>JADLZN010005355.1:8278-138101 GCA_018155175.1 Sinocyclocheilus anophthalmus
CTTTGATGAATAGAAAGTAAACAAAAAAAGAAAATTTTTGAAATCGTTTGTAACATAAAAAATGGATTTACTGTCACTTTTGATAAATTTTATACACTTCCCTTCAATTAATAACTTAAAGGGCTAGGGAGGTACGGACCGGGTTAGCACCCAAAAAATAAAAAATTCTGTCATTAATTACTCACCCTCATGTCGTTCCACACCCCTAAGACCTTCGTTCACCTTCAGAACACAAATTAAGATATTTTTGATCAAATCCGATGGCTCAGAGAGGCCTCCATTGACAGCAACACCACCCAAACTTTCAAGATCCATAAAGGTACTAAAGACGTCTTTAAAACAGTCGACGTGACTACAGTGGTTCTACAATAATTTCATGACCGCTACGAGAATACTTTTTGTGTGCAAAAACAAAACATAATAATAACAAAATAATAACTTTATTCAGCAATCTCTTTTATGCCCTGTCATTATCCTTACGCGGTTAACACAGTAAGCACAGTGAAGGCTTCTGTGTTCCACGTCCGAATGCTGGCTCATTATTGGCCAAAGCTGCACATGTGAGCAGCGCGACACATGCGTGTGATGCTGATGCAGGAGCCGTCCAATAATGAGCCGGCGTTCTGACGTAGAACCTGGAAGCGCTGGACGTAAACAACGTATGAGAATGACACAGAAGAGAAGAGGTTGTTGAATTTTGTTTTTGTGCACAAAAAGTATTCTCGTCGCTTCATAAAATTATTGTAGAACCACTGTAGTCACGTCGACTGTTTTAACAATGTCTTTAGTACCTTTATGGATCTTGAGAGTTTGGGTGGCATTGCTGTCAATGGAGGCCTCTCTGAGCCATCGGATTTGATCAGAAATATCTTAATTTGTGTTCTGAAGATGAACGAAGGTCTTAGGGGTGTGGAACGGCATGAGGGTGAGTAATTAATGACAGAATTTTCATTTTTGGGTGAACTAACCCTTTAATACTGAGTTATAGGTTTACTTGAATTTCCGTTGACTTTAAGGAAAATCAAGGGAGAGGAGGGAAATTCCAGAGCCAGTGGATGAGGACGAGGAGCCATATGAGGCTCCAACTATGTCTTTTGAATCCTTTCTCACATACGATGCTCCGACCCCAAGCAAAAAGAAGAAAAAGCAATCCTCGCGACCCCCTCAGCCTCCTGCCTCGATTCCTTCTGCTTCCTCTAAGTCTGGCAAAGCCAATGGGACCAGTAGTAAACACTCAAAGCCATCCTCTTCCTCCATGACCACGCCTGTTACAGAGAAACGCAGGAAGGTGAGGCTGAACTTGTTTCTCAGACTAAGTGATGGGAAACCAGCTTTTGTCCATGTGTCAAAGGATTTCTAATCATTATTTCTCCAGGTAGTGGATGTGGTTCCCACACTGCCTGATATCCCTTTGCCAGCCATCCAGCCCAACTACAGACCACTGCCCTCCATTGATCTTACACCACTGTCCCCCCAGAGGCGCAAAGGTATGTGGTTTTTGGTTTTATAACCTAAAAGAATCTGAATTAAAAAACAATCTTAAGTGTATAAATCCCAATGAATTTTTTCTGCATGGACTCATGTTTTTCTCCACCAGTCCCACTGTCATATGAGGAAGAGGATGGTGGCTACGCAGGGCGAAGACTGAACTCTAAAATGGTGGTGTACTCTGGGTCCAAGACTTCGTATTTGCCGAAAATGATGTCTCTGTATGAACAGTGCATCAGAGTCCTACAGAACAATATAGATTGTAAGTTTTCTCATTCTCTGATCATTTGTTATAATAGTAATTATTGATTAAATGTTTTAGTATAGTCTTTAGCCCTAATGTGCTGTTACTGGGTCAGTTAAACGCTATATAATCAAGAGTCGCAGTCTGATGTATGTGAGAAATGTGAAGACACCATGTTCAAATCACATCTGTAAAGGATGCCATGATGTTTCAGGCTGGCTGAAGTATTAACCACCAATTGACCTGAAATGAATCAACTTTTTACTGGTATTTCTTGCATTCTCTTAGCAATAGATGAAGTGGGTGGAGTGCCATTCGAGATTCTGGAACCAGTTCTGGAGAGATGCACTCCTGAGCAGCTTTACCGGATTGAGCAATGTAATCCAGTATGTGTCAAAAAAAAACAAAAAAACAAAAAAAAAACAGCACATGCAGATGATTAATTTCACAGTTCTAATCTAATCTCTGATCTGGTTCTCTTACTAAACTGCTTGTGTCTTTTTTATGTATTCTATTCAGTTTTGAAACCATGTACACTACTGTTCAAACGTGTGGGTCAGTAAGATTTTTTTAAAGAAATTAATACTTTGATTTAGCAAAGATGCATTCAGTTGATCAACAGTTACAGTAAAGACATTTGTAATGTTACAAATGATGACAAATAATGTTTCAAAATTTGTAGTTTTCAAATAAATGCTGTCTTTGTACTGTCTATCATCAAAGACTTCCAGGAAAAAGGTATGATGGTTCACAAAAAAAACTGTTTTCAGCATTAATAGTAAGAATTGTTTCTTGAGCACCAAATCCGCATATTAGAATGATTTAACAATATCTTAAAAATGTTACTGTATTTTTGATCAAATAAATGCAGGCTTGATTAGCATAAGATACTTTTTTCCAAAAACATTTAAAAAAATCTTATAGACCCCAAACTTTTGTTTACATTCTCAGTCATAATACTTATCTTAAGAACAACACTGAATTCAAAGTTTTCTGGTTAGGACTTTGCATGGTGATTTATTAGGGCTTATTTTTGGACTAATCTTTAATTTCAAGCCTCTCTACTCAGTATTTCACAGAAGAGTCAGATGATCTGTGGATGAAACACTGCCAGCGGGATTTTAAACATGACCCTCGACAAGAGTATGAATCCTGGAGGGAGCTGTATCTCCGGCTCCATGAAGAAAGGGAAGAGCGTCTGCGCAAGCTCACAGAGAACATCACCTCTGCCCATGCAAAGAAACCTAAAGGTACACACAGGCAGTAATCAATACTCTTAGATCAAACTTATTGCATAGATCTTTGCATAGAAAATGTTAACATTGTAGCTCAGTGAGTGCAATAAAAATGTAGGCGAGGATTAAGTAAACTGTTCACAATAATATCAACTCCGTGTTTTCTCTGTATTGTTCACTTCTAACAGGGCGGCAGGTTAAAATGGCTTTTGTCAACTCTGTCGCTAAGCCTCCGCGAGATGTCCGCCGTAGACAGGAGAAGTTTGGCACTAAAAATGGTTCTACCAGCACAAGCGCTGCTCCTCCATCTGCCAAGTAAGTGAATGCTGCATTAGTCACAAAGATATCATTAGTCATGTAGATGAATCTTTATCATGACGTTTTAGCTGACAATCTGCTTTTCTTCCAAACAAAAAAAGAGAAGGATTTTATTTAGTTTTTTGTAGCTCCATTGAAATATTATGCTAATTCTTCATATACAGGATCAGACCAGCAACAAACTACAGTGCTTACAGCAAATCCAGTGATGGTGGTCAGTCTTCTTTTAGCAGCCCCCCTGAGTCCTCCTCACGCCCTTCTGCTCCCAGCAGTGCTGGTGCTCACAGTGCCAGAGACAAACCGCAGGTCAAAAGTGAGTCTAAGAGGAAATGTTGTTGCTGTTAAATGTTTATCTTTACATATTTATTTTACAGATATTTATGTATTGTATATTCACCGTTAATGTTATTAAGCTCATGTCCAATATTTGCTCATTTAAATGCTTGAACGGGTTGTTTGAATGTGTTTTACCACTTTTTCTGCTCTTTGTTTTTCAGAAGTTGCTCCAATGATGGCTAAGACTATCAAGGCATTCAAGAACAGATTTTCTCGACGGTAAAAGGAAAAATGTTTTTGTGTGTGTGTAATAGAAGAGAGAACGACTGGAAGAGGAATTTTTTTTTTGCTGTAATGCTTCATAGGAAATGTGCAATGCCCTCTCGCCTCTTATCTTTTTATGCTTTTTAATATTATCAGTACAGCTCACTGGACGCAATCACAGAAAATATCTGCATCAACAACCATCCACACTCAATTATGTCATAGCATGTTGTAAGCATTTTACAAACACTGAAAACAAGTGGTACACTACAGATTACCATGTGACACCAAAACCCAGACTCTGTTATGTTTATTTAATTGCTTACAATAATCATTGCATTTTCATGGGACTAAGTATACGATTTTATTGTAGAGTGAGAGGGAGAAAGAGATGAGATGTAAAAAGTTCAAGGATTTTACACTTCCACACCACCATATTTATTTTAAATCTTGGACCTGGCAGTCCTGGACCTTGCCTTGAATGAAAGATCAAGTCGTTTTAATAGATTTTATGAAGTGTTCTATGGACATTTTTAATAAAATCCATGTGTTGCTCTCACCATGTTCTTATTTATGTATATATTTATGGGTGTTTTACATCGTGGTTATGTTTTAATTTTCAGCTTTTCATTATTACTCTGTCCTATCTCCTAAAATGGAAATTATGTCATTTTTTACTCGGTCTCGTGTTGTCCCAACTTGTATGACTTCCTTTTCGTCAGTGGACCACTAAAGACAGTAAAAGGTGGCTGTCATTATGCCAAAAACATCTAACCTTTGTGTTAAAGCTAAAAAAGATAATGATACAGGTTTAAAACAACATTAGACCGAGTAAATAATGTCGTAATATTTATTTTACTGTATCACTTCAATGGCACACTTTATTTACGATGACGCGAAGCGATCAACGAGACGTTAATGCGTCACAAGAACGCGACTCCAAACACTACTCCTCATTGGTTCCCTTGTTTTTTGTGGTCCAATCACGTTCCACGTTTCGTATTTGCGTGTTGTGTACTTCCCCACTTCTACCACCTGTGTAACTACGATTTTAGCCTATGTCACAGACGCCGTTACTAGAGTAGAGCAGTCGTACGTATCTCTCCAGTAAGCTTAATCTTGAGTGTTTCGGCACTTTTTCGGTGTCGAACTGCGAGTTCACGCCATGTCTGGACACGGCCACGGCGGCGGACACGGCCACGGTTGCTGTGAATGCGATCACGAGCCCGCAGAGCGAGGTGTGGAATATGAGCTGTACAGACGCATTGATATCGAGAAGCTTCAGTGTTTGAACGAGAGCCGAGACGGAGACGGTAAACTGGTCTTCAAGCCTTGGGATCAACGCACTGACAGGGCGAAGGTACCAAATAACCTGGCTTAGTTATGCAGGAGGTGTGACAGACGCTTCATTATCCTGTAGAATAGAGTCAAACCGCGAATTAAGGCACTTCTGTATTTACTTACATACTTAATTGCATATATGTATGTTTATTTTACTTTATATGAACTCTTCTAAGTAAAAGTCAACGGTTGTCTTTGAGAAATTAAATAAACTGATTTGAATAAACTCTGGTTAATAAACTCGGTTGTCAGATTGCTGTTCTGTTTGTTTTAATGTATGTCTCCTGTTTTATTTTCAGTTTGTCGAGAGCGATGCTGACGAGGAGCTTCTGTTCAATATACCGTAAGATTTGTTGCAAGCAGAATCCATTTCAGTTTCTTTTCTGTTCTTAATTATCGTCTATTAATATAATTAGTAAACAATTTGCAATTTGCCTAAATACTGTGGTTTACCGACAGAAATGGATACAGTTGGTGCATATGGTTAAATCTGCAGGTTTACAGGTAGCGTGAAGCTGAAAGGGATCATTATTTCTGGAGAAGATGATGAGTCACACCCAGCTGAAATAAGACTGTGAGTTTGCACTCACTGCAGAAAAAACGAGACTTGCAGTGTCACATATGGATGCAATGCAATATAAACTGTAATGCAGTTACATGAATGAATAAGTGTTGCAACTGGGAACAGGAATCTGGTTGCTGAGCTTGAGTATCCAAGCAGTTTGTTTTAATAATGATAACGGTGCAGCTGCTTTTTATCAGCTGTTTGATCAAAAACTCAG
The DNA here is from genome assembly GCA_018155175.1 of Sinocyclocheilus anophthalmus. NCBI lineage: Eukaryota > Metazoa > Chordata > Actinopteri > Cypriniformes > Cyprinidae > Sinocyclocheilus > Sinocyclocheilus anophthalmus. The sequence continues at coordinate 14,227 of JADLZN010005355.1, forward strand.
AGATCACTCTCAGCTCTCAGATCAAAAACCCCCGAAACAAACTCACCTGCATCTTGGTTGGCCTGAGAGAGAGCTTCGTTTTTGGGTGAACTATGCTCTTGCATTTATTTAAATATTTGCATCCACAATGCATCCCAGCTAAAATGAGATTGTGAATTGGCTTTCACTGTATACTGTATATATAAAAAAACTAAATCTCTTGCAGCATCACATATGAATAATGCAGTTATAATTTCCATGAATGAGTGTTGCAACTGGGTACTTTTTGAGCAGGTACAAGAACATCCCTCAAATGTCATTTGACGATACAAGCAGAGAGCCAGAGCAAGCGTTTCGTCTAAACAGGGATCCGCTTGCTGAGCTTGAGTATCCAACCAAGTGAGCAATTTTAAATATGTTAACGTGCATCAATATCCTGTATGTTGGACACTATAAATCTATGTTGATCATGTGCAAATGTTTTATATAGGATTGCAAGATTCTCCAACGTGCAGCACTTATCAATCCACATATCTCGAAACTTTGGGGCAGAATCCACTCGTGTGTATTACATTGGTCTGCGGGGAGAGTAAAAAGTGGGTCATCCGGTAGTTTAGGGTGGGTTTTAAAACACTCAATTCCATTTAACTAGGTGGGGGTGTTGAAAGATGCGCAATCTATTATGGCAATTTTTTATTATGCTGGTTGTTTTTGTTGGGTGTTTGCTGTTTTCTAGTAATATTTGTTTTGCTTTCGAGGCCGGAGGAGGAAAAAAAAGGAAAAAAGGGAAAGAGAAGGAGGAAAAAAAAGGGGAAGTGGAAAAAATAAAAAATAAGAAAAAAAAAGGAAAGGGGATAAAAAAAAAAAAAAAAAAGGGAAGGGGGGGGAACAAAAAATCAAGATTCAAAGAAAAGACAGGAATATACTTCCAGAAGCATTCTGTGATTTTTTGCAGGTACCTTCAATCTAGTATCTTTTGATCTCTCTTTTCAAGGCTAATATAGGGCCATGAAGTCAGTCACAACTTCTGCAACCTATATGGAAGGCAGCAAAGCCAACCCCACAGCAGATCCAACAGTGGAAACTATACACCCCAAACAAAGTCTCATATAGGACACATGTGGAGGGAGAGAGGGCGCGAAGAGGATCGTGGTTAGGGAGGGCATCTCAAGTGTGCTGTGTGTGGAAACCTAATTTAATATAAAAACGTGTTTAGTCGGCCATAAGTTTTTTTAATAACGTGAGGGGTCGTGTGAGTGATGAGATGATGAAAACTGATGAGAGCCTAGGTGTTCTTTGATGGTATTTCAACCGGGATTTTCTCACCGAGGGTTTTGTGGTTTGTTATTTCGCAATTCTGCTAAGTTTGCCAGGTTAGAAGTTGGTTTGGGGGTGGGTGTAAAACCTTTAGGCTATTTAAAAGCAATGTATTTGTGCCAGGTGAAAATTAGGCCACTGATTTATTATATAGAATTATATAAGCATAATTTACTTAATGTAGGCTTATGTCAATTAAAAAAAAGTGTTATTTATGCTTAACAACAGAACAGCTGAGCTGTGCAAAGCAGCGTTCCTTAAAAAAAACTCTTAAAAGAATGCTATATAAGTTAGTTCGGGAACATGAAATTTGTGTTTCTTTTGTCCTTTTTTGTTCTTGTTATGCATTTTTACAATGTCTATACATTCATTTAATATTGTTTTTGCATTTCATATTCTGAGGTAAAAAATCTCTGACATTTTTTAAGTTTTTTTTTTTTTTTTATTTTTTTTTTTTTTTTTTTTTTTATTTAAAAAACACAAAAAAATTTTTTTTTTTTAATTGAGTCATCAAAGTGTTTGTGTAACAATGGATGGATTCATGTAAATTTGTGTGTTTATAAAAAAAGAAAATTTTTTTTTTCGTTTTTTTTGCTTTAAAGATTAGTTTCATGTTTTTTTGTTTTCTTGTGTCTAATTTACATTTGGCATTATATCAACATTTTTACAACAACAAACAACTTCTATATTCTGCTTATTTACTTTTAGTTAATATTTAATGGTGGTATGCACTCTTCTACAAGTTTCAGTTTCAAGGTTTCAAACATAACATGGCTATGTAGAAGGAGCCGTGTTTTTTGTTGGGTGTTGGTTTCTGCTTGTTGGGGCGACAACACAAGTTTCAGTTAGTGTGTTTTTGAACATCAGCCTACAAATCCAATTGCTCCTTCACTGTAGCCCAAAACATTAAAACTTTTTTTTTTTTTTGGCTGTAACACAATAAAAACACCACTTCAGAAATCGCTTTTTTTTTAGCTTATTTGTAGTAACTAACGATTTTTCTTGACTTCTTTAAACGGATTTGTTGCTACTTTTTAGCCTTTTGTGTGTTGTGTTTGGTTTGGGTGTTTTTGCTGTGGTTGTGTGTTGCGCTGGGCCCAGGATGGTTTAAAGCAAAGTAGTGCGGTATTTTTGGTAGAGTGTGTTTGGAGGGCTACATAACTAGAAATTTAAAATATAAAAAAAGTCGCGAGGTCTGTGCACGGGGTTCTATAGGGCCGAGGGGCAGTCTCTACTCAGGGTAATTTATTCTGTGTTAATTAGATTTTAAAAACATAATTAAATAAAAATAAAAATAAAAAAGTAGTCCGAGTTGACACAAAAATAGTTTATTTTCTTAAAAGTACGTTATTAAAAATAACAATTTAGTACCCATTGTGATTTGTTGATTGTAAAAAAATGCACAATTTCGGAAAATGACATTTGCATTACCGTTGTGGCATTGGCCTTAAGACCACTTACAAAAGAATGTAATTAGTACAGATTACTACCTAAAAAAAATGTTTGTAGATTTAGAGCCTGTGGTTTTCAGAAAGAATTTTGCGTTTCAGTTGTACATTTGGGAACATTCAAAGCTCACGCGGTTTTGTTTCCTTGTTTATTTTTATGTTTTGAAAACAACATCCGGTTGGTGCGGTGAATGTGATCGGCGGGACCAGGTCGGTGACGGGGTGGTGGTGTTTGTGTGGGTGTGAAGTTGTGCATCACAAGCGCCATGACTCAGCCCCACTTCGGCAGAAGGAGAGCGGAGAGACAGGAAGGAGCGGAACCACGGAAAAGAAGGCGAAGGAGCGGGAGAAAGGAGTCGAGGAAGGTCAGAAAAAGGAGCCGGACCAAGAAGCGTACAGAGGAGCGGAAGAGTAAGAGAAGTTCAGGAAGAGGCAGAAGCGAAGAGGAGTCAGAAGTGAAGCGGCCCCCCTTCGCAGAGAAATGAGCGGAAAGGGGAAGTTCGCGGTGTGTGTGGACCTGGGGATATGCAAAAAGCGGTGAGTCGGGATAAATTTTGATAAAAAGTTAATTTGTAGCAGTGGTGGGCCGCTGTGCTGTTTATTATCTGATTTTTTCCTGGCTGAACTTGACTTGCTGAAGCTGAACCCTACATTTTAATCTACTCCCTGACCTTGGCTTTATCGCTAGCTATAAAGGCGCAAGCTTGTCGTTGAGTAGCGTAATTGTGGGATTATTCGCGGGGGTAGAGAGCCAGATAGCTCCATCTATGAGGCTGTGGATTCATTGTGGCAATCATAAAAGCGCGCGAAGAACGACAAACTAGGGATTTAAGCTTGATTATTTTTATTTAAGTCCTAACTGCGATCTCATGTCTTTTAATGAAAAAGAAAAAAGGACCCCTCCTACACCTCCTGCCTGGCGGATTTATTTATACATGTTCCCTGTCCTTGATTCCGCCTGGTTGGAAAAAATGAGCTAAGCTTCGCCCGTTTCTCTATTGTTTTCGCTGCCCATCCCTTTCTTCCCATTCTTTTTGAATATGATCGTGGTATTCATAGCAGGATTGGTGAGAAGGATTATCGCACTGACGCATTAGAGATTATCAATACAGTCATTTAGTAATGTGTATAAATCATGGTGTAATCTGGATAATATGGAGAGAACGAAGACCATGCACTTTAGTGAAAAAGGTTGTGATTTTTCTGGTTATAGTGGAGAATGCAGATGATTTGATAGAAGTATTTGATAACATGTTGTGCAGGTATATATTTAAAGGCACCAGGAGCACAGACTGACCCATTTAATTTCATTAAAACCAAAGAAGGGACTGGCACGTGGACGTCATTCCCAAAGTGTTGAAATGAAAAAGAGTGTTGGTTGAACACTTAAAGGTTTGTTTGTCGTTAAGATTGTGGTGTGATATGGTCACCCAGGCCACTCAAAGACGAATGAAACCATTAAACTGGAGAGTTTTGCCTCTTGCAGCTGTCAAAATTCAATTTCTTAGTGCTGTCATGTGATTCCAGGAAATCAGGGACCCGTGGTTTTCATTTTAGGCTGCTTTAGAAACCGTTTTCTGAGAACTCATATTAAGCAGATGTCTGCAAGTACAAACTTGTGACCAGCACAGCCACCAGCAGAAAATGAACCTCTGTCTGTATGATTAACATAAGCGTCAGAGCTTATCCAGTAGGTTAAATCACCCTGTAATTTTTACATTATCTTTCAAAGTGCTTTTTCTTTTTCACGTCTAGGTGCTCTGCAGGTGCAATAGAGCAATTTGAGCTTTAGATGGGCATGAATTGCTAGTTGAAAGGACTTTAATAACACTGGTAATTAAACCAACTTTTGTTAATCATTCTGCAGCCTGCTGACCGTTTCTTTCTAAAATCGTCTGGTTCGTATCATTAATATCCAACACTTATTGCCTGGGCCTTTTTATTTTGCATAAACCTGTTGTACTGATTGCATTTGAACATTTTGTCTTTGTATTTTCCTAAAAGCACTCCTCACATTGTATGTGTGGCAACAACATGTCTGTACCCCTGCTCTCTGAAGCCTTGACAGTGCCTGGGACGGAGAAGGGGGGAGAAGAGGAAACGGCTGTTGTGGTGTGAGAGGACCAGTTCGAAATCTTAACTAAATTCTAATCTTTTTTTCCAAGTTTCATTAGCCATACAGCAGGCCAGCTTCAAATATAAACCAAATCTTTGACCTTAGATTTCGAAGTTTTGGTTACCCGGACTTTCAATGGAGGGACAGAAACTTCTTAGGTTTCATTAAAAATATCTTAATTTCTTAAAAAGATTAACTAAAGCCTTAACTAAGGTCATGAGGGTGACTAAGTGATGACAAAGTTCATTCTTTTAATAGTCATCATACAACTTGTACTGTTCCTCAGATTCACATTTACAGTCCAAATCTTCAAATAGGCTGCCTGCCTGCTGCCTTTTTTATTGGAAGAAAAGGGTGAATAGATTCATAGAAAGCTGAAGTTTGCTATTGAGATAGTATCTTCATATAAAATAACCACAAAGTCAGCATCAGACAGGAAATCTGGCCTCTTTTGGGCTTTGCAGAGATAAGTTTCACATCTGTATTATTCTGTAAACTTTGCAGGTGATCTTCCTTCATGGCTTGGGCGACACAGGGTACGTTCTGTTTATTACTTCCCTGTTGCAGGATCTTTTAATACCCCCTGGCCTGGTGTAGAAATAACCCTGTGGTGTTACTTATTATAGACACGGCTGGGCTGACGCCATGACGTCTATTCGACTGCCATACATCAAATACATCTGCCCACACGCGTAAGTGGAAACCTGTGAAATATTTTTTTGATGTGTTGATTGTTATGCAATACAAAAATGTTAGTGTCACTTGATTTACTTTGTCATTTATTGACCATAAGCCTATCATACTTTGACTCTAGACCCCGAATCCCTGTAACTCTCAACATGAAGATGACTATGCCCTCATGGTAAGTTTCCTCTGCTGTAGATAACATTAAAATTTAGTAAATTTACATAAAAGCGCAGTGGTAATTAAAACCTGAGAATAAATAATGCCTAGGTTTTTGATAAATGTAAAACAAAGAAAATTTATGAAGTAAAATGAAGAAGCCTTTCAGATTCTGTACTCTTATTGGTAATTAATCAAATCAAGTGGCTCTTTGTACACATGGTCAGATGTTACATACTTGTGGTCAAAGCAAAGAGGGACATTTTAGTTTTAAATTTCAGTTACTCACAATTGTTATACTTAAGTGATAACAAATATTGAATATAATAGATACACTACTGTTCAGTCAGAAGATTTTGAACGAAATGTAAACTTTTATTCAGTAAAGATGCATTATTGATTAAAAGTGACAGTAATGAAATCTTTTTTTTAAATAAATGTTGTTCTTTTGATATGTTATATTATATTATATGGGAAAATTGTATTAATAATATGCTAAATAAAAGCATTTTCACTATTGGACTCTTGGATTTCTCCCTTAATTCTTGTATAATGTTTTTCTTTTCAGGTTTGATCTGACAGGCTTAAGCCCAGAATCACCAGAGGATGAAGCAGGGATTAAGAGAGCAGCAGAGAACAGTGAGCAACATTTCTTTTTGTACACACGTGCACATTGGGACAGTTTCCTGAATATAGCTTTCCCATCACTAACAAGCATCCAAAAATTAGCTTAGTCTGTGTCATCAAATGTCACGTCACATTCATGAGGCACTTCATGCCAGAGAATATTGTTATATGTTGAAATTTGATTATGTGGCACTAAGTGTAGACCACTCTTTTTCTTCAATAGTAAAGGCCATCATCGATCACGAGGTAAAGAATGGTATACCATCCAATCGTATCATTCTTGGTGGCTTCTCTCAGGTAAGTGATCCATCTTGAAAGTTAGTACTATCACTCAAATGGCTGACGCTGCAGGTGCTTTTTAGTTCCTCTTTTGCTGTCTGTACTCTTCAGGGTGGAGCTCTCTCTCTCTACACCGCTCTGACCTCTCAGCAGCAACTAGCGGGTGTTGTCGGACTTAGTTGTTGGCTTCCACTTCACAAGACTTTCCCACAGGTACAAAATGTCAGCAGTGAGTTTGTGTGAGGATAAATATGTATATATGTAAATAGGTATGTTTGTCAATATGGATCTACTTTTTTATCCATTAGGCTGCAAGTGGGAGTGGAAACAAGGACACTCCCATTCTGCAGTGTCATGGCGAGATGGATCCCATGATTCCGGCGCAGTACGGGGCCATGACGGCAGAGAAGCTCAAGAACATCGTTTCCCCACAGAATGTCACCTTCCGCACCTACCCGGGTCTCATGCATAGCTCTTGTCCTCAGGTGAGACTCATCTGTTACACTCACAGAAACCTAAATTTGACATGTTTTACCATGTTCAAATTCAGTATGCACGCTTTCACAGACCCCCCCAAAATAACAACAACAAAAAAAGCCTAATTCTTTTAGACCTATCTATATGTCTGCTTTTGATTAGTAATTTTTATTACTACATTACTTTTTGACGTTTTTGAAAACAGTTTATTATGTTCATAAAGGCTGCATTTATTTGATCAAAAAACAGTAATATTGTGAAATTTTCTTACAATTTAAAATAACTTATCTGTTTATATTTGTTTTAAAACGTAATTATTCCTGTGATGCCAAAGCTGAATGTTTAGCAGCTGTTACTCCAGTCTTCAGTGTCACATCATTCTAATACGCTGATTAGGTGCTCAAGAAACATTTTTTTCCTAATTGTTATCGTTGTTGAAAACAGTTGTGCTGCATAATTTTTTGTGGAAACCATGATACATGTTTTTTGATGACTAGATTGTTCAAAAGACATTATTAATTTGAAACCGAAATCCTTTTTAACGTTATGTATGTCTTAAATGTTGTGGTCTTGTGGAGATGTATTGTCTTTTGACCAATTGAATGCATCCTTGATGAATAAAAGTATTAGTTTCTTTCAAAAAATTACCTATCCCAAACTGTTGAGTGGTACAGCAGGGTACAACAGCTGTCATACCTTTTCAAAAAGTACTTATATGTTCCATACTTTAGTGGTAAATAAGGTATAAAGGTGATTTAATTGAAAGGGTACCGCCCTTGTGACTTTTTTCTCCTGACAGTGTCATGTAAATATTGCAAAGAACTGCCTAGATTTAGTTAGAAGCAAGCTCCTGTTCTTTATAGGACACTTCATGTAAACTAATAACGGGATGAGGTCTGAACTGAAATCATGCAAAATGTTATTTTAGCTTCAGTACAGTGGTTACAGTAAAACTGTATTTGTTCATGCTAGTTCTAACACCCATACCACTCTCTGATTGGCTTTACAGGAGATGTCTGCTGTGAAGGAATTCATTGAAAAGCAGTTGCCCCGAGTCTGACCTCATTCTAGCTCACTGTGACCCTTGGACACTGACCTCTCACCTCCGACCTGCCATTCTCCCACAGGAAACAGCCATGATCCCCTACAACACATGAGCATGCACATTCAGTTGTACATACTGTGAACATGCAACACATGCATACCATGTCATCTCACACCTTTCTTTGTAATTTCATACATCAGTGGACATTCATTAAAAAGGTGATATCATAAGTGGCATCCGTACATGCAGTAATATTCCATAAATCTTTTGGCCTTTTCTTTAAGGGAGACTCATTAACTTTCATTATACATTCCTGTACGTGTTACATCTTGAACCATTATCCACTATCACTCTACCCTATTCTTCTGTCTCTTTTTCTCAATAAGCAAGGCGGTAAAGGTAACATTTAGCTAGACAGCTCTGTAACAGAACTCGGGAGAGCTCAGATGCTGCAAATCTGTGGTGGTGGAGGAAGTTAGTGAGAGCCCGGTGCCATCTGGAGTGACACGCGTCGCGCTGCTCTGCATGCTAGTCCCACGGTGCATGCCTGTGCTGGGGCTTCATTGGGATGCTGCAAATCATACTTGTGCTGAACTATCTTTTGTTCTCTTTTGTTTTTTAACTAGAAATATGAGAAAGGCAAGCGAAAATGGCTCAAATAAACTGCGCAAATGAATCATTCAAATCTTCCAGTATGCTTTGTTCTTCTAAAACAATTACACAGAATGAGAAAACATTATTTCATTTGTGCCAGAGTGAAATACGGCACCAATGCTTTGAATCTATATGCAAAATGTTTTTTTTTTTAATAATAAACTTATTTAAAATAAACATTTTAGAATATACACACATAACCAGCTTTAGATTTGAGTATATTATTTTATAATAATCAATGAAACTAAGCTCTTGACATCACTTATTAAAAATAATCCGAGTGAATCACTCCAGAAGGCCGATAATATTTTCCAGTTGCTTTAAATAGCTTCCTCAATCCTCCCTAATTCCCTGTCCACCTCATAACCACATCATCCTTCATTCACGTGACCAAACACATTCAAGTGTTCTGGGGTCTCAGATTGCATATGTATATACATTTCAGGTTCCATATTATTGCATAAAAGTATTGTTTACTGACACGACCTATTAATAAAAGATGGAAGGTCGCAGTTACGCAGCGGCGTGGTGGATTAAGCCTGCTGATATTAAAGAAGTAACCTTGATTAGCTATTAAAATGGAAAGATGAGTTTGCAAACATGGCTGCTATAGTCATTTCTCTCACAGTTTGCTTGTATACATTTGAAAATGGATTAAAATGGTTTCTGTGTGATGATATATCTATACAAGTTGTTTGCAAAGTAGTGAATGTTGCTTTTTTTAATCTAAATAGGTGTTCGATATATATTATTTCGTTGTTATTTTAATCTTACTGAGTCCCTTTGACTTCCATGTTTTCATAACTCTTACGATCCCCTCTTTTATAATTGTCATTATTCCTTATTATTAGTTAGAATAATTTCTTAGCTTCAGACAGGTTTCCTATATGCCCTGTGGCTTGAAATGTTTATTGTAAGAATCATGGGCATGCCAGGCACAAGTCGGTCAGCAGAAACTGGCAGTATCTTTGGGTTTAACAGTGAATTTACCAGTTTATGTCCACCTGAGTTGTATTTTGTTGTTGGTTTTTGTTTTGTCATTTGTGCTTGTTTTAAAAAAAATTTGTCATGTTCTTTTGTCGTTGTCTTTTTATTTGAAGTGTACTGAGGGACAATTGGTTCTTCAGAAACTTTACAGAAACACCTGTAAGTGAAATAAATGATGCAAATCACAGCAAAGCAGTCCTGCATTTTATTGATAATGCTGCTTTAATAATTTTCATGTGATGTAGATGGATCAATTTGAGAACTTCAATTGAACAAGACATGCCCAGCATCAAGGTCTTGCACACGCTGTCTCTCTTTTTGTTTCCCTAACAGGAGGCAAGCAAATAGACCAAAAGGTGTAACAGTTTTAGTGCAGAAAATGTGTAGGCCTATGATTTGAGTCAACTTAAATATCTTCCAGTAATAAACAACTTCTCATTTTATATAAAGGTCCAAAGGGGTCAAAATGTGCACAAACCCTTAAGGAAGTAATCTAGCTGGAGCAGAACTGCTGTCGACAACGAATGACCTGTTTTGACTGCTGCTTGAAATAGTACTGAAATCAAAGAGTGATCATATGCCCTAATTAAAGAATGTAGGCCTGTAAAACTGCCTGTAAATTAAAGGGAAAGACTTTCATCAAAATCATTAGACAAATGCATAACATCGATTCCATGCCATCTCCCTAAATATCAAAATAACCAGATTGATTCAGCTCATATTTCTTCAGAATCTACTTATCGCGCAATAAACTTAAATTTAAATGACATGAGTCGATATTATTACTTTAGGTGGCGCGAATGCGTTACTTTTTTTCTCTCGAGCAGATCAGCTGAGATCACATTTGTGACCAAAATGTTCTTTTGCTTGAATAATCTAAAGTTATTCATGTATTCACAGAGTTGTGAGATGTAAATAAAAATGCAGACTGGGTTTCACGTGAACAAAATATACATAGGCCTACTACCCCATAACATTTAAACGGTTTATTATTGCTTTACTAATAATATTACGCATTATTAATATAGACTAAAATAAAGTTAAAAATAAAGAAAATAGGCTACTAAAGAAAATAGATTTAATAAAGGAAATATATTAAATACAGAAAGGAATGAAAGACAAATAATACAGAATAAATTCAGGACAAAAAAATATTTATTTTTTAAAAGTTATTTATTTTTATTTATTACTTTTAAGTTATGCATGTATGTCAGATTTTTATTTTTGCAGATGTGTACTCCCATAATTGTTTATTCAATTTTTTTTTAATAAAATTAAATTATTTATAACGCTACTGATATGACTCATGTAAGTGTATATGATGACGTTTTCAAATGTACAAGATACTGGGTGGACCTTGATATTATAGACATTATGTCTATGCTTGATATAAGATAATATTATACTGTGCCTCATACTTCTCGGTAGGTGGCAGTGAGTGGCTCTTAGACTCGGTCTGTCATCTACCGTTAACACCGCGAAGGAGACGCAGATTATTGTCCTATGAAATGAGAGCATGACCAGCAAACACAGGCACGAGCACCACCCCTATGATTATACAGTTCTTTATCATTTCTTTTTACATAATCTCTGACATGATCGAAGGTCTGCCGTCCGATAACAATGCTGATCTAAGCTTTTGACAAGCCGCTTGTTCTGGTCATTTGTTGTGCCAACGCTTAGTGGATACGTCCAGATCGGTGATGAGGTACGTGTGTGAATGTTTGTGTGTTGGTAGCTCATGTCAACACGCCTTGGTGTCGAAATCTCCGCTTGACCAGCTTAGGAGTGTGGAAAATTAAAGCTCTGCTTTATCAAACATGTGTTTGTTGGTAGATGGCTTTAATGCAAGGGGTCTGTCAGTCATAGACCGGTACTGATGAACTGAACTGATGATGCTGATTAGCTGTCGACACATCCTTAAAAAACTACAGGCAGAGGTTCAAAGCGAATGTTAAACGATCAGCCCAGTTTTATTCTTAGAGAATTGTTGCAAATGCTTCATGAGAAATTTAGCTACCAGAGAGAAACCGCTGAAAACAAATGAGCAAGTCACAGAACTAGTATGCAGCGTTTATCTTCATGCATTGTGATGGATTACATGAAACTCAATCTTTTGTGTCTGTTAGAATATTATTAAGTAACTGTTTTCTTTTTGAAACCGTTAAGTAATCTGTAAACAACGTGTGTAATGTGTTTTATGTGTTTAGCTTGTCACCATGTTGACTTTTTGTGTATTGTTAAAGTAGTTCACTCAAAGAGAAGATTATGTCATCGTTTACTCACGCTCATGCTGTTGCAAACCCGCATGACTTTATTTCTTTTGAAGAACACAAAAGGAGATGTTGTGCAGCATGTTAGCCATGTCACAATTCACTTTTGTTAAATATGCAGTGGGTCACACTTAAAAGGGTCATATGATGCGATTTCAAGTTTTCCTTTCTCTTTGGAGTGTTACAAGCAGTTCGTGCATAGATAAGAATCCTAAAGTTACTAAAGTCTCAAACCCAAAGAGATATTCTTTATAAAAGTTAAGACTCGTCCACGCCCTCCTAAAACGCCTCGTTCTAACACGCCCCCACATGTCTACGTCACGGTGTGGGAAGATTTGCATAACGCCGCCCAAATGTTCACGCAAAGAAAGAAGGCGTAACTTTTATTCTCGCTGTAGTATTGTTGCAGCCGCCGCCATGTCGAGAAGACTCTGTGTGTTTCGTTGTGAAAGCGAAACTACTTTGTTCGGCCTTCCAAAAGAGGACACGACTAGAAATCTGTGGTTAAGTTGTATGTACAACACTGTTCAAGAACAGTTCAAACCAAATATTCAGACGTGTACAACGCATTTTACGGAGGACGAGGACCGTTTACTGGGAGAGTAGCCTACAATGCCGGCTGTTCCGGTGAATTCAGTTCTCCTGTTTCCCCTTCGGTGCGCATGCTGACCCTATACAGTCTATGATAATGACAAATAATGCTGGCTCACAGCCTGTAAGTACATTTTCATATTTAAAGGATTTGCCACTGATGATTCAAACGCGAGTTTGAGCAGTGTAGAATAGCGCTTGTTGTTTGTCGTTTCTCCGATCACAAATGCAGACATGGTTTTATGTTTACGCGGCACGATGCAACGCAATGCGTAAAAAGACAGTATAAGTCATTATAATCAGTAATTATGTCCTCACTGGATGCAGCAAATGCCTCGTTTATAATGGGTTTTAATGTTTTTGTCTCGTCGCTCCGGGACACAGCCTCACAGTATGGTAAGGGGCGTAACATTTCTGTCACACGCTTGAGGTATTCGGCCAATCACAACGCACTGGATAGCTGGCCAATCACAGCACACCTCGCTTTTCAGACCGATGAGCTTTGTAAAAATCGACGCGTTTCATAAAGGCGGGGCATAGAGGAGAAACAATAATGTACAGTATGTGGAAAATAATGTGTTTTTTTTAACCTAAAACCGCATAAACACCTTTCATTACACCAAATACACAAAAAATGTTTTTTTTAGCAACGTCATATGACCCCTTTAACTACTGTCTACTAACATTATATTCATGCTACTGGACTATGGATTTGATATGTATCTACATGTTGTTCTGGAAAATCCCCACAAGTCTGAGGTATGGATTGCTTTTAGGAGTTAGGATAGGGTTAAGATTAAGGGTTACAGTTTTGGGATTACGGTTAGGGGTAACGTTAAGTGTAACTACAAATGTTAATTTAATGAGAGTCCTTTAAATGTAATAACCATGAACCAATGTGTATGTATATTATAAGTATATACACAGTAGTTAAAGCCACCTGATATAAAGCGTAACCGTGCAATGAAGGGGAATATTATCTGAGACTGTCAGTCCTTTACATTTCTTATTTTGTCTTCCAAAAATAATAGTAAAGGTTTGGTACTGTAACTTTAAATGTCAGGTTACTGTATGCTGTTCTTGTCTGCCATGGCAATTAATCAACCTGGAGTTTCAGACATTGTTAAAAGTGAAAACGGCAGTTGAGGATCATCTTTTAACACAAAGCCTGCATTGTTTGAAAGTAGCCCACTGCCTGTAAAATAAATGCAAATGGAGTTTTTCCATTAATGGACACACAGTATGTTTAATGATTGAGCTCTAGTGTGGGGGAAGCTTGTGGAACAGAAACGTTTCCCTCTCTTTGTGTGCCTGCCAAGTGCTGCTCTTAATTCATCTGTTCTGAGACGTCCCACCTGAAAATGAGCCGTTCGACCACAAGTCCAAAGTGCGTTTATAATGATCCTTCTGAGTTCTAAAATGTGGTTTGTTTCTGATGTAACTCCACAGACATTTTTGTTGAATGCGAGTGAGATGTGAAATGACGTGGAAAAGAACAACAGAGCAGACAGAATGACCTAAAAAACCGGGTCGAACGCCTAGCTCCCACTCACTCATGCCCGATCAGTGCACCTGCTGCCGCCCTCTACTCTCCCACAACCCTCTCAAGCAGATTTATTAGAGCATGACATGATGCATACTGGATTATTTTGCTGATGAAACGTTATATATCCCTTAGGTCATGTAACCTTTTGAAAAGGTTTCTTTTTTTAGTGTACTCATACTTTTTTTTTTTAATCAAAAAGAGGCACAGCCGTTTTATCTGATGTAAATGTTTAGAAAAATAGGGTAACGATAAGATCAGATAAGCACACGTGCAAGATTGTTATTTGCACAATGTGGTCATATGCAAATAAGCATTTTGTGTAGCAGGCTGGTTTTGTTACGTTAAGGATTTCCATAAGATAGTAATGCGAGTTGGATAGTAGCTTGTTTATTTTTCGCACAGTTGCTGCGTATGAGTTATATATTCAAATCTGAACTGTATAATTATTTACGGTTTAATATGTTACAAAGCAGAGCACAGAGCACGTTTGTGTTGCTTTTCCACTGTTTTTCTATGTCAACTTATGCTAGATGGACTTGTTTGACCATTGCAATCATGCTTGGCATCTTTCGCAGTGTCTCGCACATGACACAGCTTTCTAAAAACTCAAAAGTTATATTTTTAAAAAATGCTCCTCAAGACTTTCATACGATCCTAAGTCTCGTTGCACTGTTTCAATGGCCCCAATTAAGCCATCTGTTGGTTGATTTCACAGAAATGTGTAAACACGTCGGCAAACCCAACAGTCGATTTCATTGATCAACTGTGTCACCTGTCAAGAAATATTCAGACTATAGATTAGGTTCAGAGTCCAGAAAGATTATTGCTGGATCTGATCTGTCTTATTTTTATGCAAGATATTTAGCATAAAAGCTTGTGGTAATTTTGCACTTCAGATTTAAGCCTAACACTATTTTTGAGTCAAGCTTTGAGGTGAAGGTAATGGACTAGTGATGGGCGTAGAGATTGTATATCACATTAGGAGCAAAACCTGATTTTCTGGTGTCAAATTTTTAAATAGAGATTGCAATATGGTGCTGTTGATTTTCCACATTGATTTTACATTCCATGGTGTAACACAGTGAATAACAGATTCCAGACAATGTGATCGTGTTGATGTGTTTACAGGACTTGCGGTATGCGGCTTATCCACTCTCATGCTGGCTGAGTGCTGAAAACTTAATGTGGGTCGCTCTGCGGCTCCCACTACAGCTCCTGCCATGGGGAATACCGCCACCAAGTTTCGTAAAGGACTTATCAGTGGAGACGAATTCCTGGCTTGCCAGCTTTATGAGAGCAACCCCCAATTTAAAGAGGCTCTGGAGCCCAACGCATCTTATGGGGAGCCCTATCAACACAACACACCCCTGCATTACGCCTCACGCCATGCCATGACACGCCTCATCAGGTAGGAACCTGTGAATGATGCACCGAAATACAAGCGTTAGCCTCTACTGGTCGTGATGTGGTTGTTCACCTTACATTTCATTGCCAGAGTGAATTTGACACCATTTAAAGCAAAACAAAGAACTATTATAATCAAAATTGTTATGACTAGTTATGAAATTATAATTTGTAGTAGACATTACACAATGGTTCAAAAGTTTGTATCAGTAGTATTTCGTTTTAAGGAAATTAATCATTTCATTCAGCAAGGATATAATAAATCGATTAAAAATGGCAGTAAAAATATAACCGTTTTGCTGTATTTTTTTGCTGAGACTTTTTTCAAAAACATAAATAAAACTTACTGACCCCAAACTTTTTAACAGTACTGTATGTGTCATGGCAAAACATATGAGCACATTTAATTTTAATATGTATCCTAACAATGAAAGGTAAGATTGTTAGACTTTTATTGATGTAATGGGAAGACCCAAACAGCACAGCAACATTTGTAGAGGTTTGTTGCTTCAGGGAGAACAAAAAAACACTGAATAACCTTCCCATGTTGGCCCCTAACAGACAGGACCTAAAGCAAATATGCATGGAATGGGAAGCTTATGGGGAGCCCGAGGTGTTTTTGTGCGATGCAAGGTTATTTTTGCATGGTTGTTGAATTCCATTGCTTGGTATTTGAGTCAAGACCGCTTGCAGCCATAAAGCCAACTCTGACTTAGTGTAGTAAATGCACCCCTCTGAGAAAATGGTTGGTAATTACCAGCTAGGACAGCTAGCTACTGAGGACTGTTTGTCCCTCCTCTTTCCTTTTCTCGTTCCTCTTTTCATTTTACAGCATGTTGGAGCACACTGCTAGCAACCTTAATGACTTCACAGCCTGATTGCTTCTCATTCTGATACATCAAGTTTATTGTAAAAGGCAGAATATAAGTTGATCTGTATAGTTTGCCATATCTTTACCTTTGACCATGATTTCTAGCCCACATTGCAGCTTATTCTGGTGTAATGGACAGAAAAAGAGCATCTGATTGACATTTAAAAGTGACCTACTTGTAAAGTGTTCTACTGTTCTGTTTATATGCAGATTTACAGACCATACCACACAAAAAAATCTTTTACTGAAGTTTGTACTGCACAGAGGGTTGTTTCCAGGCAGACTTGACCTCGAAGTTGCTTAAAACCAGCCAGTCAAATTAAAGCTTGCAAGGTCAAAAATTGTGTTCTACATGTGTCCTAGTTGAAAACAAATATGTTGACAAAACTACAAACATCCTAGCTAGAACCACCACCCAAACTGTAACGGCCAGTTTGAAGTGGTTATGTATTTAAAAGTTAATACCAGAGTTCTGTATTTTGTAACTGGACTTCTGATTCACTTTGAGGCTGCTACTGATTCTTGGAAAAACAGCCTGCCAGTCTAGACTACACCCAGAATTTTTGAGGCCAAATGCCACATACTCTGGCATCTGGCCTTAAGTATGTGTACCCTTTGTGTGGTCTTGTTTTTATAATGATCACACTTTAATTAGCTAGCATACAGCAGAACAAAGCACAAGATGTCTTTCACCTGTTTGTCTAGACATTATCCTTGGATGTTGGTGTCATTCCACCTCAAATGCTTGGCTTTGCATTTCATGATGTCGTTACAGCATTATTGCACTAAAGTTCTATTGTTATATCTCAGTAGATTTAACAGTCGCGTAGTTAACAGGTGTCCATGTCAATTTCGTGGTAGTTCAACCAGTCTTTCTGGCCTCCCAGGTGCAGTTTCAGTTGGAGAGCAGGGTTAGGGGAATGCTGGGAGTTAGAGCTGTTGTTTTCAGTTGCATCAACTAATAAACTTGCCAGATTCACATCACAGACTTCCCAGAACAGCTCGCTGAGTCATTTCCACTCAAAGGCATTAAAGCCTACTGAATGCAATCACTAAATCCACTCTTAAAGCTTACAAGGTTGTACATTCCTCTGAGGCCATTCTATGGTGTATTTGAAACCTGTTATCAATTACTTTTAAGCTCCCGCAATTAATCACCTGAAATTATATTAGTCTTCCTAATTACCTCCAGGCAGGGAGACACTGAGGGCTCCAGCTGTATTGAACAGTGTCATCATGACATTTTCATTGTTAATATTGTTATGAAATTTTGAGATGGTAGATGCCGCCACTAGCTCTCCTTTATTGCTTGAAGCAATATCTTTGAGAAGAAGATGAAGGTCGTCTTTATATACTGCCTGTGGTGTTTTATAGATGCTTATAAAATCAATATATAAGACATTTCTGGTCTTGGATGCTGATTGGGCAATAAAGCATGGCGTAATCCACGAAGTGTTAACAGTTATGGTGCAAAACTCCTATTCATTGCTTGGCACCCTTAAAGGGGTCCTATTATGCTCTTTTACAAAGTCTTGATTTTGTTTTGGGGGTGTGCTAGAACAGGCTCTCATACTAGGTTGTTCGAAAAACACATTATTTTTCACATATTTTACATTATTACAACACCTCTCTCCCCAGTCTGGCATGAACGGCTCGAATAGTTCCTGTATCAAATGAAAGCCCGCCTTCTGAAATACGAAATGTGCTGTGATTGGTTAGCTGGGCCAGTGTGTGTTGTGATTGGTTAGCTGGGCCAGTGTGTGTTGTGATTGGTTAGCTGGGCCAGTTTGTGTTGTGATTGGTTAGCTGGGCCAGTGTGTGTTGTGATTGGCAGCACTCGTCACCTGGTCGGGAAATATCATGCCCCTTACCATCCTGCTGCGGGCTTCAGTGTAAATATTGTGTCAAAATCAAATAAATTTGAGTGTGATTTAAACCCGGATGATTGTAACCATCTAAGTTCGTCTGCCTTGGGAAAGCTAGCGTGTTCCCGACATAGTGATAACACTCGTTACCTTCTCTAGTGCAGCTCCACCAGGTCTCGTCCCATTCGTCGATATTTGTGATATCACAAATCCCGGAAAATATGCGTTGTAGTCCAAACGAGTCATTTGTTGTAGTTCTTGAAAAGTGTTTTCTCTTAAAGAGAATTTCTCCTTTTAGAGTGTACTTTGAGCTTTGTAACTTTGTAGATCTTTTTTATGCCCAAACATGCACACTACATTGACTAAAATTTAAAAAGTGAAAAAGCATAATAGGACCCCTTTAAGACTCTGAGCATGTAAAATCAACCAGTGTTGATAACAGGATGTCATTCTATTCAAATCATTGTTCAACGCAGAAATAAGCTATTTCCTGTGAATGTACTTCTGATTCCTTTGCTATTATAGGTAAATAAATAGAAGAATAACAGTGCAAGTAAACAGTAAAAAATTTGTTTTTGTTTTTCATCCGTATTTTTGCTACAATCCAGTGTGTTTATGATTATAAATTAAATAAAAAAGAATACATAGTTATAATAATAAATTAAAATAGTATGATGACAAATACCTGTTTGCAATATCAAGCCACATATTGGACAGTTTTTGTACAGCTAAAATAACTGGAAGCCTCACACATTCAAGTTACAATTGTATGTGCTTGCCTTACTTAGTTTTTCAGGCCTTAAAAAGTCATGAGATCTAATAAAATCTTAATCCCTGAAATGGTCTATAGTTCATATACATTTTTCTAATTATGTTCATCTAATTTCAGGAGATACTACTTTTGTGTAGCTTGTATAAGCTATAGTGATGCCTGATTTTTAAATAATTTGTTCTTTTTAGTCTATTGTTTTCAGTGAACAAGATGAAGCTGTATACAGATCAGTCTAAATGATTCAGGTTCAAGTCTGAATCAAAATGATTTGCACAAAATGGATATGTACAAAAACTACACTGTTAAGCTACAGGTTTTTTGTTTTTTTTTGCATTTGCTGTTTGTGTTTTGCTGTTGTAATTTGTATTCTTAAATGTAATTCTGATTTACAGTCGAGTTCCTTTCCTGCAGGTCTTTCCTTTTCTCCAAAGATGGCAACCCCAACAAGTGCAACGTTCACAATGAGACTGCATTGCACCTACTGTGCATGGGCCCGCAGATCCTGCTGAGTGAGGGGGCGCTGCAGCCGCGGATCAGCCGCCCCCAGGAGGATGAACAGAAGCGGGCTGAGTGCCTCCAGATGATCCTGCAGTGGACCGGAGCCAAGCTGGACCAGGGCGAGTATGAGAGAGCCAATGTCAATGCCACAGACAACAAAAAGAGCACCTGCCTGCACTACGCGGCAGCGGCTGGCATGAAGAACTGTGTTGAGGTAACAAGATTGTTTTTTTTTTTCTTATGTAGTTCAGGCCTTGAGTATGTATTTTTTGTATTTTCAATTGATTTAATGCAAAGCCTCAGTTTAGATTCAGCTCTGTTAGACTGTTTAGTATGTGGCCAAACTCCATGACCATGCAAGATTACTTTTCTGGTTTCACTGTAGGACTCTAGGATTGACTACTCCGTGAAGCCACTAACTAAGGGTTAGTCTTGTGTTTTACAGTTGTTAGTGAAGAACAATGCAGATTTGTTCGTGGAGAACGAGGACAGGGAGACGCCATGTGACTGTGCGGAGAAACAGCATCACAAGGAGCTGGCGCTCAGTCTGGAGTCTCAGATGGTTTTCTCTCAGGATGCTGGAGCTCAGGAGATAGAAGCAGAGTATGCCGCCCTTGACCGACGAGAGGTATGGCTGTGTTAAAAACTGTTTTCTGAATTTAGATGTTTTAGCATTTATTTTTGATACATTAGTAAGTTAGGATCATAAAATTATTTTATATATATATTATTATATAATATATATCTATAAATCCTACAATGTATACACAACTCGTGCCTCTGTGGCCGTTTGAAATTTCTTCTAAAATGGGCATTTTTATCAGGTTCCTATGTGTAGGTTCAGTCATTTCAAATTATGAGAAATGCAAATTTTATAAGAAAATTTCAGATGGCACTTACAGGCTTTTGCATCTAAAACTCTTCTTCTTTTTTTTTTTTTTTTTTTTGAAAGAAAGAAATTAACTTTTTAATTCAGAGGGAGGCCTTAAAATTGCTCCAAAAGGACAGGAAATCCATTTATATTTCCAAAGATTTTCATTTCATATCAAATTTTCTTTTGCACTTTCTTTTCATCAAAGATTACTGAAAAAAGTTGTATTACCGTTTAGGGGTGTGCGATATTGACAAAAAATTATATCTCGATATTTTCTGGAATTTTATCGATAACGATAATTAGACTATATTTTGCTGAGTGTGTTATTGTGCTGGTACCTTAAGGACTGCCGAAGACAGCTGACTCCTAAAGTTTTTGATATTCTTCATATTATGTGTGGTGATCAGTTCACAGCAGTGACAGGAATTAATATTTTTCAATAAGTTTAAACTTATTTTTGCATTTTATGGGCATTTTTAACTTTATAAAGCCATTTAGTTCTAAAAATGTCCATTATCTTTTGAGTCAAATTTTTACATTTAATCAGGGAATTAGAATAAGACATTTGGGCTGTTACCAAGCAAATGAAATCAACACAGAAGCTGCATCTGAAGTGGCATTTAGATGTATTTACACAATGTTTAGTGCAGGACATGAATGCATTTAACATGCAATTACAAATGCATTGATAATGTTTTGATATTTTAAACATAATACTGAAAACTTATGTTTGAAATTATTTAAAAAATGAAAAAAAGAAAAGAAAAAGCCGAAATGTGAAATTAAAACCGCCAGTAGGTGGTAGCAAGTCACTGTTAATAAGTGTGTCATTGCGACTGAACCGAATCATTTGAACGGTTGATTCATTCAAGAACGAAACACCGTCATGTTGCTCAGAGACACAAAACAGCGCTGTGGCTGTATTCGGAATGATTTTTGTTGGCGAAATAGAGCAAAAACAAGCAATATGGTGTCTAAAACGTAAGTCTCTTAATTAACTTATTGTTTATTTGAATTCAGTGGCACATTTGTAATCATTGTACTTTTTGGAGAAAACGGCACTCTTCTGTGAAATTGGAATACTAAAGAAGTGGTATATATATATATAACTTTCCTGCCATGTCGTGAATTTTGTGATCATTCTAAATGCATTTAAAGAAACTGAATCATGCAGTGAAAGAACACACACTAAACGCGCACGCGCACTAGTCTAGACTTCACGTAATGTATGTCGTGCGCTCTGTAGGGATGTTTTGAATGGTTTTTGCAAAATACTCGATAATGTCAAATCGCACATCGTTAAAACAACAATTACGATATTACCGCAGACGATATATATCGCACACCCCTAATTACAGTTTCCATTTTATATACATATAAACAGTACCATTCGTGTGACCCTGGACCACAAAACCAGTAATAAGGGTACATTTTCCGAAATTGAGATTTATACATAATCTGAACGCTGAATAAATAATCTTTCCATTGATGTATGGTTTGTTAGGATCGGACAGTATTTGGCTGAGATACAACTGTTTGAATATCTGGAATCTGAGTGTGCAAAAAAAATCAAAATATTGAGAAAATGCCTTTACCAGTTGTGCAAATGAAAAAAAATAAAAAATTGTTTTAATATATTTACAGTAGGAAATTTACAAACTATCTTCATGGAACATGATTTTAATATCTTAATGATTTTTGGCATAAATAAAAATCAATAATTTTGACCCATACAATGTATTAATACCCCAGCGCTTAAGACTGTTTTGTGCTCCAGGGTCACACCACATACCTACATATATTATAGCTATGTATGTGAGTATATATATATATGTATATTGTAGATATGTATATGTTAATAATAATATATAATATGTGTGTGTGTGTGTATATTAAATATAGACTGTTATTAAAATATTTTCATATATAAATAATATATCTTCCTGTGCAAGGTTGTCTCAACAAATAGTGATTTATGCAGTTATTTGCAATTTATGTAATAGCATATCTTGTAATTAACTTAAATGTATTGTTCCATTTGTTAAATTTGTTAATCAATTTATAGCCCAAAATATAATATAGGCAGAAGTTTGCAGACCTACAAACGGAGAAACTAACGTTGACTGTGCGTGTGAGAGTACAGCGTTATTTCATTAGTCATAGCTGTGTGCTGAGGAAGTGAGCTCAAGATAAATCATAACTTGGTAATGTACTGTCAAAGGATAGGGCACCAGTTGAAAGAGGATAGACCCAACTGCCAGCAGCAGACTCATGATTGCTTCGTTTTGCTGCTCCAGACAGGCTGAGCAATATAGAAGTTTAAAAGGAAAAGCTTTATTAGTTCTCTTTGCATCACTTCTCCTCTTACACGCTCTTTCCTTTACACTTTTCATCTTTATCCCTCTTTCTCCCAAACTTGACATTCTCTTCTTTTTCTCTCCAGCCATATGAGGGATTGAAACTGCAAGACCTGCGTCGGTTGAAAGACATGTTGATAGTGGAGACGGCGGATATGCTGCAGGCTCCTCTCTTCACGGCTGAGGCCCTGCTGCGAGCTCACGGTATGAATTTACTGCAGCAAACAATTCCACTCAGCCAATGCTATTACTGGATTTATACGTATGCTATATATAAATATTTTTTTTACAATAATTGGCATCACAAGTGAATCCCGAGGTAGTTGGGAAAAATCTTTTAGATTTTGTGAACACAAATAAAAAGCCTCTATATGTATAAATATCATCTGATCCCTCTACCATAGTTTTGCTGCAGTACGTATTTGTAAAACATTAGCGATGAAAAGGTAATATATAGCAGAGGGCTGTCATTGTGCCAGCTGATCCATTTGATCAATTAAAGAAATATGCCATATTTGGCCAATATCCAAGACCCTTCATTCTTCAAGATATTACAAGCAAAAGGGTTTGGCTCATCTTCATTATTGTGCAAACCAGAACATTCCATGCTTAATCTTTACTGAAGTATTTGGCACCAATTTCACATTTAACATTCAGAGATGGAAGGTGGATTCAGTATTTTTTGAAAAGTAAAATGGCAAAATGTGGAATTCTCTTGGAATATTATATAGATGGCAACTGTTTCATGCCCTAAACAGGCACTATGTGACCAGGTTCCAGCTCCAAGCAACTTGTCTGTACACACTTTTTTGGTAATGTTGAGAAACACTGCGTTAGAGGAACATATTAATGTCTGTACGTTTAAATCTTCTTTTTGCTGAACAGACTGGGACAGGGAAAAACTTCTAGAAGACTGGATGTCTAATGCGGAGGACTGCTGCCAGCGCTCAGGTGTTCAGATGCCAACTCCCCCACCGAGTGGCTTCAATGCTTGGGACACTCTGCCTTCTCCTAGAACCCCGAGAACAACTCGCTCCTCTGTCACCTCCCCTGATGAGATCAGCCTGTCTCCTACTGATGGCCTTGCCCTGGTTAGATTAATCACCATGCATGACGTTATGATCCACATTCTTTATTATTCATTCAATGCACAAAAACTGAAAAGAATATTGACAGTCTGTTCAATGTTTCTTATGCCCATGTAGTGTGGAATTTGCATGGGCAGCATATCTGTGTTTGAGGACCCTGTGGATATGTCGTGTGGGCACGAGTTCTGCAGGGCATGCTGGGAAGGGTAAGGAATGAATTATGAAGTTTTGTTTAATGCTCAAGATCAGATCATATCAGATATTTTCTTAATAATACATCCATTACAGGTAACTACTTACACTACCAAGTTTGGTGTCAGTAAGATTTTTTTTTTTTTAAGAAATTAATACTTTTATACAGCAAGGATGTTTTAAATGGATCAATAGTGACAGTAAAGAAATTTGTAACATTACAAAAGATTTCAAATAGAAATAAACATGGATGTTTTCAACTTTTTTTAGTCACCAAAAAATCCTGAACAAAATATATTTCGGTTTCCACAAATTTTTTTGTAGCACAACTGTTTTCAGAAAAGTTTCTTGAGTGCAAAATCAGCATATTAGAATGATTTCTGGAGGACCATGTGACACTGAAGACTGGAGTCATGATGCTGAAAATTCAACATTGCTATCACCGGAATAAATTACATTTAAAATATTAAAATAGCATCTAGAAAAGTTGTTTTCAATTATAACAATATTTAACAAATATTACTGTTTTTTTTTATCAAATGAATGTGGCCTTGGTAAGCATAAGAGATTTCAAAAACATTCTAAAATATTTCAGACTCCAAACTGTTAAACGGTAGTGTATGTGCTGGAATAGTTTATAAATGGAATAGCTATAAACGTCAAATATATAGTTTTTATACTTATAATCATTGACTATTTCAGATATGTATTTGACCATTTCCTGTTTGTTTATGGCATTTGCAATGCTTCATGTGATGAGTAGTTCTTTCCCTCAAAGAAAACCCTTTTTGTTTTGCTTCAAAGATGTTGTTTTTTGACATTTTTAAAATCCTGTGAATAAAATGAATAGGAAAATTCACCTCAGCTAAAAAAAAAAAAAAAAATTATATTGCAGGTTGTTTATGATCCATGTATTCACAGTCTCTGAACACTGTTTGTCTGGATGTCAGGTTTTTGAATCTGAAGATCCAAGAAGGGGAAGCACATAACATATTTTGCCCTGCTTACGACTGCTTCCAGCTGGTTCCTGTGGAGGTCATTGAAAGTGTTGTCTCCAGAGAGATGGATAAGCGCTACCTGCAGTTTGACATTAAGGTACAATTGCAGCTCACAAAGCACCAGAAACCATTTCAAAGCTGCCATTTTATTTTTCTTATCATAGACTGTCTTGACGTTGGCTTTGAGTCAAAATGCTGACAGCATCCGGCTGTTGGTTGAGTTTATGCCAGTGTTTGTTTGAGCAAAAAAATAAGCTTTTGTAAACACAGATGCTCAGAAGTCAAATATTCGATTGTTGGGTAAATATCACGTCGATTTGATTTGGATGATTTACAGATTACAATTTTGGATATTGGGTCATTTACGTCATCCAAAACAAAGAGGAAGTTTAAACATTTCTTTTCCATCACCAGGCTTTTGTGGATAATAATCCTGCCATTCACTGGTGCCCCATAGCCAGATGTGAAAGAGCCGTACGACTGACTAGGCCAGGCCCTGGAGCTTCTGACCCTCGGAGCTTCCCCTTGCTCAAAGCCCCCGCTGTAGACTGTGGCAAAGGCCATCTCTTCTGCTGGTACGTTAACCAGCTGTTTCCTTTATTTACACTCTCAGAATAAAAGGTGCAAAGCTGTGTCTGGGGTAGTACCGTAAGGTACGAAAGCTAAAAAGTACATCTAAAAACCTCTAAACTATACATATTAGTACTCAAAAAAAACGCCTTTTTATATAAAATAGATTTTAAAGATCATTGTGAGTTTTTTTTTAATGTTTTGACAGTATTTAATTATCAGTTGAGCACATTTCTTCTTTTTCCCTTGCATTACTATAATGTCTTTGCATTTTTTTGAGTTTTGAAATTCCTTATTTCTTTGGGTGTGATTTGATTCTCATATACTGTAATACCATTATTTTTTGTGCGTAGCAGAAATGTATAATATATATTTGGTGTGTTGTGGTGTGCTGTGTGTTATTTATCTTTTTAATAATTATTCTGGGTGGTGGCGCTGTTTGGGGACTTCTCTTTTTGTCTCTACAGCCTTATATCCTTATTAGTGTATATTAACTCGATCTCTCTAAATACTTTAAACGTAAATAAAAGCAATTAAACTTGGTGGTGGATACAAAAACCTTTAACAGCCCTAAAAAGGAATCTTTTTGTTAAAGTACTGTATTTTGTTTCTTTTGATTTTGATGGGATAATGTTTCTGAGAGATTTCATGAGATCACCATCTTAATGTTCATCCTGGAAAATGCCATCAAAGCACTGTTCATGTTTGTCTCTCGGGTTTCTTCTCAGGGAGTGTCTTGGTGATGCTCATGAACCTTGTGACTGTGAGACATGGAAGATGTGGCTGCAGAAAGTGTCTGAAATGAAGCCTGAAGAATGTAGGAGCTCCAGACATTTCAGTCTGCACCTTTACTTAATATATGCACCTTCACCTATACCTTATTTAATGGATGTTCATGATATACAACTTGCTTCTGTAGGTTTTAATATTGAGCTCCTCTCTGTCTCTGAACAGTGGCTGGTGTGAGTGAAGCCTATGAAGATGCTGCCAACTGCCTGTGGCTACTCACCAACTCTAAACCTTGTGCCAACTGCAAATCCCCCATCCAGAAAAATGAAGGCTGCAATCACATGCAGTGCGCGAAGGTCAGTACAGAATGGCGTATGTGGACAAAAAAGACATTCGAGTCATTTGAATGTCAACCCGCTAAATTGTGACTGTCTGATGATTATCAGCTGATACATTGTGGACTAATGAGGTCAAATGTCGGAAAATGTATTCTATCTGTGAAGAAGTTGGTAATGTTGGTATGTATGGCACATTTATTAAGGACCAATATTTAGCTCCAGGAACATTTTTACCATATGAGGGCCTTTGTTTTTAACTATAAAAAACAAAGCATGCCATCCATTAATGTTAAAACATACATTTAATCAATTGATTGAAAGGAAATAAAGTTTAATAAAGATTTAATATTTTTATAAATAGATTTTACTTGCAGTTTTGTGATATTCAGTACAGCAGTAAGATAGTGATATATTGCTTTTGAACAATTTTCTAATACAATTTCTCAATTAATGTCGAGTAAATTGCATTTTTAACACAATATGACCAGCTATCTTATTTATAAGAAATAATATTGTTATAAGAAATATCAGCACTGTTAGAAAACTTCTTATCCAATCAAATTAAAGGACTGCAATATAATTAATATTCAACAGATAAAATAAATTCAAATTTTTTTTGCCAATTATCAAATTTGGCAGTTTTGTCCGTTTTTTGAGCATTTTAATTCTAAGATAAAGGAAACTCAACAGAGTGAAAAGATTCAACTGATGCTTTTCGAGATGCTATTAGACTAAAGATAACTTTAAGATAACACATGTGCAGGCATGAAGTGAGCATTTACATACTATTTGTTCTATAATGTACAATATAATGTAAATTCGCCATTATAAAATCTCTTACAGACTTCATATGAGTGTGTTTGTATATGTTTGACCCTGACACAAGATGCATGTGTGATGCAAAGCGGCCCTTTGACGTCAGAGGCAGGTGTTTGAACAAAGGCAGTGTGGAGGCCATAGCCTCACTGTTATTTTCTTAATGAAGGCTTAACTAAGGCTTTGAGTGACAGGCGCAGGGCAGGGGGAAGGGGAAGCTATTCACGCCACCAGCACGTGGAGGAAAGGCAACGTCACACGCTCTCAAAAACAAATGTTGAATGCTCACTCATATGGGATGATATTAGACTCAAAATGATTAATAGATGCACGCACAATTATCCATGTACTGCATAAATTTTATACATGTATCTTACTAACCATAAACAAATACCTTTCAATTTGAGTCTGGAATTCAGGATTAAATGATTGTGCAGCGATTTGTACAAATACAGATGTTTGCGAATAAAAATGTTCTGTTCTGCGTTAATATATCATAAATTACTCATGCAAAAAAGGGATCCGTGCATATGTGGACAGGTGACATGCGTGCATTAATTGATGTCTAGTTCGAGTTGATCTTGTTCGGTTCATTTGGATTTTGAGACTTCATTTTCGCAGTTTACAGCATTTCACGTCCCCCACACACAACTACCAATGAACAAGGCCCAGTGCAATTCATTAACGTGTACACGATTTGAAAAAATCGCAAATGTGCGTCACTACATTGAAACAAATGCTTTTCAACCGGTGTCTGTTAGATTAAGGAGTTAATAATTACATTAATGTGCAGCATTTTGTTCAAATAGAGACATATTTGTGAATACAAATGTTATAGTTTGTATTAAAGTATCATGATTTGTGCATGTAGCGATTAAAATGTGCGTTTGTGGATCAGGCGACACGCGTGCATTCATTCAAGTCTCTTCTGAGTCGAGTCACTTGAATTTTGAGACTTTCGATCTGCCCTTTTAGCCTTGCCCAATCCACACACACACACACACAGCTCGCGCAGCTGAGCCACAGAAAATCAGTGACCACTAGATGGCACTAGCCCCAGTCACATGTGCGCATTCCATTGAGTACAGTTTCATGAATGTTACATTGTGTTTTCTTAGTTTCTTTTTGGTTTGGCTACTCTCCTCTACCGTAGAAATATAATAAAGATGTATTATTTAACTGTTCTAACTTAACTTGTCTTAAGACACAGAATAGCTTAAATTAATTTTGCCAAACAAGAACTTTGTTACGGTTTTCCTGTAATTCTCGGCACGTTCCAGTTATTTCCTCTTCCTTGATTTTATATTATTAGATTATTATTATTATTAAAGCTTATAGTTGCTCATTTAAGCCATTAGTAATCGCACGTTTATATTTAATTAAACTATTAATTAACTATACTAAACAAGCATTTTATAGGCTATAGCCTATTCCTCGCTCAAGCGGAACGCATAAATTGCTAGAACATATTTTATTTAGGCTACTTATTACTAAACCATTTTCTGAGTCATTGTCTGCAAAGATGAAGTTGACGCCGGCTTGTAACATTATTATTCTCGAAATTTTATTATTTTTATTCTCAATATTTTATTTCTACATTTAAATGTAGTTTAATCTCGCATTATAGGCTAATGACTTTATTCTGGAGATGTTTTTTTTTTTAATTGTTTGGCCCTATAATCCTCTTTCTTACTCTCTCATTTGGCATGAATCCAAATGTTTACATATTCACAATGTTGGCTATTTGAATTTTAATGCAACAGACTATTATTTATTAGGCCTATGTAAACCATGCTTTGTACTTAACCCACTTTCCAAAAAAAAAAAAAAATCATGGTCGTCTTCACATGAAAAATCCTCTTCACATGAGCAAATATGTGCTTGGCCCGAGCTCAGGCTGAACGGCACAGATTGTACTAAAGGCTGTTTTAACTAACTAGTGTATCTATATGTTTGGTTGACTATTTTATTCTGATAATGAACAGGCTGCAGCGTTTGCAATGCTGTAGGCCTATATGAAAGGTGCATTTCTCTCGTACTGTAGAGATGGCTAATCAGCATCGTCAACTTCATCTTTGCATAATAATAACAATACTACAAGGAAGGAATAACTGACAACGTGCTGTTGAATTACAGAAAGAAAGAAAAAACCTAGGTACCGTCACAAAGTTCTTGTTTGGCAAAATTAATATAAGCTATTCTGTGTCTTCAAAGTCAAAAGTCAAAGTCTGCTTTATTGTCAATTCTGCCACATGTACAGCACATACATACAGAGAATTTAAATTGCGTTACTCTCAGACCCTTGGTGCATACAGTTAACACTTAACACTAACCGTAGACATACAGTGGGTATGGAAAGTATTCAGACCCCTTTAAATTTTTTCACTCTTTGTTAATTGCAGCCATTTGCTAAAATCATTCAAGTTAAATTTTTTTCCTCATTAATGTACACACAGCACCCATATTGACAGAAAAACACAGAATTGTTGGCATTTTTGCAGATTTATTAAAAAGAAAAAACTGAAATATCACATGGTCCTAAATATTCAGAACCTTTGCTGTGACACTCATATATTTAACTCAGGTGCTGTCCATTTCTTCTGATTATCCTTGAGATGGCTCTACACCTTCATTTGAGTCCAGCTGTGTTTGATTATACTGATTGGACTTGATTAGGAAAGCCACACACCTGTCTATATAAGACCTTACAGCTCACAGTGCATGTCAGAGCAAATGAGAATCATGAGGTCAAAGGAACTGACTGAAGAGTTCAGAGACAGAATTGTGGCAAAGCACAGATCTGGCCAAGGTTACAAAAAAATTCTGCTACACTTAAGGTTCCTAAGAGCACAGTGGCCTCCATAATCCTTAAATGGAAGAAGTTTGGGATGACCAGAACCCTTCCTAGAGCTTGCAGTCCGGCCAAATTGAGCTATCGGGGGAGAAGAGCCTTGTTGAGAGAGGTAAAGAAGAACCCAAAGTCATTGTGGCTGAGCTCCAGAGATGCAGTCGGGAGATGGGAGAAAGTTGTAGAAAGTCAACCATCACTGCAGCCCTCCACCAGTCGGGGCTTTATGGCAGAGTGGCCCGACGGAAGCCTCTCCTCAGTGCAAGACCATGAAAGCCTGCATGGAGTTTGCTAAAAACACCTGAAGGACTCCAAGATGGTGAGAAATAAAAATCTCTGGTCTGATGAGACCAAGATAGACTTTTTGGCCTTAATTCTAATCGTTATGTGTGGAAAACCAGGCACTGCTCATCACCTGTCCAATACAGTCCCAACAGTGCAGCATGGTGGTTGTTGCAGCATCATGCTGTGGGGGTGTTTTCAGCTGCAGGGACAGAACGACTAGTTGCAATCGAGGGAAAGATGAATCCAAAGTACAGGGATATCCTGGACGAAAAAACCTTCTCCAGAGTGCTCAGGAACTCAGACTGGGCCGAAGGATTACCTTCCAACAAGACAATAACCCTAAGCACACAGCTAAAATAACAAAAGAAAAAAAAAGGGGGAGTTGCTTCACAACAACTCTGTGACTGTTCTTGATTGGCCCAGCCAGAGCCCTGACTTAAAATCAATTGTGCATTTCTGGAGAGACTTAAAAATGGCTGTCAACCAACGTTTACCATCTAACCTGACATAACTGGAGAGGATCTGCAATGAGGAATGGCAGAGGATCCCCAAATTTAGGTGTGACAAACTTGTTGCATCTTTCCCAAAAAGACTCATGGCTGTATTAGATCAAAAGGTTGCTTCTACTAAATACTGAGCAAAGGGTCTGAATTTTTTTTATTTCAGTTTTTCTTTTTTAATAATCTGCAAAAATGTCAACAATTCTGTGTTTTTTCTGTCAATATGGGTGCTGTGTGTACATTAATGAGGAGAAAAAATTAACTTAAATGATTTTAGGCAAATGGCTGCAATATAACAAAGAGTTAAAAATTTAAGGGGGTCTTAAATACTTTCCGTACCCACTGTAATACAGATAAATACAGTTTAAATATATATAAAATACAACCTATACAATATACAAATAAGGACATTGTGTAAAAAAAAAATGCAGAATGCAGAGGGCTTTGCAGGTGAGACGGGTTCCATAAATATCCTGGAGGGAGGGGAGAGAGGCACCAACGATCTTCTCAGCTGCTCTCCCTATGCGTTGAAGTGTCTTGCGGCAGGACGCGTTGTAGGCGCCATACCACACAGTGATGCAGTTGGTCAGGATGCTCTCGATGGTGCCTTTGTAGAAGGTGCACATGATGGGGGCTGGGGCTCTGGCTCTTCTTAGTTTGTGGAGGAAGTAGAGACGCTGCTGTGCTATCTTGGCCAGTGCTGCGGTGTTGTCAGCCCAGGAGAGGTCCTCTGTGATGTGCACACCCAGGAACTTGGTGCTTCCGCTCAACTCCCGACTCTTCTTCCACAGGTCAATCACTGTTGAGGTGCAGAAAGAAAGAAAAAAAACGAACGCAATGTTGAGTGTGCACCTCATCCTGACGTCCACAACCATCCTCCTTCCGTCTTCCCTCCACATTCAGCAGAGAATTGTTTTTCCCCCCACAAAAACTGGCACAAACCCCCGCCCACGCACCACCCGCGGCCAGCGGCGCAAACCCTCCAGCTTCTACTCCTGTTGTTTGTCTCATCTCTGTTGCTAATGATACCCACTACAGTCGTGTCATCCGCAAGCTTAATAAAGAGGTTGGAGTTGTGTGATGTGTGCAGTCGTGTGTCAGCAGAGTGAAGAGGAGGGGGCTCAGCACACATCCTTGGGGGGCCCCAGTGTTCAGTGTGATGGTGCTGGATGTGTTACTGCCGACCCGTACTGCATGAGGTCTCCCAGTCAGGAAGTCCAATAGCCAGTTACACAGCGAAGAAGTGTTTGAGACCGGGGCGCCCCATCTGGACTCAGTTTTGGTCTAGAATGAGTGCTTTTGATGTATGAATTCTGTTGTGATGCTGAACTGAATTCTATGCAGCATTCTGCTCTGAGTTTCTTATTTTGTCCACTTTGTGAGTGCTGAGTGGCGGGTAGATGGCGATGCGGTTGTAACGATATGTAAACTGGAAGGGGTCCAGGGAGGGGGGGAAGGGCAGACTTGATGTGGTGCATGACTAGCCGCTCAAAGCACTTCATGAGGATAGGGATAAGTGCAACTGGAAGGTAGTCATTGAAGCAGGATGGAGATGACTTCTTTGGGACTGGAATGATGGTGGTAGCTTTGAAGCATGTGGGGACAACAGTCTTACTTGGCGAGATGTTGAAAATGTCTGTTAAGACATCGGTGAGTTCCACTGCACAGTATCTCAGTACACGCCCAGGAATGTTGTCTGGACCCGGAGCTTTGCGTGCGTTGATTCTGCTGAGGGATCTCCTCACGCTGTCCGGGGACAGCGTCATCACCTGGTCGCCGGGAGGAGGTGGAGTCTTCTGTGCAGTGGTGCTGTTTTGTGCCTCAAAGCGAGCGAAGATGTTCAGCTCGTTCAGCAGGGAGATGGTGCTGTCACAGGTGCGTGGTGGGGGCTTGTAGTTCGTAATGGTCTGTATCCCCTGCCACAGGCTCCGAGTGTCTCTGCTGTCGCTGAAATGATGGGCTATCCTCCTGGAGTACTGTCTCTTAGCCTCTCTGATGCCGCGGGAAAGGTTGGCCCTATCTGTCTTCAAGCCCACCTCATCTCCATCTCTGAAGGCAGCGTTCCGCGTTTTCAGGAGTCCGTAGACCTCCCCTGTTTGCCACGGCTTCTGGTTGGCCCGGACATTGATGGTCTTTGTGTCCGTTACATCATCAATGCACTTGGTGATGTAGGCAGTGACAGTCTCTGTGTACTCCTGGAGGTCTGTTGTGTTATTGTATGTGGCAGCCTGCTTAAACATATTCCAGTCAGTGGGTGTTAAAACAGTCTTGAAGAGCCTCTGACGACCCTTCCGGCCACACTTGTATCTGTTTATGAACTGGTTTGGTGACTTTAACGAGTGGTCTGTATGCAGGCTTTAGCATGACAGTGATGTGGTCTGAGGTGGGGGAGGGGGAGGGCCTTGTGAGCTCCTCTCTGGGTGGTGTAAACAAGGTCTAGAGTGTTGTTTCCCCGTGTTGGAAATTCTATGTGTTGGTGTATTTTTGGGAACTCTTTAAGTCTGCGTGGTTGAAATCACCAGCCAAGATGAGAAAAGCATATGGGTGGGCTGTCTGCTGCTCACTGATGTGCTGGTATGGTTCATTCAGTGCCTCACTACTGTTGTTGTTGTTGGAGCTGGGAGGGTTGTATACAGCAACGAGCAGTATGGCTGTATATTCCCTCGGTAGATAGAACGGCCGGCACTTAGTAATCATAAACTCCACCAGGGGGGAGCAGTGTTTGCAGACCACAACAGCATCTCGGCACCACGCATCATTGATGTAACACAAAGCCCGCCGCCGCGGGTCTTACCTCCCTCAACGTGAGCTCTGTCGCTCGATAGCATGTGAGCTGATCGAGCTGAATAGCGCAGTCCGGAACGCTGTTGCTGAGCCATGTTTCCGTGAACACAAAAACACAACAGTCTCTTACAGTCCTCTGAGTTGAGCGTAGTAGTCGGATGAAGTCCAGTTTATTATCCAAAGAGCGTACGTTAGCCAGTACGATGGTGGGGATAGCTGGCTTGTGTGGGTTAGCCGCTAGCCTAGCCCAGATACCTCCGCGCTTGCCCCTTTTCTGCTTCCTCTCGCGCCGCTTGTGGTGCCTCCGCTGTGGGCGAGGTGCAGCAGTGGGTGTCGGTGATGGTGTAGGCCTCCGGAGCAGACCGAGATCCCACAGCTCCTCGGCGTGCGCAGAGTTTAACTCTAAAAAATGTGGTTCTACAAACATTGAGCAGAAACTCACGACTGTATGCGCGCTTGGAGACAGATAGATGCGACGAATACGTACAAAAACACTGCGACTCACAAGATAAAAAACACGAAAACACCGTTCTGTCGGGAGAGAAGCCGCGGCATGTGCACGCACCGCCATCTTGGTTAAAAAAAACAAAAAAGACAACTTAAGACGAGTTAAGTTAGAACAGTTCAATTATACATCTTTATTATATTTCTACGGTAGAGGAGAATAGCCAAACCAAAAAAAACAAGAAAACAAAGTAACATTCATGAAACCGTACTCAATGGAATGCGCACATGTTACTGGGGCTAGTGCCATCTAGTGGTCTGATTTTCTGTGGCTCAGCTGCGCGAGCTGTGTGTGTGTGGATTGGGCAAGGCTAAAAGGCAGATCGAAAGTCTCAAAATGCCCGTGACCTCGCTCAGAAGAACGTGATGATGCACGCGTCGCCCTGCTCAACAAATGCACATTTAATCGCTAGACATGCACAAAATCTGTACTTTAATACAACTACATCATTTGTATTCACAAATATGTCTCTATTTGAACAAAATGCTGCATATTAATGTAATTCTTAACTCTGCAGACATCGGTTGAAAAGCATTTGTTTCAGTGTTGTGATGCACATTTGCAAATTTTTCAAATCTTGTACACGTTAATGAATTGCACTGGGCTTTGTTCGTTGGTAGTTGTGTGTGTGGGGGACGTGAAATGCTGTAAACTGCGAAAATTAAGTCTCAAAATCCAAATGAACCGAACAAGATCGACTCGAACTAGACATCAATTAATGCACGCATGTCACCTGATCCACATATGTACTGATTCCTTTTTGCACGAGTAATGTTTATGATAGATTAATGTTAGACAGAAAAACAAAAAAAAACAAAAAAAACATTTTTATTCGGAACCTTTCTGTATTGTAAACTCGCTTGCACATCCTTTAATCCCTAAAACATATATATTTAAAAAAAAAACAAAAAAAAAATTAAAAAAAAAAAATAAAAAACAACAAAAAAAAATAAAATAAAAAAAAAAACAAAAAAAAAAATTGCCCAGACCAAATTGAAAGGTTTTGTTTGTGGTTTGTAAGATACATGTATAAAATGTATGCAGTACATGGATAATTGTGCGTGCATCTATTAATCATTTTGAGTCTAATATCATCCCATACACTCGTGCCTAGGTGGCTATAAATATAAAGGTTCTTGTACTACCTGGTCCATGGTCGTACACTCTTTTTGTTGATTAGTAACACGCATGCTGATTGAAATTTCTTGCTGGTTTATGGTATTGATAAAAAGGAAGGGAACGCAGTTGGAATGAATGAGAGCAGTTGGAATTGATTGCATAATTCAAAACAATTTCTAAATCAGCTTTATAGCTCTTTAGTGCTTGCATACGTATTTGATGAGTTCTGTTTTGCTCTCTTTTCTCATCTGGATCTCTTTGCAGTGCAAGTATGATTTCTGCTGGATTTGTCTTGAGGAATGGAAGAAACACAGCTCCTCTACCGGAGGATACTATCGCTGCACGCGCTACGAGGTCATCCAACAGGTGGAGGAGCAGTCCAAGGAGATGACTGTGGAGGTACTCACTCCTTAAATGAGTTTACACACATGGCAGCCATTCAAGAAGTGCATTTACTTGGATCTTTTGTGATTTGTTTGTGCAGGCAGAAAAACAGCACAAGAGTTTTCAGGAACTTGACCGTTTTATGCATTATTATACACGTTACAAGAATCATGAACACAGTTACCAGGTAGGAATATTTATGTAATGAATGTCTTAAAAGCGTTCCGGTTGAGTGATTGCCTCACTATTTGCTGACAGTCATTCATCAAAGGTGCTTCTTTTAAATTAGTTAGAAGAACGACTCCTGAAAACAGCCAAAGAAAAGATGGAGCAACTAAGCAAAGCTTTCATTGGAAGTGAGTGGAACATAGTTTGCATTTACATGACTTTAGTTTTAAGTGTGATATAGTATGTTCTTATAAACTGGTGTATTTTAAATCAAATAAATAAAAATGTCAATATTTCTGTTTCTTCAAGGGGAAGGAGCCCCACCTGACACCACTTTCATTGAGGATGGTGTGCATGAACTTCTCAAGACCCGACGCATCCTTAAGTGCTCTTATCCATATAGTTTCTTCTTGGAGCCCAAAAGCACAAAGAAAGAAATATTTGAACTTATGCAGGTAGTGAGATCGAGATCTGTTCACCGCTTAAGAGAAACAAGGCAGTGTGATTTGTTTCCATTTAACCTTTTCTTGCACAATATGCTGATGTGTTTAATCTTTCTCCAACATACACAGACTGATTTAGAGATGGTCACCGAAGACCTTGCTCAGAAGGTGAACAGGCCTTACCTCCGCACCCCTCGCCATAAGATCATCAGTGCCACGTATCTGGTGCAGCAGAAGAGACGGGAGTTCTTGGCCTCTGTGGCTCGAGGTGTCGCCCCAAATGATTCTCCCGAGGCTCCCCGCCGCAGGTAAATTCTTGCGCTGCTATTTACACCACCATTTTTATCAGGTTATCAATTTTGCTAGTGTACTAGTACAGAGTAATAGTATACATTTTCAATATGCACCATATAAAAACAAAAACATGAATTTCAGTACCATGGCATATTTCAAAGTATTATAGTATTACCGTCTAATACCATCACTGTGCCATGGTACTACTGTAGTACTTTTTGTACCATGGTAATACCATCAAGGATACAAACTATACAATTTTTTTTTGTCAACAAAAGAGAAACTGTAAGATCTCCTTGCAGTTTTCTGCTGAAATATGAGCTGTGGTTTAATGTTTGACAGCAAAGAAATTAAGACATCCATAAGGATTAATATTTTCTATTATGTAAAATAAACATATTATTGTCATTAAATAGTATTAGTTACTATTACTATAGGTAAGGATTTTTTTGTTGGATTTATTTTTATTAAAAAAAATTAAAACAACAACTTATTGTATGGTCATATTGCATCTCGTTGAAGAACACTATGATGGTATTATAATACTTTGAAATTACTTTGGTACCATGTCCAAAATGTATTATACTAACAGATATAAAACCCTACAGCCCCAGTACTTTTATCTTCTTTTGCAGTTTTGCTGGTGGGACGTGGGATTGGGAGTATCTGGGATTTGCCTCTCCTGAGGTATTACTGATCCTGTGTTTACATTTTTTTCAGTTTTAACTAACCTCTGCTATTGCAAAGCTCAGCCAGCCAGAGTTGTAGCTCACTAGACTGTTAATGCCCTCTGACTCTCTGCGATGTCCTTGTAATTATGTAGGAGAGTTGTGTGTTGTTGTAAAGTACTAGCAGTCACTGAATCTCATTCTGTGTCCAAGATGGTGAGGAATCACCCAGTACGGGGATCAAATGCACAGCGTGAGAGCAATTACAATGCAGGAGGCCAGCCGCAGGTACTGCTTATGACAAAATAACAAAACATCATTTAGTTAACAATTCTTAGTTCACAAAATTTGGTGCAGCATCAATTTTATAGTCATTCATATGTCCAGTATGACATAATATATGATGCTGTCAAAATAAATGTAATCTGGTGTTTAGCTGTTAAGGCTGGTCATCTCCTGGAATATTCCAGATAAAGGACTATAACGTTACTCAGCCTAAATGTTTAAATAAACCAGAATTCCTGTCCTGTGGTCAACTTCACCGTTCTTGAAATGTGGACACTGTTGTAGATTGCTTTGTCATGCATTCAGTTTGCCTGTGCAAATTATCTGCATTCAGTCTTTCTAACAATTGCAAAATTATTATAATATTAGCTTTTTAATATATTTTTTTCTTAATTTTTTAATGCCTAAATACAGTGGCCTCAAAAAGGATTTGGACACTCAATCATTCTTAAAAAGTATGAATTCTATTGCAATGGATAATTACGTATTAAACTAAGAGGCATCTGCAAAAAAAGGGTGCTAAACATATTTTCTCAAAACTAACATCAGCCTTCTAAATTTTTTATTTTTTTTCAATGACTTTTAAAAAATGAATCAGGTTGTCAGTCTTGAACCACCAGTTTAGTTCATTGTATTAACTATGAACATGTTCTAATACATTTTAACTAAAGTGTTACAACCCGAAAATATCCAAATACTTAAAGTAAGTTAACGTTTTTTTTTTTTTATTATAAACTTTTTTTTTTTTTTACTTCTTTTTGTGGAGTGTTTTGCTTCAAAAGTGTTTTTAAAACTGTGGTTAGACATTTTGTTATATAATTACAAGAAATTAATTTTTAAGTGTGACTTGAGTGTCCAAATATGTTGTAGGGTTACTTTATTTTATTTTAATCCATATTAGTAGTAAGGATTACAGACGCAGGATACAGTTTTCAAATAATTATTTCATTAACCCTTTTATTCACTGCTTGTAATATTGAAGTCAGTCAGTATTCTTGTGAGAGTCTGTCCATTTTTTAAGGATCTATCTTTTACTGGGGTGCCCAAACTCAGTCCTGGAGGCTGGTGTCCCTGCATAGTTTTAGGCTCCAGCTTGCCTCAACCCACCTGCCAGGGGAGGGCCGGAAGTTTCTAGTAATACTGAAGACCTTGATTAGCTGGATCAGTGTGTTTAATTAGGGTTGGAGCTAAACTCTGCAGGACACCGGCCCTCCAGGACCGAGTTTGGGCACCCCTGACATAAAAGGTTAGTTCACCCAAAAATGAAAATTAGACTATGTTTTACTCACCCTCAAGGCATCCTAGGTGTATATGACTTTCTTCTTTCAATGAACCCCGTTGGAGTTATATTAAAAATGGTTCCTGGTATTCCAGCGTTATCATTGCAGTCAGCGGGTGTTGCAGGTGAACAGTCCACAAGTCGTCAAATAAAGCGCGTGCATCCATAATAAAACGTGCCTCACACCGCTCTGGGGGGTGAATAAAGGCCTCCTGTAGGGAATCCATGTGTTTTTGTAAGAAAAATATGCATATTTCAAACGTAATAAACACTTTTCTCTCACTTCCGGTATCCGTCATACGTGGAAGGCAATCCGGTGGATGACAGAGCACGTATGCAGAGCGCGCGCCTCTGAGATATCTAGTCTCACGAGTTTGTTTATAGGAGCAAAGGAAGTAAAGTTTCTTTACTTTAGCAATGGAAAACCAGTCTCATCTTGGCTTATATCAAAATCCTCCGACAATTTTCTTTACAAATCCTTGTTTTGTAATCCTAATTTGTGACCAGCATTTTGTTTTGCTGTTTCTCCTCTGCGCTTCTGCATTCGTCACTAATCACGCAACGCCACGTGTCTTGCGTCATCCGCCGGATCGCCTTCCGCGTATGACAGATAATAGAAGTGAAAGAAAAGTGTTTATTACGTTTGATTATTCACCACCCCCCTGGAGCGGTGTGAGGCACGTTTATTATGAATGCGCGCGCTTTATTTGACAACGTGTGGACTGTTCAACCGCAACACCCGCTGACTGCAATGATAACGCTTGGAATAGCCAGGACCATTTTTAATATAACTCTCCGACTGATTCGCTTAACGAAAGTCATATACACCTAGGATGCTTCGAGGGTGAGTAAAACAGTCTAATTTTCATTTTTGGGTGAACTAACCCTTTAGTTACTGCTCCTTGACAACAAATCATGTATATTTGTAATTAAACTGAGGTTGATGGTTACTGCAGGAATACTCAGATTTCCAGTACAGACGGAGACACAGGCAGAGGCGTAGAGGAGACCTTCTCAGACTGCACAGCCTTCGCAGTAACACCCCTGAACCACATGACTCCAATGACAACACTTTAGGTAAAGCTCCAGACAGAGATAGTGACCCCACATAAAGTTAGGATAGACATAACTGAAAGAGCTGCTTTGTCGACGTTACAGAGTTTGAAATTTCTGTATGTGCAATTTGTGTCTACAGAAACACATGAGGGAGGCAATACATCAAGACATGGGATCGCCACGGTGAATATACTGTTTATATGTAAAGATTTTCTAACCTGATTAGGGCTGCAAAACGATTAATCGCATTCAAAATAAAAGTTTGTTTACATACTATATGTGTGCACTATATACATATATTTGTGTGTATTTATATAATAAATATACACATACACACACATATATTATGTAAACAAAATGTTTATTTTGAATGTTATTAATCGTTTTGCACCCTAAACCTGATGCAGCGTATTTTTCCACATTTATTTGTTTTGGTCATATTTTTGTATTTTGAATAAAATAATTTAGTTACTATTTCATATATTTTCATTTTTGTCAAACTTACTATAAAATGGCATCTAAATTTAGTCAATGAAATTGCTAAATTAAACAAAATATTTCATAC
Organism: Sinocyclocheilus anophthalmus; assembly: GCA_018155175.1. Lineage (NCBI taxonomy): Eukaryota > Metazoa > Chordata > Actinopteri > Cypriniformes > Cyprinidae > Sinocyclocheilus > Sinocyclocheilus anophthalmus. The sequence continues at coordinate 54,964 of JADLZN010005355.1, forward strand.
ATTTTCATAAATCAGAAAATATTTTATATGCTATTTAAACATGAAACGACATTTAAAAACATACACTGCCATTGAACATTTTGGGGTTAGTAGGATTTTTTGAATGTTTTGGGGAAAAAGTCTCACCAAGGCTGCATTTATTTGATCAAATGCTGTAAAGCAGTATTGTGAAATTTTACTACAATTTAAATAACTGTTTTCTATTTGAATATGTTTTAAAATGTATTTTATTCTTGTGATGGCAAAGATGAATTTTCAGCAGCCATTACTTTGGTCTTTAGTGTCACATGATCCTCCAGAAATCATTCTAGCATGCTGAAACATTTTCTTATCATTGTTAAAAACTGTTGTGCTGCCTAATATTTTTGTGGAAACTGTGATGCATTTTTTCCCCCCCAGAATTATTTGATAAATTGAAGGTTAAAAAGCAGCATTTATTTGAAATAAATCCTTAATACCATTATTTATGTCTTGATGAATTTTTTTTAATGCATCCTTGCTGAATAAAAGTAATAATTTATTTAAAAAAAACTTACTGACCCCATACATTTGAATGGTATTGTAGCTTAAAAATGAGTCAAAGAGCATATATTGAGAATTTGAACCCTTTTTATCCCTCAGGAACTTGGGTCTCTGGATGAAGATGACCCCAATATTTTGTTGGCTATTCAGCTGTCCCTACAGGAGTCCGGGCTGGCCTTGGACCCCGAGTCTCAGGATGTGCTCAGTAACGATGCCTCTGTTGGTGCCAGTGGTTCCTCTCTGCCCTCTAGACTGGATTCTGCGCCCCATACTGCGGATCCCCCCCGAGCTTCCATGAGCAGCTCTGAGCTTCTGGAGCTGGGAGACAGCCTTATGAGACTGGGCAACATTACCAGCCACTATACACCCTTTAACATGAGTTCCTACCCTAATGCCTTGGGTAACGCCTTCACCCCTAGTGATCCAGACTGCCTGGACCCTTCCACCAATGCCAACCTGCTTGGCAACATTATGGCCTGGTTCCACGATATGAATCCACAGAGCATTGCACTGATTCCCTCAGCCGCCGCAAATGCCAGTCCTGAGCTACCTGTTTTTGGAGAGGGACAATCTGCCCCTCCAAAAAACGAGGAGAATGAGGTGGGGAGTCCTGAGCAGCGTTCCCTATCGCTAATGAAAGAGAGCGCAGACGTGTTGGCATCGCAGCTTTTGGAGCTAGAATGTGTGGATGATGCACAACCTTCTAAAGCAGAGCCAGACTTGGAGGGTTCGAGTGGCAGTGTAGATCTCACTAGCGCAGTTTGTCCGGAGAGCAGTACTGATCGGGATCCGCAGGTAACCGACCTCTCCTTAGAGTGGGAGGAAGAAGTGCACCTAGTGTGAGGAACAAGTCTAATTATGTTTACCAACTGAGTGCTCTTATCGTGCCAAAACACAAAATAAAAGCAGAATTGCTTGTTAAGAAATGGAGAAGCGTGAACCAGGTGCATTGGGGTTAGACGGGACTTGTCTTAGTTGTGTGTTGCACCGCGTTTGGTGGAAGAAACAAGAAATTGTGGTCAGATTCAAGCTTATGAAAGTAAATGAGAGAAGAGTGGGTCTCATTCACTAACCGTATTTGTGTGTATGTGAATGTTTTTGCACAGAAATCATAATTCACTAATATCTTAGCACTTTGATTTTTTTTTCTACATTTAACATAAAATTTAGAACCAACTAAAACTTTATGTATGTATGTATGTAAAAATCAGTCCTGGTGGCCTTAGAAACATGAAATGGTTTAAGCCGAAAAGTTTATATGGACTAAATTAAATTTGAACAGCTGAGTGACCCAAAAATTATTTAGCATTTAAAAAAGACACATTTTAGATCTGCAATGGGTTCTGCATAAAAATGTGTTGTTATATAAAAGGTCTTTATTTTGTATTTAAAAGCCATTATATGGAGATGGTTAGGCCACTAATTATGCTGACTGCTAACTTTAGGGACGTTTATGTAGAATAATCTGGATTCATTAACATTAGAAAGACGGTAAGAGCAAATTTACATGCCAACCTGTTGAGAGTAATCAGGTGGAAATTTTGTGTAAGAACCATTTCTGTGCACATAAGAATACAGTTATAAGTGAATGTTGCAAAGTATTAAACTCGCATTGAAATGGAAGTAGCGACAGGTATTTTATTCCATATTGTGGTGTACATCTGAGTGAAATGGATATTTGGAAAAGAAAAAAAATGTTAGGTGGTGCCTTGGTTTTATCCACTGCTGTGTTGATTGCAGTCGATTGTAAGAAAGAGGCGGAGTTTATGCACTCTAAATGATTGGAGAAATGAACATACATCATCATAGGGAAGTCTGTCATTTTCAGGTTTTCGTTTCAAGCCGAGCATGGCCACTTTGGCCATTTCTAGAAATCTTGCTGTGGGTGCCATGAGAGAAAGCTCCATCTGTATTAGATTGAAAGTAATTTTTTCTTTGAAGTTCAAATGAATGGAAATGAAATGGATGAATTTTTGACAGTTGTATCTTTCGGAAAAGAAAAAGGAATGTTTACGTGCAGAAGAAAATACATGAAAGCATCAATTCAATGTTTCTTGGCTCTTACAGTGACAGTGAAACGGTGTAAAGCCACCATTAAGACCTGAACTTTTTGCCCTGTTTTGTTTTTAATTCTACAGTTCTCCTATTTAGCAATGCCAATTTATTGCTTTATTTAAAAACACTAATGTTCTTTTTATTTAATTTAAGTCACATTTAATGCAAGTGCAGATTGCACAATGCACATTTCATGTTAAAAATAAGGAGTGTTTTGAAATCTTCAAACTGTTTGTTCTTCAACATATTGTCCTGCAGAAGACCTTGTTCTCTTCCAAAAGGTTACACTTCATGTAAATTTACACTCCTGAAAATGTGAGGGCATTTATTACCTTATCTATTGTGACTACTACACACAATACCTCTGATTATCCTGTGTTGTGTATTTCATTTGGCCTAATGAATAACGCATATATATATGCATAAAGACACTTCACAGGTTTTCTGAAGCAATAGAGAGATAACAGTGCTTTTCCTTTTTCGTTTGTGTGCCGAACTATGTATATGTCATATTACATAGAAAGTCATTCTCTTTAACAACAAAAACAGTTATTTTGTCTCATTTTATATATGAGGCCAAATTAATAATCTGTTTACCAATTATCAAACCTTTGCAGAAGGCCTATCACATCCCTCACTGACAAAACATACTGTGCAGTAACCAAGAGGCTTTTCAAGGAATTTTCTAGGTTAAATACAATTTAAGATTTCTAGACAGCATCTGTGTTATGCTATCGGTTACCACATCATCGCTTAGTTTGTAAAACAAAAGCAATGTCTTTTAAAATGTAACTCCAACACTGTTGATAGATCTTAAAGTGTATTTAAACCAGAATATTTCTATTACTGATACATAATTGTTGGAAGGTTTAAGATGTGGGGAAGAGATTTTTTTCCCCCCTTTTCTTTCTTTAATTTACTGTGCTCATCGGTGTGCCTTGTTTGTACTTTTTCTTATTTATATACATGTTGCCTAATTATGTTTGTGTTTGCTGTGTCAATCAAATACAATCAACCTTACATATTCATGAATTGCTAAAAATTCAATTTCTATAGTCACTTGCTAAAAAGTATGTTTCTTTTTTTCAGATTGAATAGTTTTTGGTTCATGTTGACAACAGCCTCATGTTTTGTATTACACTGAACAGGTTGCCATGTTTTGATGGTCTTTTATGACATTACAGTTAGAAAGGTCTGTGGCCCTATAGAGAGGTGTCTTTTATTGACATTATTATGATATAAGGGAAAAAGAAAACCTAGATGTAGATTTGTTAATTATAGTTGGTGTGTTTAGGTTTGCTGGTTTCTTTTTCTTTTCTTTTTTTCCAGAAAATTTTACATTGAAAGTGATGGCCAGTTTTTACAAATTTGATATTTGATTAAATCATCTTGTGTAGTAACGACCAGTTTTTACATCCGTTCCCCCCCCCCCTAACTTAAGTATTTATGGTGGTGGTATTTTATCTTTCTTTTTGTTTTTGTTTTTTTTGAGGAAACATGACCATTAACATTACATTGTCATTTGCACTTTCATAGACTATACTTGATACATTCCCAGTTTGTATGATGTGTAGCCAATAAACAGAAAGTATTGGTAAAGGTTTGCTCGGATTAAAAAGTTTAAAGTGCAGTCCTGTTTTATTGTGGTTCATGAAAAAACTAATGCAACAAACATGCTTTCTTAAAATTTAATGACATGAAATCCAGTTAAATATTTTTCTTGACAGATTTGTTGACTTCTTTTAGTTTAAAATGCTCAATTTATTCTCTTGTTCTTGTAAGATTTGGTAAAATATATATAAAAGACCAATTATTCACTGTTTTCAAAATGAAGGATATGTATTTGACAGACCATATTTCTTTGAAATGGACATTTATTGTAGAATTTTGGCTGTGATCGCGTTCTCAAGGAAACAAAAAATTACGGTTTAATTCAGAAATAATTTGTCTGCAAACATGCCTCTTGTAAAATCATGCTGTGCTGTTTGCAAAACCAGCTCTCCTTCCATGTGGAGAAACCAGGGGGAATTTTGTGTAACACCTGCACGGGTAAAAGTACAAACAGTGGAGGCTCCAGAGCGTCTGCTTCATCCACCATCCAGCAGAATAATGGCCAAGGAAAACAGGTTTGCAATTTTTTTTGTTTTTGTTAAACTTGCTTTCTAACGTCGATTTGTGTAACCTCTCATTTAGACTGCTATTGTCACACTTTTAAATATAAATAAAGCTAGCCTATCTACACTGTAAATACACGACATCGCTCACTTTGTACAGTTTTGGACGCACTATATATTTTTTGCTCAGACAATTTTACGCATATACTTTTTAACCACGTTTTAAAGAAATATGATTAAAATAGTTGAACACTTGCATGAGACTACAGACATAAGTCTTCTCGTTTTAGTCTACACGGAACGGCTCGCCCGCAACGTTTACATCACCACTGTCAGTGTCAAGCCATTACAACCATATGCAAAACTTGCTAATCTGGTTTCCCCCTTTATTTTATAGTCCAAACAGGAAATCCACAGACGCTCACTGACCGTGGTATAGCACCAAGTAGCTACAAAGCGCCGGCCCAGCATCTGAGAAAAATGTCACAACCAAAGGAAAGAGTAGACGACACATTTTCAATCAGGCTTGTGAATAATTTTTTCTCCCTCCAATATTTACGTGGTTTAATAAAATGTGTCAATGACTTTTAATCTTCTTTCTCTTCTATCAAAGCACCAGTCTGTATCAACAATTGTCACACATCAGAGTCTAGGTTCTACAAGGTAATCCGCTCCTTTCTACTGTTCAAAAGTGTTTGTTCAAAGTACTTTTCTGTCTGCCACTTTCTATCCAGTAACCTGCACTTCTTGTGATCGGGTGTCTTTTATCAAATAGGAGATGTCATTAAAGTAATAGATGAGGATGATGGAAAGTTGTATTACGCACAGATTCATGGTTTTGTACAGGACCAGGGGCCTGTACCATGAAGCCAGATTAGCTGGCTAGCAAGGTAAGTTTCAGTTTTGTTTGCACCAATTTTGGGTTTTAGGTACCATGAAAGTGGCTTGATTTTTAGCTGCGTTCATTGCCATAGTAGCTTACACTGCACAACTAACCTGCTCCAGGCAGGTTATGTTATGATTAAGAGATCTCCAACTGAAATTGGACCAATCAGATGTGAGAAAAGTGACATGTCTGATGCAAAAAAGTCACTCCCCCAGTTTTTCTTCCTACAAATTAAAGGTCACTATAAAGTACCTTAAAAAAATGCAACAAAATTGTCTGACTTTAATGATAATTACAATTATTATCCATTAATCCATACACGCAAGCACTTTTAGTTTAACAATTATTATAAAGCATTTATTTTAAATGAATATTAATATATACAGATCATATGCAATATAAATAAGTGGTAGAATGAATAGATAACGCTTTAAAAAAATGGCTACATGTGACCTTACATGTTCGAGTCTCTATCGCTATATATTATCAACTATATAAACTAACTTCTCAAGTTTCACTTGTGACTGCACTTATAGAGCAAGATAATTTCCTTTATTTGTCTTGAAGTACTTCAGTCTAAATGCATTTCAATTCCTTATATTCTTTAATCCCTTAAACTTTAACAAAGAGTTTTGAATCTCGCTGGTTCTCTTGCAAGAAGTGAATCACTTGCTCTGGGTTGTGTTTGGCTGTTCACCATGATGTCACACATTCATGTGCATGCACCCCACAAACTCAGGATCAAAGCCTGAGTTGACAAAGAAAGTTGATGGTCAACATCATGGTACCAATATAGCCGGATTGGAGTGGTTTGGTTTTGTCAACTCGAAACTAATCCTGTAACTCTGAATTTGTTCATCTACCATCATGGTACAGGGCAGGCCCCAGTACTGTGAGAAAAGCTCTGTGTAAGTCAGGTTGATCCCAACTCAGTCCAGTCCTCAAGATCGATTTGATCCAAGCACATTAATTCTTGGTAAGTAATGCAGAAACACTTATTTTGTTCCTTGCTGACACGTGTTGCACTTCAAATATTGCATATGCAAATAGTTAATTAATTGTTAAAGGATATTTACATTGACCTGGTAAACTTGCATATGTGTGGTCAGTGCATCATCACTAGTCATCCTAATTTGAAGCATGGTTAAAATGTTTTTAAGATTCCTTTTTATAACTGCAGTATAAACACATTTATTTCTTTGCTTAGGCCCTGAAGAGGACTTGCCAAGAAAAATGGAATACCTGGAGTTTATGTCATGCCCCATCAGAGTTTTCAAATCAAGAAGTTGCCTTTTCCCTACAATACCAGTTCGTCCAGAAAAAGGCTACAATTGGACCGACACCTGCAGTTGGCATCAAAGAAACTGTTGGGTGAAATTAACCACTAAATTACTGCACATTCAGACTCAAGTTTTTTTTTATTAACAGGAATTTTCAGTACAATTTTAAAAACAGAAGTGTCATGCTTGGATTAGAATGCGTGATATTTGTCATTGAACATAAAACATTTTCTACAGTCACATTTCTAACACAAATGTACAAAATATTCCAGAACTCTCAGAGTTTGACAGTTAAATGCAGAAGTTGCGGTAGTACGACATAGAAGTCTACAAACTGAAAACAGAAACTGTAAATGCAAAGTTAATTTGCAACAATTTGTTATGATCGGTTAATTTGTACACAGTATTTTTTCTGATCTTCCAGTTCTGTGAGAAATGGGTCATCTTGAGCTCAGTTTGCTTGTTCACCAGCTTTCAGTATCTTGCTCTTGTTGAGATGTGGTGAGTCTGTGCTGGTGTCCAAAAGATGTGCCTGAAACAGAATCCAACCCTTGATTTCATTTTAGCTGATGGTTGAAGTGAGCAGGTATGTACAGTATTTTTGGCTATATTTCATTGATTAAAGAATAATCTGTTCAATTAAAAGATCATTTCTGGAACTCACATTGCTTAAATTGATGATAGTGGAGATTATGTCTCCAGTGGCCATCTCAATGTTGACCATGTTCTCCAAGGAAGCAGTTTCCTTGAGCTGCGTAATCTCCTGATCATGCTGCTTAATCTCCTCCACTGTAGCCCTGCAAGACACTGAAGATGCTACTACATTTGACTGAATATGTCTGTATCCACAAATGTACCTGGAAAGAACCTGAGGAAATTGTGTTTTCGTTTTTTTTTTCTACGTACTTTTGTAGCTCTCGTTTAATGGTGAAGTATTCATCCATGTTTCTTTGTATCGCTAACATGACGATGACTAAATTTTCGTAGTTCTCTACAGTCAGGTTCTCTGTATAGCCACTCCTTAATGGCTTTTGATGCTTGATCTTGTTTATTTTCTTAACCACCACTTCCATATGGATCATGTCCGCAGCTTCGAGTTTGGCATCCAGTGGCGAGTCCTGTTTGTGTGTTAAAACATGAAAGATTTTCATGGAGCAATAGAAGTGTAACTTAAAAATAAAATGGAGTAAATTATTAGTTTAATAAACAGACATTTAAAAGTTAATTGTTGAAAAATATTTTTTTAATGTAACAGAAAAATTATTTAAAAAAGAGACTTAAAACTGATCAAATATGTGCTCCAGCAAAATATTTATTTGATCCCCTGTTGATTTTGTACGCTTGCCCACTTATGCAGAAATTCCATTCCAAGAAATGAAGGGTCTGTCATTTTTATGGTAGGTTTATTTTAACAGATAGAGACAGAATATCAACCAAAAAATCCAGAAAAAACACATTATTTAAAGGTTAGAAATTGATTTGCATTTCAGTGAGTGAAATAAGTATTTGATCCCCTACCAACCAGCAAGAATTCTGGCTCCCACAGACTGGTTATGTGCCCATGTGGAACACAGATTAGTCCTGTCACTTTAAGAAATTACTCCTAATGTAATCTTGTTACGAGTATAAAGAAACCTGTCCACACAATCTGTATCTTCCATTCCAACCTCTCCCACCACCATGGGCAAGACCAAACGGCTGTCAAAGGATGTCAGAGACAATATTGTATATCGGCACAAGGCTTGAATGGGCTACAAGACCATCAGCAAGAAGCTTGGTGAGAAGGACACAACTGTTGGTGCGATTATTCGGAAATGGAAGAAATGCAAAACAACCATCAATCGGCCTTGGTCTGGAGCTCCGTGCAATATATTGCCTCATGGGTAAGGATGATCATGAGAAAGGTGAGGGATCAGCCCCGAACTACACGGGAGGAGCTTGTTAATGATCTTAAGGCAGTTGGGACCACAGTCACTAAGCAAAACATTGCTAACACTCTACGCCACAATGGACTCCAATCCTGCAGCGCCCGCAAGGTCCCCCTGCTCAAGAAGGCACATGTACAGGCCCGTTTAAAATTTGCCAATGAACATCTAAATGATTGAGAGAAGGCTTGAGAGAAAGTGCTGTGGTCAGATGAGACCACAATGGAGCTCTTTGGCATTAACTCGACTCGCTGTGTGAGGGAGAGAAATGCTGACTATGACCCCAAGAACACCATCCCTACAGTCAAGCACAGAGGTGGAAACATTATGCTTTGGGGCTGTTTTTCTGCTAAGGGTACAGGACGACTTCACCACATTGAGGGGCAAATGGACAGGGCCATGTACTGTAAAATCTTGGACGAGAACCTCCTTCCCTCAGCCAGAACACTGAAGATGGGTCATGGATGGGTCTTCCAGCATGACAATGACCCGAAACATACCGCCAAGGCAACAAAGGAGTGGCTCAAGAAGAAGCACATTAAGGTCATGGAGTGGCCTAGCCAGTCTCCAGACCTCAATCCTATAGAAAATCTGTGGAGGGAGCTGAAACTTCGAGTTGCCAAATGACAGCCAAGAAACCTTAAGGATTTAGAGAGGATCTGTAAAGAGGAGTGGACCAAAATCCCTCCTGAGATGTGTGCAAACCTGGTGACCAACTACAAAAAACGTCTTACCTCTGTGCTTGCCAACAAGGGTTTCTGCACCAAGTACTAAGTCATGTTTTGCTTGGGGATCAAATACTTATTTCACTCACTGAAAATGCAAATCAATTTCTAACCTTTAAATAATGTGTTTTTTCTGGATTTTTTGGTTGGTATTCTGTCTCTATACGTTAAAATAAACCTACCATAAAAATTACACCCTTCAATTCTTTGTAAGTGGGCAAACTTACAAAATCAGCAGGGGATCAAATCAATATTTTCCCTACTGTATAATGCAATTGCGCTTCAGGTTCAATCCCAGCTGGTGGTTCTTTTCCTAGCCCCACCCCCTCAATTTCAGTCCTCTCTCCAACTGTACTATTTGAATCTGAAAGGCAAAAATGCCAAAAATAAAATCTTTAAAAAAACGATTGACTTAAAAATGTAAGTTAAATGTAATAATAAAATATCACATTAATTTTAAAATGTAACATTTTTTTTATTGCATTAAAAAACCTTAGTCCAGTTGCCAACTGCGTGAATTTTCACTGAATTTGATCAGTTTTTTATTTGAATATATTATTTGTTACCAGGGTTATTGCTGTTAAAATAAAAAAAATAAAATGTAAAAAGTATTCAATTTCAGCTAGTTGCCAAGACAAATTTTCTCATTTTCGTTTAGTTTAGGTTCACAAACTAAAATTACTAAAACTAATCATCTAAAAATTAAAGCGTAATACAAACTATATAGACATATTTAAAAAATAAATAATTCTGACAAAAACACAACAAAATATAAAAAAATATTTAACTAAAATATTAACAAAGCCTGTAGTAGTATATCTTAAGATACTAAACTAACCATGTTACAATGTACTTTATTTTAAACATGATTTGTGACGGTTTTAAAAATGCCTTAAAATGTGCCAATTTTAAAGTTGATTTGACATTTTTGACTTTTGTATTAATACAGTGATAATTGGTACTTTGTTTTGGCCTCCATAGATTTTTTTTTTATTTATAATGAAATTGTGAGTGGTCCTTCCTTGTGCAAAGCTAAGCATGGTTAGCGGTGGGTGTTGCCAGGGTGTTTTTAAGGAGTTCTGGGTGGTTTTCTTAAGGCCAATTCACACTGCACCGACAGATACCAACAATTGGCCGCAGACACATTCGTCGGGTTTTGTCAGATCAGTGTGTTACCCAGTGTGCTACTGTTGCCATTGGTTGGTGCTTATTTTTGCGGATTGAACATGCTGAATCCTTGTTTGTGGAGTCTTGCAATGTCTGAGAAATTATGTACTGTAATCTGTTGACTGTCGGTCTGCGTCTGTCTTTGCGATGTGAATTGGCCTTTAATGGCCCAAGTCAACAGAGGACACCTATTCCTGGTCCTTACCTTGAACAAAGCATTAACTGTTAGACGCTCTTGCTCAGCCTGCTGTTTCTGTGCTACAATGAAATTGCCTTGTATCCAAGCATCAAACATTGAAAGCATTAGGCCGCTAGATAGGATGAATGTAGAGAAGTACAGTAAGGTCCAAAACGTGTTTCCCGTTTCATCTCTGGAAAACATGAGGAACGTAACTGTGACTTAATGCTGGACATAGAAGAAAGCTTGAGTATTATGATGAATGTTTCTGGTAAGCAGTAAGTTGTACTCTTGTAATATCTTATAGGTATCCATCCATGAGTCTTGGGTTATGCAGACAAACAAAGTGTAAAATGTTAAAGACAGATTCTCAAAGGCTGATGGAAGAGTAGTACTGAACATGTCGACCCCAGCAACAGTAAAAGCCTGAGAAACAATCAAAGCAAATACAACATAATTGCTCTAATTGAGCAACAAAGATTTAAAGTGTAAATATGTATACATACCAGAATGGCAACCACACTAATAAAAATTATTATTTTCATCTCTGAGAAGGATTGCACAGTGGCTTTCAGTGTCATGTCCATTTCTTGCATGGAACAAAGATACAGGGTCAGACGAATCGAACGCAGACATCTGAAAAGCCCAAATGAACTGGTGAATATGCTTTGTGTGGATTGTAATTTTATAACACGTGCTGTTAGTAATAGTAGTAGTTAATTCTGCTGGTTAGTAGCTGTTTTTTATAAGTATGTAAATAAAATATTATTTGTGTGTTGTAGCTTTTAACAACTTTTAACTTAAGAATTCCACACCTGAAAGTTGTAAATGCGTCGGGATGACTGGTGACCCTGTGTCCCACAAAGAGAGTCAGGGTGATCAAGAGGTTCATGATGTTCCACCTGCTCTGGAGAGATTTTAACACAAGAGTCATTGAGTGACACTGTAACTGTATTTTTTGAAAGCAACACCATGAAGTTGTATTTAGAGATTTGTATGATGGGGTGTTAGGGTGCCACAAAGTAACAGGTTAAAGAAAATACTGACTACAAGGCACATTTCACAGACATAGTACACTTTGAATTAATTTGTTTTCAAATGATTGTGCTAAAACACATTTAAATTAAATATCTTTTAATTTTTATCACTAAAAATGATAAAATCACAAGTAAAATGAATCAAAAATAAAACACCTACTGAAGCAATTACTTTCATGTTAGTTTTTTCTTTTGTAAATAACTTACAGTATTCTATTACAGAAAGTTCCTTAAGAAAGAGACAAAGGGAAAAATACCCTCCAGAACATCTTGAAGCCATTATACCACCTAACCAGAGTTTCCAGTACAAAGACCATCAGAAAAATCTGTTCACATAAATATAACAGAAATCCATGTTTCTAAAAGAGGAAAGAAATGTGTCATTATAAGGTTTTCTAAAATAATACACAGTATAAGTTCTAAAGATGCAAGCCAATGGACATGCACAAATAAAGGCATACGCTATCTCACCTGTGAAATGAATGTGATTGTTTGGAGGACTGCAATTATGGAGTCGCTTACAACACAGCTTATTATCAGGAAACGGAAGAAGAGCTTCAAGTAGTTTTTCTATGTATCCAAACAGAAAGCCCTCAATCACTCAATGGCTATGTTTTCATGCACAATTTTTGGTTCAATCGGACTGAATTCGTTCCGACTGATGAATCTGAATGTATTACATGAACGCTAAATAAAGTGATCGGGTTTACTGTCATTTCGCTAACGTTACCTGCTTTCATCTAGTGAACTGCCTACTGAAAAAAACAAAACAATAGAAACCATCACAAAAATGTTAATGTTTTCCATTACAAACATTACAAGCCACCAACTTTTAACCATTAAAAATGGATTTCTGTAGTGTGTTTTGGGACATATTCCATTACAATTTAGTGGTTTTAAGCCACCAATAGAAGGCAACCAATTACCAATAGAAACCCACAGGGTCCATTACAGTTTCCATTAAAGCCAATACCACATCTATTATAACCAGTAAAAACATTACAAATTTTGTGATGGTGTGGTTGGTGTCTATTATTATTTTTTCAGCAGGGAGTAACCTTAGACTACAGCTGTTTCACAGACAACAGTGAATATAAAACGGAACGGCTCTTTACTTGTTTTTAAAAAAATGTTTAGTATTATTATTAATTACATTTTAATTGCACGCGCTGTTTTAGTACAGAAAAAAAGCTGTTAAATTACCCTTTGTCCTTCGATATCGGTATTTTTGCGCTGAAACTCCAGCCATCCAGTCTTCGCCTGACGTGTTCAGCGAAACAAAGATCAAACTAGCATTTCATTACTGTTAGAATATAATTCAGAGATGTAATATTAACAACAATATCTTATTTGTAAAAACTGTTCACTGTGACTGTACCGGATCGGGATGTACCCTGTTGTCCATTTCGGCGATTGCAGACAGAAAGATACGTTATGTTCTGTCTTTCACGTGACAAATAATCGTCCGTTTTAAACGGTTGACTTTTAAAAAGCTTCAGAACGTCATCCTTGAATGAATCGGGGTTTTGAAAGAATCGGTTGAATGAACGAGTGACTCATTCATAAAGACAGTATGGAACAAACACAGACGAGGGGAGTACGCTTAAAACAAACAATCAAACGAGGGAAAAAATCCTAATGACTTATTCTTATTTACTGGACTGGACCATAACGTAATGTAGGGGTTTTCAAGCTGTCATCTGGTGACTCCTAAAGGACCACAAGGGAGTAGGGTACATAGAAAACAGTGAAAAATGTGTATAAATAAATACATAAATAAACTACAATTAAATGAGATTAATTAGATAAAAATTTCAAATTACTAAAATCCACTCAATTAGATTAAAATTATTCAAATAAATTACTGTAAATATCCTCCTGAGACCCAGCTATGGAGTTTTTGCCTCTGTAGTGGACATTATATTTGAGTGAATTTCTCTGAGACCTCACATGTCACAGTTGTAAGTCTGGATGTCCTGTACAGAGCACATTCAGGGCTTTCCAGAGATACCAAATGATTGGATGTTTCACCATCACCACTCCCTCTCCCTGGTCTTCAAAAATGTCTGAAATTAATTTAGTGACACAAATTTTAATTACGAAATATGATAATATTTTGTAATTATAATTTAAATCTGATCAATTTTCAAATTTTTTGTCATAAATCAACATCTCAGGAAAATGTTATGGGGTTTCAAATCAAAATATGGCTTTCAGTTACGAAACAGGAGGTTGATTTCATACATGTCCACTGTAGAAGACACCAGGACTTAAAGCATGCTTATTACACATTTTGGGAGACAAAAGAATTGAATAGGAAAATAAATTATATATCAATATTCTTATGAAATATTAGATATTATTATGAAAATCTTGCCAAATATTTTTAACTACTCATTTTACATTATTTTTTCAAATGCTGGTCCCAAGGCACTTTAATATGCAAATTAGAGACAGTGTATAGATAACATTGTGCTTAATGGGAAAACAAGTTTATGGAATTTTTACACACATATCGCATAAAAGCAAATTGGTATATCAAATAATTTTGTTATGTATTTTATAACATAGTTGAGAACCATCCTTAAACAAAGTTAGTTATAAAAAAATCCTGAAACCTAAAATTTGATTGGTGATTAAAAAAAAATTCCCATTGTTTTTGCCTTTTCATGTCTACTCTTGTCATTTTATTTTTTAGAAAAACTGAGTCCTGGTGTCCTCTACAGAGGACATAGCATAACTTATGAATAAAATATAATTTTTCAAAAATATAATTTAATTTTTTTTTCTTATGCTCTAAACAATGTAATGACATGAAAAAATAATAAATTCACAAAGCTTTTTATTTCTGGTTCTCAGGAGGATATACTGTATCACCGTAAATATTTATTACAGTAATATTTAGTATATTACTGTAAATAGATACATAAAAGATGTAAATATATACACCATAAATGCATTTACAGGCTACTATAGTGAGTAGAATGTAAGTAATGCAATGTAATGATAAATAATGTAATGTAATAATGTAATGACACTGAATATTTTCAAAATAATATTTAACACATTTATAATATTCATTTTCACAGTATAAAAATAGGGGTTTCTACATGTAAATGCATGGCTGTCTTTTACATTTTTGGAAGGAGCACCCTTGCATGAGGATGGTCCTGTTTGAGGGTCCATGCCTCTAAAAGATTGAAAACCCAGCTGACTTAAAGAACAACACTCTGATTTGCAAACAGACAAAGAGCAGGAGGATGATTGCCCAGATGCCAGAGCATGCAGGGAGAAAGAACAGGTTAGATTTTTTTTCTCCTCTTTTGTACAAGTCATTCTTATTTTATTTTTATGGTTTTAGTTGTAAGGTAATATGACCATTGTTATTGTAGAGTTTTAATTTACGTATCGTAATCTGTCACTTGTGTGAACAGCAGAGACATGTAATGAAACTGAAATGTTATGGCACTCTTTATTTATTGATATTTATTCAAGGACATTAATGGGCTCCGCTCCAGTGAGAGTGAAGGAAGAGAGGATCTGTTTCTATTGGTAAGTACTAAAAAGTAAGATGTAAGTTCTAACCAACCTCCTTTAGAAAGCACATTTTTAGTGGCGCAGTATATTATTATTATTAGTTTAAATAAAGGTAGTAAAATTAGTATGTATCAGTATGCCAGAGTGATCATCCACTGTCTTGCTTAGTTATTATTGATAGAGAAACAAATGTGTAACAAACAATATCACATTTTCTCACTTTTAGTTTCTTCTTCACTCAGCATGTATACAGACAGAAATGAATTACTGAATGGTTTGTCTTAAAAGGTTACAATCTGATAATGGCTTATGGCTGATGTGATATATTTTTAATATGTCTGTATTTTGTGGCAATCAAAAGAGAAGTGCTGTCATCTAATATGGAAAAAACATTTCTGTTATAAAATTTTGGGAGGTTGGTTATTTATGTATGTACGGTATGTATTTATTTATTGTTCCTTGACTTCTCTGTGAAGTCTTCTACTGTATTTTCTTACGTAGTGTTTATGTACATGCACACTGTGGTCACTGTGGTTGAAGGTGGTCTTCCAGCTAGTGCCAAAACTTCTCTAAAACCAACCAATACCAGTCTAACTGTAACACTGACTATATAATGTAACAAATAAATAAATAAAGTTAAATTAATTTACAAGTCTAATAACTTTGGTTGTTATTACTATTATTATTTTACATTTAAAGTAGAGTGAAATGTTTTACAGGCCTGTTAGAATATCTGTTTAAATGTTTAATTTCTGTCCAATCTGGCCTCTTAAAAGTGATCAGGGTTTTTTTTCTATTATCTTTTAATTTTCAGAAACAAGAGGAGAGTTTAGGAAACAGTCAGTATTTAATATGGAGCCACTAGTGTTGATGTATTTACTGCTTCTCTCCTGAGCTGCTCGTATAGTTCAGAGCTCTCAGGGTTCAGCTCACTGTTGTGACATCATAATGGAGATTCCGTTCTGGCAGCTCTAAACTGCTGTTCTGACTAATTGTCTTCTGTTGGTGTGTTAGGAGTGAAAAGATTGAAAGCTACTTTCGTGACTTTCTGCAGATATTGACGCCAAATATTGAATTCACTTGCAGCATTCAGTGTCCACAATGGCACTGTTTAGCAGTGTATTTGGACCCCTTTTTGAGCGTTTTGCTCACTTCTTGTGGAGAAGGGAGACACATTTGAGGGCACAGCAATGTGCAGCGCAAGAACGGGCGGAACTAGAGAAACTTCCAGAGGCATCGTTGACGAAGGCGGGTGAGAGTGAGGCCTTCCACTTCACTGCCAAAAACAGGAAGTGCAGGAGGAGATGCCACCAGGTAACTTAGCTGAGAAGTACTAAATTGCACTGAAAAAAAAATAACAATTTTCATTCAGTAATTGCTTGTAAATTTCACAATTAAATAAAAAGAAACATCAACACATTTAATTAAATGTGAAATTTAAAAAAAAGAAAGATTGAAATAGTATTGTCTTGTACAATTTACTACAACAATCTTTATTTACGAACTTGAAACATAATTTTTACAGTATGAAGAGAAAGAGAAGGAAAGACAGGTGAAGAGAAAGGTGAAGAAAGAGAGAGAGATGAATGAGGGAGGAAGTCATAAAGACAAGGCTGAAAAAGAAAGAGAAACACTTAGCCTTGAAAAGATAAAGGATAGAGGACATGTGCCGCAGAAAAAAAGAGAGTATGCCAAATTCACAGAGATGCAGAGTCTAGACAAGTTGATTGAGGGAGGAAGTGAGAATAGAGAGGCTGGAGAAATAAAAAAGAAGGAGAGAAAACCGAAGGAGCAAAAGACCACTGAGCCTACTCCACTTCTTGTGGAGGTCAAACCTCAGCAAATTCTAGTCAGTCCTCCAGTGAGATCTTCCTTCTTGAAGCCAATAGAAGGAGAACTTCCGGTGCTTCCAAGTGTCTCTGAAGACCTTCCTGTACCAGCTGTTCTCCTCAAGACCCTGCCACCAGTGACCAGACCACCCATA
Source organism: Sinocyclocheilus anophthalmus (assembly GCA_018155175.1). Lineage (NCBI taxonomy): Eukaryota > Metazoa > Chordata > Actinopteri > Cypriniformes > Cyprinidae > Sinocyclocheilus > Sinocyclocheilus anophthalmus. The sequence continues at coordinate 72,374 of JADLZN010005355.1, forward strand.
CATCCTCAAAAGCCAGCTTCTGCACCAGAGGAAGTGTCCCTGCCATGTTCTCCTCTTCAAGTGGATCCTCCCAAACTGTTGGCAGTTCCTCCACGTCCCACTCCAGCACCTGATGAACTGTTTTCCCTCCGACGCTCCCAACCTCCCAGACAACTGGTGGTTCCTCCGAGCCCCACTCCTGAATCTGATGAATTTGCTGATCTGCAACGTTCTTCAACTCAAGTGTGTCCTCCCAGCCCGGTGAAGCCTCAGCCGTCCACTTCTTCCCTGTTTGAGCCACCTCCACAACTCATGCTCATCGACATAGAGGATGAGGAGACCGAGTATGTGGAGTACACAGGGAAGACCTTTTGGGCCTGTGACTTACCCAAGTCTGAAAGCCCCCGAACGCTGGAGGCTGAAATGAAACCGAGAAAGATGATAGCATGGTTGGAGAGTTGACTGGTGGGGGGGGGGGGGGCGGGTGGGTGCTAGAGGAAGTGGGGTGAGTGAAGTGTGGAGAGAGATTCGGTCAAGATTTGAGAAGTGAAAGCAACCCGATGAAAGGGGGATCCAAGCCATAGAAGGGCATTTGGATGACGCCTCTCAGAAAAACAAGGAGATGGATGAGCACATGATGAAGCTGTTCTGTGGAACCTCTCCTGAAGGTCCCAAAAATGAGACCAGCACAAGTGAAATGTCCAGCAAAAGCCAAGAGCAAAAGAAAAGTGCCATTTTTTGATCACCTGGGCAGAAGAAGGCAAAGAAAAAGGAGCAGAGAAAAACGGAAGGAGGAAGGAGGCGAGAGAAAAAGAGTTGATGCTTGAACGCTACAGAAAAACGATCCAAAACTTAAAGGCTTGTGATCAACAAGGCACAACCACCACTAATGCTCCTCTGAAGGAAGATCATTGTCCCTTCCCAAAAAACATCCTCTTGACCTTTAAACTTTTTTTGTTTCCCCCCCCCCCCTTTTGTTTTTTTTTTTTTTTTTTTTTTCTTTTTTTTTTCTGACAAATTCTGGGTACAAATAAAAAAAAATGGCAAAACTAAAAGTTGAAAGATCCATGCAAGTTTCCTGACTATTAAAACATAAAAACTGTTTAACGTTCAAATGTTTAATATGAAACATGTTTGAAGTGATTTTCAACCCTTTTGAATGACAATTTTTAACTAAGAACAGCCACAGGAAGGGAATGATTCATCTCAGATCACAACATTAAATCTACACTTGATTTGAGTAAAAGGTACATTTCACAGGTAATTTACAATTAGGTTTATCATATTGTCTATAGATATTTCCAACACATAACCTGACACTCTTGTTTTTTTTGTTTCTTCCACTAGAGGCCCTCTTTGTGGATTTTTGGAGCATTTCCTCCCTAAGAATACATTTACATTTAGGCTACATTACATTTAGTCATTTAGCAGACACTTTTATCCAAAGCGGCTTAGAAATGAGGACAATAGAAGCAATCAAAACCAACAAAATGCAAATGCAAGGATGCATACCATATGCTATTGTTGTTTTTGACAAAAACTTGCATGTTTATTTATGTCTCTTTCAGACACTGCCGCACATTCACGTTAACGGTAGGGGTATAACGGTGGACGTCAATAAAATGAAAGGAAAATGAAATGCTACGTGACATTTTGTTTACAAGCTGTAAACAAAATGTCACGTAGCATTTCATTTTCCTCAGGCAAGTCATCAGTGTCCACAGCTCGTTCACTAGAAAAATGAAGTCTAGAGTAGAGCATTTCGCAAAATATTAGACTAGCAACTCATTATATTTGACTTTACCTGTTAGTGATGTCTACAAAAATTAACCATGGTTTTACTGTAGTAAAAATGTAGTAAAATTTTTTTTTTGCCATATTGATTATCATTTGTATAACCACAGTTTTACAACTGTTAAACTATGGTTAGTATAGTAAAACGTACTCGGTTACTAACGTAACCTCGGTTCCCTGAGATACGGGAACGAGTACTGCGCTCATATTCAATCACACGGTGCAATGGTAGATGAACGACTTATAAGTAATTGTCCAGGGCGTCCAGAAGGGGGCCCTGTAGATCAACTACAATGAAGCAGGCCATAGCCAGAGACCCAGATTCTTTTCGGGGTCAAGAGGAGGCAAAGAAATGGGCTAACTCATAGAGGTCGAGGCCGGCCTTACATAATTGTTCTTAGAGCTTCGCACAGCCTAGGAACCAGATCGGCCGAGAGCATGCCTGAAGCTAAGCCCAGACGTGGGAACTTCAGCAGGTTCGAAACATAGTCAAACCCAGCAAGGATTAAATCCAGCCTTAGGGGGGGATATGGTTCCTGGAGCGTTTTGAGCTCAGAGAGACAGTTAAGCAGAAAGGACCTGAGCCTGCAAAGCAGGGACGTCTAGGTTGTAGAACCTGACAAAGGTGGACGGCGAGGACCAGCCGGCCGCCGCACAAATTTCTGCAATGGACACACCACTGGACCATGCCCAGGATGAGGCCATGCCTCTCGTGGAATGTGCTCTGACCCCGATGGGGCATTGAAGGCCCAAGGAGGAGTATGCAAGAGCTATTGCGTCAACTATCCAACGGGATAATCTTTGCTTTGTGACCAGAAGCCCCTTGGTGCGGCCACCAAAGCATAAAAAGAGCTGCTCCGACTGCCTAAAGGAGGCGGAGCGGTCAATGTAGATTTTTAATGCCCTGACAGGACAGAGCAGATTTAGCTCCTGGTCCTCCTGCAAGTGGGGGGAGCGCAGAGAGCGTGATTACCTGTGCTCTGAATGGAGTAGAGAGCACCTTAGGTACGTAACCATGTCTAGGCTTCAGGACGACCTTGGAGTCATTAGGCCCGAATTCAAGCCAGGAGGGGCTCACAGAGAGCGCCTGTAAATCTCCAACTCACTTAACAGATGCCAAGGCCAATAGCAGAGCGGTCTATAGCGGCAGGGGTCGAATATCAGCGGACTGCAGTGGTTCGAAGGGGGGACCTTTGAGTGCCCTCAGAACCGTAGACAGATCCCACGTAGGGACCGTAGAAGGGCGAGGGGGGTTCAACCTCCTAGACCCTTTCAAAACTTTAACAACGAGGTTGTTCCTGCTGACCGATATCCCGTCTATAGGAGCATGAAAAGCTGCTATGGCCGCCACATAGACCTTAAGAGTGGAGGAGGTGCGACCCTTATCCAATAGCTCTTGAAGGAAGGACAATATTGAAGATATGTCACATGTGGATGGATCTTCACCGCGGTTTGTACACCAAGCGGTGAAGACCGACCATTTGAGGGCATAGAGGCGCCTTGTGGACAGGGTTCTAGCCTGAGAAATGGTATTTAAGACACCCTCTGGGAGGTACATAGGCTCCCATCGAGAGGCCATAAGTGTAGGGCCCACAACTTGGGTTGGGGGTGCCATATCATCATGTTCGCTCAGGGGAAAAGCGTAAAGGAGAAGGCTGGGCCAATCGTGGGCCAGCGCATCCCTTTGCTTCGAAAAATTGATTGGGCAGTGAGAGTTGTCTTCTGAGGCGAAGAGGTCGACCTCTGCCTTCCCGAAGATCTCCCATATTCTCCGAACCGTCTGGGGGTGAAGCATCCACTCGCCAGAGGGGACGTTGCTCCGAGACAGCATGTCTGCTCCCTGGTTCAGTTTGCCCGGTATGTGCGCTGCTTTTAGGGAGCGCAAGTGGCAATGTGCCCACTCCAGTAGGCTCTTTGCCATCCTGAAGAGGCGTGGGGAGGAAAGGCCACCCTGGCAATTTATGTAGGATACTACCATCATGTTGTCCCATCGGACTAAGACATGGCATCATTCTATATGTGGTAGGAAGGACTGTAAGGCCTGCCATACTGCCAGCATTTCCAGGCAGTTGATGTGCAGCTTTGTCTCTTCGCTCGACCACGTGCCAAAGGCTGGTCTGCCATCGCACAGGGCTCCCCAGCCCGTGTTTGACGCATCTGTGAAGATGACCTTCCTTTTGTGCATCATCCCCAGGGGTACGCCCTGTTTGAACCATGAAGGGTCCTTCCAAGGGGCAAGGGCTGCGATGCAGGCTTGATCCACCTTGATACGAAGGCGTCCGTGATGCCAAACTCTGGATGGAACCAGGGGTTTCAGCCAGTCTTGAAGAGGCTGCATGCGAAGGAGGCCTAACTGCAGTACTGGCGATGCAGAGGCCATAAGGCCCAGCATCCTCTGAAACACTCTGAGAGGAAGGGACGCGCCAATCGTGAAGGCGGTCGTCAGCCGCTGTATAGCCAGGACACGTTCCGGCGAGGCTACAGCTCTCATTTGGGTTGAGTCGAAGACAGCCCCCAGAAATTAGATTTGTTGGCTGGGAATCATTGAGCTTTTGGCGTAATTGACCCTGAGCCCCAAGCACTCTAAGTGGTTAAGGAGGGAGGATCTGTGGGCTATCAGCTTGGCCTCTGACTGGGCTAAGACAAGCCATTCATCGAGGTAATTCAGAATGCGGATTCCCATCTGTCTCAGAGGGGAGAGAGCCGCATCTATGCACTTCTTAAAAGTGCGTGGGGCCAGAGACAGCCCGAACGGCAGGACCGTATATTGATATGCCACTCCCTCGAAGGCGAATCTCAAGAAGCGCCTGTGACGGGTGGCTATCTGAATGTGAAAGTAAGCGTCTTTCAGATCCAGAGAGAAGAACCAGTCCCCTGGGCGAATTAGCGAGAGGATCTGTTTCAAAGTGGTCATTCTGAATGTGCACTTTAATAGGGCTCGGTTCAAAATCCTGAGATCGAGGATGGGCCTGAGGCCGCCATCCTTTTTGGGGACGAGGAAGTAGCGTCTGTAAAAGCCTGACTCGCTCTGAACTGGCGGGACGATTTCTATGGCTTGTTTTGCCAGCAGCATAGCCACCTCGGAACGAAGAACGCAAGCGTTCGTGTTCCCTACTAAGGTGGGGATCACACCGCAGAAACGCGGGGGTTCTCGAGCGAATTGGAGTAGATAACCTCGTTTTATAATCCCCATAACCCACTTTGACATGCCGGGGATGGCCTGCCAGGCCTCAGCCCTTGTGGCAAGGGGTTGAATTGGTTCGGGTGCGGGTTGCCGTGTTTGGAAGAGGAAATTTGCTTTCTTTTTGAGTATGTTTGTGTTTTATTTTGTCCGCTATCACAGCGGTTGTACACTTGGGCGCTAGAACGGGCCCTTTGCATGCAATAAACACATTTTCCCAGCACCCGGAACTGGACGGGGCGACTGGGAACACATACGAGGCAGTTTGGGGGGTGGTCCGGCCACAGCAAGACCTTGCCCCGTCCTCTTCCTTCCTGAGGGAGCAGGATGGCTTCTGAGGCACAGGGTCCAGCACAATTTTGGGCCGGGGTCCCTGGCGCTTCGGGAAAGGGTGGCGCTTTGCAGAGCGCGAGCGCTACCTGGGCTCAGGCCGTACAGAGGGCTGAGTCACAGGAGGCGTAGTTTTAACTGGCTGTTGAGTCGGCTCCGGCTTGGGGCGACTGGCAGCAGCTGCAGAACTGGAACGCTTTGACAGGAAGTGTCGCATGGCTTGGGACGACTTCTGTGCAGCCGTGAAACGCTCTGCGAACCCTTCCGCAGCAGGTCCGAAAAGGCCAGTGGGGGTGACCAGGGAGTCAAAGAAGATGGCTTTATCCGCTTCTTTGATCTCTGTCAAATTCAGCCACAAGTGGCGTTCCAGCACCACCAGGCTGGCCATCGACCTCCCAATGGCCTGTGCAGTAGTCTTTGTGGCACGCAGGGCCAAATCGGTGGCGCTGTGCAGCTCTCTGAATGCTGCAGAATGTTCTGGCCCAGACTCATCCATGACGCGAAGGAGCTTCGCCTGGTACGCTTGGAGTACCGCCATAGAGTGTAACGCAGCCTGGCCCGCCGAGGTGTAAGCACGACCAGCAAGGGCTGAAGTCGTTTGGCAGGGCTTCGAGGGATGAGTGGCCTTTGCCTTCCATCCGATGGCAGCGGGGGAGCAGAGGTGTGCAGCCACCGCTTCGTCCAGAGGAGGCAACTTATCGTAACCTTTCTGTGCAGCACCGTCGACCGTAGTGAGGGCAGGAGAGACAGAGGAGCGTAAACAAGCTGAGTAGGGGGCGTGCCACGACTTCGTCAGCTCGTCGTGAATCTCTGGGAAGAACGGCGCAGTTTGCTGAGGAGGGGTCTGGCAGCGTCCCGGCAGAAACCACTCGTCTAGGCGGCTGCGAGTGGGCTCTTCAGGCGAAGACCACTCCAATCCAAGCTCCTCAGTGATTTCTGTTTGATGGTTACCTGTGAGACATTTGAGGTCGGTGTCCGTACCAACCCTGGCATCGATCGACTCCGCAGACGGCAAGGGGGCGGGGTCAATCCTCAGCATCCGAGGCCACTAGGGACATACTGTCATCAAGCAGCTCGTCATCCGATCCCCCAAACGAGACCAGGTCACTCGAGATGGCAGAGGGACGCTGGTCTGGATGGGAGAACGAGACAGGGGGAAACCTCTCTTTGTGGAGAGAGTGAGGTACGCGGGCCTTGAGCCGACATAAGCTCACTAATATCCGAGCGCTGTGATCCTCTACCCCGCTGTTTTTTCCTCACAGGTTCCTGGGAGGGCTCTAGCCTGAGAAATTGTATTTAAGACACCCTCTGGGAGGTTCATAGGCTCTTTTTTGCCGACTTGTTTTTTTTTTTTCTTTTTACCATTGAGAGGCCATAAGTGTAGGGCCCACAACTTGGGTTGGGGGTGCCATATCGTCATGTTCGCTCGGGAGAAAAGCGTAAAGGAGAAGGCTGGGCAATCGCGGGCCAGCGCATCCCTTTCCTTCGAAAAATAGATTGGGCAGTGAGAGTTGTCTTCTGAGGCGAAGAGGTCGACCTCTGCCTTCCCGAAGATCTCCCATATTCTCCGAACCATCTGGGGGTGACGTTGCTCCGAGACAGCATGTCTGCTCCCTGGTTCAGTTTGCCCGGTATGTGCGCTGCTTTTAGGGAGCGCAAGTGGCAATGTGCCCACTCCAGTAGGCTCTTTGCCATCCTGAAGAGGCGTGGGGAGGTAAGGCCACCCTGGCGATTTATGTAGGATACTACCATCATGACTACCACCATCATGAGTGGCGAGCTGTGGGATGGCGAGCTGCAAGCGGTGAGCAGAGAGCAGAGGCGGCGAGCTTATCTTGCTGCTGTAGAACGGCGGCTGGATCAGCTTGCAGGCGAAGGCTTCAAATCTCGTAGAATCAGCGAAGAGCAGTAGATGTCGTCGCTGAAGGAGAAAGAATCAGTGATTCTATGCCGAGCACCTGCTTATATAGCCAGCGGCCCGCCCATTTTGGCGGCTCGGGCACGCTGCTTTTTCGGGCACGTGGCGAGCTCTGCTGCGCCATCATTGGTTCATTTCTGAAATTGAAAAAAATTCTGATTGAAAAAAAGGCTTCAGTAAATCGGAGAAAAGGAGTTTCCCGTAGCGTCTAGCGATGCAGTACGAAGTGAAGTATCGAAAGGGAACCATGGTCAATTTGTGCTTACCACGTTTTAACTACAGTGACCATGTTTTTTTCGTTTTATTTGTAGTAAAACCATGGTTAATTTTCATAAGAGTTATTTATTTAATATATGTTTAAACAACTCTGTTATGAAACAGACATACTGTGTAAATGAATATATTTCAACAACTAATATAATTTTTTTGTTAATTTAGTTAATTTAAAAACTGCATTATGTGCAATGTATGTTTGCATACAACGTTTAAGTTGAGTGTTAATTATTTACCTAAAAATAACCTAAATAGTAAATACATTTAAGTTTGGGCTTAAATTTAAGTTTAATTGTAACCTTAAAGTCATGTAAAAGTGAACCTATAGTTTAGAGCATAAGCTGAGGTACATTTTTATCCCTAAGAAAATTTTTATTATAATTGAATTTATTTAAAGAAAGAGCAATTTATTCAGTAAACCACAGTTTGTTATAAAAACAAACAAAACAAAACAAAAAGCAATTCATTTTATGTTTAGTTTTTCCCCCTGCTGTAGGCTACCGAATACCGAACCATGACGGCAAAACTGAGGTACGTAGGCCTACCGAACTGTCATGTTTGTGTACCGTTACACCCCTAGTTAACGGTCATATAAACCCAAATATTAAAGTAAACAAATTCACATTTTCTAAACAAAACTGTGGTAATGAGAGCTATTAGCTAAAACTAAAAAATTCACAATTATCACAATTAACATCATAATTATGATGAGAAAAACAGTTGTAATGTTACTCTTCCTTCATGACACTTTTTCTTATTTTTAGGCCTACTAAAAATAGACATGTTTGGTCATGACTGAACAACAAATACTAATAAATCAAATACTAGAGTCAACTTTACATATTTTCCGATACACAACACAGAAAAAAAGGTACAAAAACTCACTGGGGCAGTACCTCTTCAAAAGGTAGGCTACACATTTGTACCTAATATTAGTACCCAAAAGCTTTTTTGTAACTTTTAATTATAATATTTCACAATATTTATTTTTATACTGTATTTTTGATTAAATAAATTAATCCTTGGTAAGCATAAGCACAGCCATATCACCCTGCAGCCCAAGACTGGTTGCCCACTGAAGCTAAGCAGGGTTGAGACTGGTCAGTACCAGGATGGGAGACCTTCTGGGAAAACTAGGTTGCTGTTGGAAGAGGTGTTAGTGAGCCCAGCAGGGGGTGCTCACCCTGTAGTCTGCGTGGGTCCTAACGCCCCAGTATAGTAATGGGGACACTATACTGTCAAAAAGCACCGTCTTTCGGATGAGACGTTAAACCGAGGTCCTGACTCTCTGTGGTCATTAAAAATCCCATGGCACTTCTCGTAAAGAGTATGGGTGTAACCCATGGCCAAAATTGCCCCCCTGGCCTTTGTCAATCATGGCCTCCTAAAAATCCCCAACCACTTGATTGGCTCTATAACTCTCTCTCCTCTCCACCTGTAGCTGGTGTGTGGTGAGCGCACTGGCGCCGTTGTCCTGTGGCTGCCATCACATCATCCAAGTGGATGCTGCACACTGGTGGTGGTTGAGGAGAGACCCCCCCCCCCCACATGATTGTAAAGCGCTTTGGGTGTACAACAATACACAATAAAGCGCTATATAAATGCATCATTCATTCATTCATTTATAAGAGGACTTCAAAATCATTAAAAAATTCTTACTTTAGTGTTTAAATGATTTATTGGTATCGTGTCAGTGTTAAAATGTGCATACACTCTGGTCACTGTGGTTTAAGCTTGTATTCCAGCTAGTGCCAAAACCCTTCTAAACACTAACTGTAACACTGACTATAGGTAATATAATTTAAATAAATAAAGTTAAATTGTTTTTGTTATTATTTTTAGTTTAAAGTATAGAGTAAAATGTTTTATAGGCCTGTTAGATTATCGGTTTAAATGTTTAATTTCTGTCCGATTTGGCCTGTAAGTACCATTATAAATTATAATGGTTTCTTAAAAGTGATCAGTTTTTTTTTACTATTATCTTTTAATTTTCAGAAACAAGAGGAGAGTTTAGGAAACAGTCAGTATTTAATATGGAGCCACTAGTGTTGATGTATTTACTGCTTCTCTCCTGAGCTGCTCGTATAGTTCAGAGCTCTCAGGGTTCAGCTCACTGTTGTGACATCATAATGGAGATTCCGTTCTGGCAGCTCTAAACTGCTGTTCTGTCTAACTGTCTTCTGTTGGTGTGTTAGGAGTGAAAAGATCGAAAGCTACTTTAGTGACTTTCTGCAGATATTGACGACAAATATTGAATTCACTTGCAGCATCCAGTGTCCACAATGGCACTGTTTAGCAGTGTATTTAGACCACTTTTTGAGGGTTTTTCTCACTTCTTGCATAGAAGGGAGACACCTTTGAGGGCACAGCAATGTGCAGCGCAAGAATGGGCACTGGAAAGAGAGGTGAAGAGAAATGTGAAGAAGGAGAGAGAGATGAATGAGGGAGAAGGTCATCAAAACAAGGCAGAAGTAGTGAGAGAGACACACAGCCTTGAAAAGATAAACAAAAGAAGACATGTGCATCAGAAAAAAAGAGAGTCTGGCAAATTTAAAGAGATGCAGAGTCTAGACAAGCTGATTGAGGGAGGAAGTGAGAATAGAGAAGCTGGAGAAATAAAAAAGAAGGAGAGAAAACTGAAGGAACAAAAGACCACTGAGCCTACTCCACTTCTTGTGGAGGTCAAACCTCAGCAAACTCTATTCAGTCCTCCAGTGAGATCTTCCTTCTTGAAGCCAATAGAAGGAGAACTTCCGCTGCTTCCAAGTGTCTCTGAAGACCTTCCTGTACCAACTGTTTGCTTCAAGCCCCTGCCGCCAGTGACCAGACTGCCCATGCATCCTCAAAAGCCAGCTCCTGCACCAGAGGAAGTGTCCCTGCCATGTTCTCCTCTTCAAGTGGTTCCTCCACGTCCCACTCCAGCACCTGATGAACTGTTTTCCCGCCGACGCTCCCAAGTGAGTCCTCCCAGACAACTGGTGGTTCCTCTGAGCCCCACTCCTGAATCTGATGAAGTTGTTGATCTGCAGCATTCTTCAACTCAAGTGTGTCCTCCCAGCCCAGTGAAGCCTCAGCCGTCCACTTCTTCCCTGTTTGAGCCGCCTCCACAACTCATGCTCATCGACATAGAGGATAAGGAGACAGAGTATGTGGAGTACACAGGGAAGACCTTTCGGGCCTGTGACTTACCCAAGTCTGAACACCCCCGACTGCTGGAGGCTGAAATGAAACCGAGACAGATGATAGCTTGGTTGGAGAGTGACTGCGAGGTGCTGAAGGAAGTGTGGTCGAGTGAAGTGGTGGGGGTCCAGGAATGTGAGAAAGATGACCCCAAAGAAGTGGGAGACTCCAAAGCCGTTCAAGGCCATACGGATGTCACTTCTCAGAAAAAGGAGGAGATGGATGAGCACATGATGAAGCTGTTCTGTGTAAGCTCTCCTGAAGGTCCCAAAAATGAGACCCAGCAAAAAGTGAACATCCAGGAAGAGCAAACAAGCAAAAGAAAAGTGGCACTTGTTCTGTTCACCTGGGTAGAGGATAAGACCAAGAAAAAGGAACAGAAGAAAATACTGAAAGAGAAGGAGCAAAGAGAAAAAAGGTTGCTACTTGCACGCTACAGGAACGATCCAAAACTGAAGCACTTGTTGATCAACAAGCACAACTGCAGCTACTGCTCCTCTGAATGAAGATCAGGGTCTCCAAAATGCCCCACTTCACCTTTAGCTTACTACACATTTCTGTGTGCAAATAAAAAAAAAACTGTGCAAACTAAAAGCTGGAAGAACCATGACTCTTCCTACATTCGAACTATACTATAAAGTAATAAACATGTTTATATGCTTAATATGAAAACCTGTTTATTATTAAATTAATTAATTTTTTAACTTTTTTAATAACCTAATTTTTAACTGCTACAGCAAAGTGAATGAGTCATTACAGTTTACATCAGTTTCATTTTGCCTTTCAGTGGTTTACTGTTCGTAAGATAAGATAAGTTCATAAAACATAAAGGGGCTCCACTGAGTCCAGGTACCAGTGTTGTCGTCCCTTTTTCTAACAGATTTTCCTGATTTCACAATAGACAGACATGTGTTTCTTGTTAAAAATTTTCATTTGATTTGAGTGAGAGGTAAGTTCATTATACTGTCACTTGTATGGAATTAGTGGCTCAAATTTTTGTCTTGGTCTGTACTAGGTCAAGCAAATTTTACAGGAGGCTTTTACATGTGAGATGTTTGATTCTTCCAATATATCCAGTACATCACCTGCACCCTTATTCCCCTAGGTGCTCTTTGTTGATTTTTCAGAGCAGTTTCCCCCCTCAGATTAACAGGTACAGAGTAAAAAATAGCAGATGCATTTTATCTAATTGGAATATTTATGCTGCTGTTGATTGCTGTTTGCACATTGTTTTTCAGATCTACAAATCCTACACATCCATTTCTCATTCTCAATTTCATTTTAATGAACAGTCTTCTTGAATGGCCCATACTGGCGCGAGAGAAAGAGAGGAATAAAACGGATCACCTTCTTATTTCGTTCCATCACCAGAGGGCGCTGTAATCTAATGTTTTTTTTTTAATTGATGAAATGCATTGCAACTTTTATTTTGTATAATGAAATGCATTAACATTTTTTAAACATAATATTGCATTTAGGTGTCACAAAACTAGAATATATATTTGGTTTGAAATGTTTAGGCCTATGTTGTGTTCAATTTGAAACATAATCGGTAATTTTAAAGAGCTTTGAAGTGAATCTCTCTTAAGAGGAGAAATGAAAACTGAACATGTGGTTTAGGAATATGGTCGAAGGCTTGGATAAGAATTCTCATGCAAATTTTTACCAGGCTGTCCAATGAATAAAGTGCGCTAAAACTGAAGGAGGTGCACATCATCAAAGGGAGGGTGAGTCCTACGAGTTGCGCTTCCTCCGCACAGCGAGCGAGCGTGTATCAAATCCATACGGTAGACTAGACTTTCCCAAACTTCATTTCAGTCTCAGACTATAATATGGACAGGCTTCAGTGGAAACATGCATATCCAGCCCCACTTCATTTATGGCACAGAAGATGTCACAGTTGTTCCTGAAATGACAGCTCTTTAGTTCTTTCCGTAAATGAAATCAACATGGGAAAACTACAATCGAAACCTGGTAAGACAGTGTGCAAATAACGTGCCAGACGCTAAAACATAGCAAGCCACTTTATTCTCATTCTTGTTTATTTTTTCCCCCTAGCGTGTAAACGGAGAGAAAATCCAGAGGGTAAGGTGATAACTTAATTATCCATATGGCTATTACATATAAGAAAATGTTATTAAATGGACATTTGTGTTGTATTAGGAGATGTTTTCAAGGAGGCTGAGTGTATTGGTGAAGTGAACAGAAACAAACAGGTAAGGTGACCATTTTTAATGTTCTAGACAGATTTAAGTTAACTGTCACTCTACATCTACATAACTATGTATAGCTCGCCTACTATAAGTGCATGTTTAAGGGTTAAACCTGTAAAGTGTTAATTGGTTGATGAGTACAACTTTTACTGATAACACTTCATCCTAACTTTTACTAAACCATTATGAAACATTGCTAGATTATATAGATTAATTCTTAACAACGTAAAGTAAATAGGCTACATTTATAGTCATTGCATACTGTATTCTTATTGTAATAAGACACGAAATAGACTACTACTGATCTGTTTAATATTATGCAATGTGAGTTTTGCTTATTAAAAGAAACGATGTTGCTATAAAACCCTTTCATTTGTACATTATGTAACCAGTACATTCGATTTATCTTTATTGTTATGACCTAACGTCTGGTGCCAAGCTCTAAAATACCAGTAGTTTTTAAAATGTGTGGTTATATGATATAATAGACAAGCTGCGAGTATTCCTGTAGTTTGAGTAGAGCATACGTATAGTCATGGGTTTGATTCCCTGGGATCTAAAAAAAAATTGTATACCTAGCTTGCAGTGTTAGAGGTGAAGTGAAGAAATGAAAATGTGAGTCAACACAAATCAAAATAAATTGTCATCAGCATTTCCACACTTTAGACTACTCAGATTTTGAGAACAATCAGGCACTGAACGCTTTTCTCCGTATTACACTGTACTCTCAGCATTGTATTTAAATGGTGGTGGGTCTCTTCCCTCTTTTTCCTTTGCTCTCATTCTCTCAGCGGAGCCTGGAGCCTTCATCACTGTCTGAAATGCATATGGCCGGCAGCCAGAACAGCAGGGTCTTAGAGCGCAGCCCCACCACACATCTGTTACTGGTTTTGAAAACAGAGGGAGGCTGTGATGGGTAACATGGGGGGAAGTGGTTGGAGGAGGGAAAGGAGGTGTAGTTGGTGGGAGGAGTGCTATGATGAAGGCTGCTGCAGACGAGTTTACAAAATGTAGACGAGTGGTTCGGCTAAAGGCCTTGGATTGTTGTGGTGATGCTGTGTGCATCAAACGTCTAATTCAGAGATCAGGGTTGGTGGTTAGGACCAAGGAAACGTAAAACACAGTGCAGTTATGTTGCTGTTTTCAGGTGAATTCAGACGTGCAGGAAGTTGAACAGTTTCCTGGATTTTTGTAACATTGAAACAATGTTGTTGTTTTTTACATTTTAAAGATGTACAGTCCTACCTATTTGGAGATGCTTGATGATGACCATACCTTGCTAAAGATGTGTATAAGAAAAGAGCAGGGTTTAAAATGCTATAAATGGTCTGATAAATCCATTTTCAAGGGTAGCTGTAGTAGCTGAAGACATATAAATAGTCACCGGGAATGGTACAGTAAGGTGATTAAGGTGAAAAGCAAGTTGTGATATTGCAAAGTATGTAACATTATTTGCTAGTACCATGGTCATGGGTACAATTCCAGGGAACAAGCATAATGGCAACCTGTTCATGTTCAACCTGTTCAATCACAGATGATGAATCTATAGACCTTAGTCAGATAGTGTGATATTTAATTTTTGACAGAAATTAAAACAAAACTCTGCAAAGTACTGTGTACAATAAAAGTTTTAAAAGTTACATGCGATTTAGGACATTTATGCAGTGCATGCCACTGTAAAGACTGTAAGTCTCACATAAAAGTCAATATGGCAAATAACCTTACTAATGTCTATTGTGCAAGCTGAAAATGTATGCAAAAATGAAGAAATAGTACTTGCATGCTTTGAATTACATGTGGTTTTGCTTACTGTTGCTAAGTGAAATATTGTAAGTAATTTTAAGTAACAATTTAGATTCCGGGTGAATACATGTCACCATTAGTTGACAAAAATGTTCATATCTGCTGTACACTCTTAGAAAAAAGTTACAAAGCTGTCACTGGAGCGGTACCCTAAGGTAAAAAAGCTAAAAGGTACATCTTTGTACCTTATTTACCACTAAATGATACATATTAGTATCTTAAAGGTGTATTTTAGTACTTTAAAAATACATGTTAGTACCTAAAGTGTAAACATGAATACATTTTAAAAGGGTACCGCCCCTGAGAGTGTACATCACATACAAATTAATCTCCAAAACATGAGATTATAAGAATATATTGGCCAAATCGCATTCATTTCAGTTTTACACAGAATGTATTCGAACTAAATCAGTCTTTGACTTTAAATGAGGACATGTGTATGTTTTCTGTCTCCAGTGCGTTTCGGGTCTAATTAGGACGCTGTTTTTTCATGGCAGGATCCTGCAGTGTGGGTCGTAAAGCCAGGGACACTTGACAAGTTTTGGTCTCAGAGGGCTCAAAGGAGTCTGTGTTTGCTTGGAAAGGCTGGAAGAATCCTTTCTTTTACACTTTTTCCTCTCTGTCCCACTTCAAAGGACATAAGGAAGGAAGCGTGTGCTGGAGGCAGTGATCCATGTCTCTTTAGAATAGGGTGCATAGGATGACTGCTGCGTTTTCTTCAATTATTTTATACGAGCAAACTCGTTAAGTGTTATTATTACTTAAGTCTGTTGACTGCCAACACTCAACATTTGTTTGATGGGTCAGTAAAACCCTAAAATTAAGTATCAAAAATAAATAAAAAGGGCTAAAGGGACTGAAAATACATGTTGCGAAGTAACAGATAAACAGATTCTGTCCTGTTCTATTGACCTTCAACGTCCATGTGCTGATATTTATCTGATAGAAAAACAAGGGCAGCTTTAGTCAGCTAGCTCAACTAGTTTGCACAGACATGCCTGGAGACTGTAACTATAATACAATGGTATAAGCTTGAGGTGTGGTTTATATTAGACTAGAGTTTTCATAGTTCTTACTAAGGCCCAAATATGGGCTCATTTACTCATCATCAAGTTGTTCCAAACTTGTAGGAATTTCTTTGTTTTGCTGAACACACACACACACACACACACACACACACACACACACACACACACACACACACAAAAAATATTTTAAAGAATGTTGGTAACCAAAACAGTTTCTGGTTCGTATAGACTTCCATAGTAGCTTTTTTCCCTTACTATAGAAGTCGATGGCTTCCAGCAACTGTTTGGTTACCCACATTCTTCAAAATGGTGAGAGAATTTTTTTTTTCAATGGAACTATCCCTTTAGGTACTTGTACGCTATTAGTCTATACTAATAAAATCAAGTTTAGGTAAGAAAGGAATACTACAACTGTAAGACATTATGCAGTTCTGGCTTGAATGATTGCCCATCTAAACATGGAAGGCATAGTGATGCTGGATTGCGTTTGAGTTTATTCCAAGACCATGAAAGATTAAATCAATCACATCCAGCCTCAACATTTTTAGCAAATGGTGTTAGATATTCTAGTACCTTGAGCGCGATCATACTCCAACCCAAATGGTATGTTGTTTCTCTCCCTCTCTCTCACCATGTAATAAGGGTTCCATCCAGGTGTTTGGTGACAGGAAGTAAGAGGAAACAATGCCAGGTACTGTTCTGAACCTCATGAGAGGGTACAGCCAGCAGTGTGAGTGGGTGGTTAAGAGGAACTGGGGTTGGGATAGGGGGTGTCTGGCCCAGTGACACCCGGCTCAAGGCAGGAAAAAAACCCTCCAAGCTGGTAATCTGAGCCCACATCAAAGGCCCTAGAGCAAGCAGAGTGTGGCGGAGGTTTGGCCATGATGTTGAGAGAAATCATTGGCAGACTGATAGATCACTCATCACACTTCTTCGGGCTTTATTCTTCAGGTTTCTGTCAGACTGCAAGTTCTGCTTTCAGCAGCGTGATGCAGAGAGATTGGTATATGGTTGCACATTTGGATGTACCTGCTTGCAAAAGAAATTTAGATGATGGAAAAAGTTAATGTATTTTTTTTATGTGCCAGTATTTCATTTCATTTCTTGGATAAATACATATGAAAAAATATTTTGTTAAATTTATGGTAAAAAAAAAATGTCAGTGGTGGTTGCAAAAAAACAAAAAAAACAGAGGCAATGTTTTAGGTTGTACAGAGGCATAGTGGTGCCTGTATATTTTACTACTAATTTTTACAGCAGAAAATGTAACACAAAACTCCCAAATGCACATTATTGCTGTTTTTAATGGTGAACTATGGTAATTCATATTACTATATAATTTGTATACTATAGTATTTTACAGTAAAATTACATATAAAACAATTCTATGTAATTGTTTTCCTTTGCTGTCATCTAACACTCACTTAAAATTAATATTTAAAACACTAACAATCTAATAATTATTTAGTTTATGAAATCTTTAGCAAATCTCAAAATTAATGTTTATTTTTCATACTGTATATTATAGTGTTGTCATTCCAATTTTTTTTTAGCATTTTATTTAGAGAAAAATAGTAGGATTTTAATATTGCCCAATTTGCCCAGTTTTTAGTTATTGACCATGACATGAACATAATTACTGACTTATCAGTATCAGCCAGAATTGAAATATCAGAGAATCCCTAATCTATTTACTATTTTGTGTTGGGTGATTTTTTTAAACAAGCTCACTCAGACGGGAAGCTGACTGCATGTTCTTAAGATGTTTTCTCCAGATAGATTCATGGTTCTGGCTCATAAAAGAAGGTTGTTGTGTGTTACTTCAAATGCAGTTTGTCTAGAACCATATCATGCTTCTCACATCTGGCCTTAAATGAGCACACCGTGGGTGTTATACTTAATAAGTTTGCGAGTTAATATCTGGTTTTATAGTTGTGTGTGATATCAGAGCTGGCATGTGTAACACCGTGTCTACGTCATGTCCCTGTCTGAGAGGGAATTCTGTTCATATTCACAGTGCTAATGCTTTTTGAATAAAAGATTACATAATATTACATTTAATCTGAAATAGTTGATATTCTGCTATGTTTAATAATAAAAATCCATCAGAATATGTGCGATGGCTTTATTTTTAATTCTAAATTTGTAAATTTTTATGGTGGTTGCTCACAACAATTTTCAGAATATTGAAAATACTCTGAATATCATACAGTGTATTGTGGTATTTTTTCCAGGAATATTTAAATATTGCAAGCAAAATTACATTACATTAAAAAATGCTAAAATTTTGGAATATGACATAAAAGGTTGATGTCCTCAGTGAACATAAAGTTGTGTTTTCTGCTAGTGTTGTGGCAGGGAGGATTACAGATGATGTTGAGCTGTTTTGTCATGGAGGGCAATTCACTTCCTCCCTCAGAAACCAGCAGTGCAATGTGTCTGGAAACAATTGGGCTTAAGACCACAGGAGTGCTAAGAATGAAGTGATTTTTTTCTTGTTCCTGGTGAATTCATTATGGGGGCTGGGTTTCCAGCTCAAAAACAGGTTTTCTACACAAATTATATACAAAACTGACTTAGCAATGCAAAGTTTCATAGATCATGTTTGTCCATTTATCATTTTACAGATGTTCACCCTTCGAAGAAACTAGCATGAATGTTGTTTTCTATGCTTTCTAATGTAATCTAAATCATCCTGTGGGTGCACACACACACACACAAGCACACCCCCACTCACCCACCTACACACACCACACACACCACTGCGGCACTCCAATCATTGGTTTATTGGCGGCCATAGCTTTAATGATTTGTTTTCTAGTGCACCTCTGGACTGAGTGTCGCGATCCCCCCCCCGGCAGATTCGCTGTCTGATCAGTACTGTTCACTACAGGGTAAGTTGAACTGTGAAAGGAAACTCATTTACAAATAGTGCCATTGTTTAAAGCAACATAATACAGACTAATCTGTCATTTTAAATATTCTGTAATGTTGGATTTTAATGTTTTGGACAGATGTTTGTTTTCTCAGTCGAGGTCTTTGTATGATCGTAAAGGGATAGTTCACCCAAAAATGAAAATTCTGTAAATAACTACTCACCCTCATGTCGTTCCAAAACACTTAAGACCTTTGTTCATCTTCGGAACAAAAATAAAGATATTTTTGATGAAATCAGAGAGCTCTCTGACCATCCATAGACAGCAACGCAACTGAAATGTTCCCAAGTCCAGAGACGTAGCAAGAAGATCTGTAAAATAATTCATGTGACATCAGGGGTTCAACCGTAATTTTACGAAGCTACGAGAATACTTTTTGTAGGCAAAAGAAAAAAAAACGACTTTATTCAAAAATTCGTCTCCTCAACGTCACCCTGTAGCGCCATTTTGGAGAGCATCACATACGTAAACAAAGTATGCTGTTCTGTGTCAGCTGCGCCACACGGATACGTTTTCTACGTTGTCTGTGCTTTGATCTGAACAAAAACAGATTATCTGTGTGACCCAGCGGACACAGAACAGCATCGCTGTTTATGTCCATATTGATATCTCCAAAATGCACTACAGGTGAGTGGAGGAGACGAATTGTTGAATAAAGTCGTTTTGTTTTTCTTTTGCGCACAAAAAGTATTCTCGTAGCTTCGTAAAATTATGGTTGAACCCCTGATGTCACCACGGATTCTTTTACAGATATCCTGCTAGTTGTGGACTTGGGAAAACATTCAGTGTTTTGATGTCTATGCGGGGTCAGAAAGCTCTTGGATTTCATCAGAAATATTTTAATTTGTGTTCCGAAGATGAGCGAATGTTTTATGGGTTTGGAACGACATGAGGGTGCATAATTAATGACAGAATTTTCATTTTTGGTGAAATATCCCTTTAAACATTCGAGACACTATTTGTAGTAACACTACCACCAGAGAGAGTAATGGAGACTCCTAATTCTTCGCTTTCTTCTCCTGAAAATGAAAGACAGCATCCACTCAAAGATTCATTTAGAAGAAATGGGAAGGATGATGTAAGTTTTTGTCATAGATAACTGCACATGAAACACTGAACATTGTACCTGTTGTGAAACTCCAAAGACGACCAACCTAACATACTGTTCAAAAGTTTAGGGTCGGTAAGATTTTGCATGTTTGGAAAGGAAGCTCGTAGTGAAGCTGCATCGTTATTAGACCTATGAATAAAAAGTTTATAGTAATATTGTGAATGTTATTACAATTTAAATATTTTTCTATTTTGCTATATTTTAAATATAATTTATTCATGTGATGGCAAATTACTTTAGTCTTCAGTGACAAGAATGCTGTCAAGAATTTATTTTTAATATCAATGTTGAAATTGATTGTGCTGCTTAATATTTTTGTGGAAATGGTGATACTTTTTCAGGATATTTTGATGAAACAGAATTTATTTTAAATAGTTTTTTAAAAACATTATAAATATCTTTAATGTCACTTTTAATTAGCATTCACTTAGATTGCATTATTGCTGAAAAAAAGTTAATTTGTGAACTTTTAATATTTGTTTTCTGAGGTGTAGGATATCTTATATTAATAAACATGTTGTCATGCTAATACAAAAATGATTGCAAATCCTTCCATTGTGCTGTTGATATTAGGACAAGGAGTGTAATGTGGATGAAAATCATCAAGAGTGTATGATCACATTGTATGATTTGGACAGCAATGGGAAAATAACCAGAGAGGTAAAGTTCAGTATCGACATAGGATCTACCATCTCATTAAAGTGATCATTTAGCCATTGCTGAGTTTCTCTCATTGTGTTTGTTGCAGAATATGTTGAGCCTGATGCAGACGATCTGTGAGGTGGTCGAGGCATCAGTCAAACAGCTGGTGCTTAGCAATGGCACAACCCTGCGTGTGAAGCTGAGTGTCACTCCATTAACCAGCAGAAAAGGCAACAGAAAAGGTGAAGAACAAACCTATCATAAAAAAACCAAACAAATGGTCTCATATCCTATTTGATCAATCTCCTGAAATAATCAGGATATAATGTAGTGTTACTCACATTTTACTTTTGTCCTTCTTGAGAACGGGATGCTGGGATGTCTCTAAATGAGCGGGATCAAATAGAGGACTCAGTACGGTGTGCGGAGAGTGCTCATTCTCAAATCAGGTGATTTTTAGTATTGCATATATGAATGAATCAGAAGTTATTCTTGAGAAATATTTATACAGGAAATGAATGCCAACAAAATTAGAATTATTTACCTAGTGGAACAAAATGATAACAAAATGGAATAAAATTATAGTAACAGTAACCAGTAATTATACCAGTGTTATTTTAGTATTAATTATATACTACTATAGTATTTATGAATATTTGTAGCTTTTACTTTTATATTTTCAGTTTTAATTTAAATCAAGTTTTTATAATTTTCTAATGTGCTTTCGTAATTTTTATTTCTAATTAGCTTCTATTTTTGTTTTCAGTTTTAGTCATGTTTGTACTTTAACTTTTAACATTAGTACTCTCTATTCTATTTTTATTTTATCTACTTTTTATTCATTAAAAAACGACCCTCTAACACTTGCACTCTCAATTCTATTACTATTCTAACTACTTGTTTTCTTTTTTATTAAAAAAAATTGACCTTCTAACACTAGCATTCTCTATTCTTTTTCTATTCTTTCGACTTTTCTTTTTATTTATTTCAATAAAAAAATGACCCTCACTCTTAAAATTAAAGGTGCTTCACGATGACCATAGAAGAACCTTTTTGTCTAAAGGGTTCCTTAAAGAAAGGGTTAGTCACCCAAAAAATGAAAATTAGGCTGTGTTTTACTCACCCTCAAAGCATCCTAGGTGTATATGACTTTCTTCTTTCAGACGAATCCAGTCGGAGTTATATTAAAAATGGTCCTGGCTATTCCAAGCGTTATCATTGCAGTCAGCGGGTGTTGCAGTTGAACAGTCCACAAGTCGTCAAATAAAGCATGCGCATTCATAATAAAACATGCCACAGACGGCTCCGGGGGATGAGTAAAGGCCCCCTGTAGCGAATCCATGTGTTTTTTAAAGAAAAATATCCATATTTCAAAAAAACGTAATAAACACTTTTCTCTCACATCCTCTGACTGTCATACACTGAAGCAGTTCCGTCGGATGACGCAGCACGTGTGCGTAGAGCGCACCTCTGAGATATGCTATTGCTAGTCTCGCGAGTTTGTTTAATAGGAGCAAAGGAAGCAAAGTTTCCTTACTTTAGCAAAGGAAACCAGTCTTGTTCTTAGTTTATATCGAAATCCTCCGACATTTTTTTTTGCAAATCCTCGGTTTGTTCTTCTAATTCGTGACCGGAGTTTTGTTTTGTCTCCGCGTTCGTCACTAATCACACAACGCCGCGCGTCTTACGTCATCCGACGGAACTGGTCGGTGTCTATGACAGTCACGGAAGTGAGAGGGGGGGGGGGGGAAAAAGGGGAAAAAGTCGTTTATTACATTGAAATATGGATATTTTTCTTACAAAAACTCATGGATTCGCTAGAGGGGGCCTTTATTCATCCCCCGGAGCCGTCTGCGGCACGTTTTATTATGACTTGTGGACTGTTCAACTGCAAAACCCGCTGACTGCAATGATAGAGCTTGGCATAGCCATGACAATTTTTAATATAACTCAGACTGGATTAGTCTGAAAGAAGAAAGTCATATACACCTAGGATGCTTCGAGGGTAGTAAAACAGTCTAATTTAAATTTATTGGTAGGGAAAAACCCTTCATCTGAAAAACCTTTCTGTTTCACAAAAGGTTCTTTGTGGCGAAAGCAGGTTCTTCAGATTATAAAAAGGTAAGAAAGAGAAGGTTCTTTAAAGAACCTTTGACTGAATTGTTCTTTGTGGAACCAAAAATGGTTCTTCGCTGTTAAGAACCTTTTAAACACCTGTATTTTAAGAGTGATCTAACGCTAAGTTCTGTTTCTGTTTTTTCATTCCATTACTTAAAAACTTGCTACGTGTACTGCGTTAAACTATCCAAGACTTGTCACATACATATTTATATATACATTATTTATATATACACTTGCATATTATTGCTCTTTCTTTTCTCATTTAGAAGTCACTTTGGATAAAAGCATCTGAAATCAGTGGTTCCCAACCTGGTCCTGAGAGGCACCCAACACTGCATGTTTTGCATGTCTTCTTAATCAAACACACCTGATTCAGGTCATTAGCTCATTGGTAGAGACTTCAAGACTTGAAATTGGTGTGTCAGGGAAAGGCGACATGCAAAATGTGCAGTGTTGGGGTGCCTCCAGGACCAGGGTTGGGAACCATGCTCTAAAATGACGAAATGGTTACAAAAAATTTGTTTTTGTAACTGTTTTATTAGATAGTTGCCATGGCACATTAGAATTTCGGGTTATGGTTTCTTATTTTAAGCTTAATTTAAATTAATGAAACAATTTTTGATCATTTTAGTTAACAATAACAACACTATTACCAACACAATATTTAATAATACTGTATTATTTTGTCTGTCAGACAACTGAACTCGGATCAGTTGGGTGTTTCGGAGAGGAAGCAGTACTCCGTAGATGAAAACACAGAACGTAGGAACCACTATCTAGATCTGGCTGGAATTGAAAACTACACTTCTCGATTTGAAGGTGATAGCTTAATATTTATTCTCTGAACTTCAGCAAGGCCAGTGAAAATTGCTGAGCTCAGTTTTATGAAAGCCAGTTTAATTCAGTTTATTCTGTTCTAATTCTAGAAGATTCTAGATGTTTAAAGCTTTCTTAAAAATGATTTATTCTACTATCAAAGCTCCAGAAACCTGTGCTGAGGAGCAGCCTCAGGAGAGCTCTTCCCGTAACCATCATCATCGCTCTCAACCCGAAACCTGCAACCCAGTGGAGTCATCTGGAAAATCCATTCCTTTCCTCAGGTCACTCCGCAACCGCAGCAAGTCTGTCGGTTATAGCGGAGCCACAACCAAACCCAGCAAGCTCCATGGGCATCACCCTATGACCTGGTGCCATCCATCCCAACAGCAGCAACAGCAACCTCTGCTGCACAGCTCCAGCAAACGCATGCGTGCCCGAGCCCGTGAGACTGCATCACCTTCCAGAAGCAATCATGACAGAGAATTACAGCCGGGGCCAGCTGTTCCTCCTGGGGGTTTTATGCCCCTTCCTCAAAGACACGAACACCATCATCACCATGAGCACCACCATCACCACCATCATCACCATTACCACTCTGCGTAAGAGTTCTGAAAAACTCCTGAATGACTGACCGAGTAGAAAACTCTCATAAGCAGTGTTATTTTCTCTGTAAAAACTAACATGCAGGTGGTTCATCTGCCAAACACACACAGCTTGATCATTTCTGCAATAAAAGGGGCCGAACCACTCTTTTCGATGATATGAGAACTGTACCTGCACAAAAATATAATCTCAGTCAGTAGAATGAGCCTGCATTCATTATGTTGGTGTGCAGCTCCTCCATGTGGTTATAAACAGAATAGTTCAAACTGGTTTCATCCCTAGATTATAGTGCATTTGGCGGACTTTTCTTTTTGGTTTAGAAAATGTATCATGTTAGTATATGCTTAATTCTAAAAAATATTGATTGTAATATTTGCGTTTGTGAGCTGCAACAAACTTTTTTTGCTCAGGAATGTGCTTGCTAGACTGTAGACACATGACCAGTCCTATTGTATGTTATTATGTATATCAATATTACCATTAATGTAGTTTTAAGTCAGCTTGCTTATATTCATAGGATGCAATCAGTGTTTTTTTTAAACCAAAGGTAATCTTTATAATCATATTGCATGTTTATGTTCTGAGTAGGGCTGCTAATATTATATTAATTATATTAGAAAATGCCATGTTTTATTGCTGACATCATGGTTAAAACAACGAAACGCATAATGTACCAAGCTAAATAAAATATTAAATTAAGATAAAATGCACTTTTATGGAGCTGTATGGTGAGACAATCAATTAAACCTTTTTTTTTTAAGTTTAAATGTTCCTTCCTCACACCAAATGTCGCAGAGCAACAGTAAAGTTATGGCACCTTAAAGGGGAAACATTTTGGAACCCTAAGGGCCATGGTGATGCAATTTGGTTAAATATATATATTTTATAAATATTTCAATATTGCAATGCATTTGCATTCGCTTTTTTTTTTCTTTTTTTTTCGCTTGGAAAACTTCTGTGTCTCTCTCTCAAGAAAAAAAAGTTGTAAAAAATTGTTCCCCTGAAAATAACTTTAATTTCCCTCGAGAAATTAAGATAAAATTATATAATGATAAAAAGATAAAAATCAAACCTTTTGATTTAAGGTTTACGTGCAAAAAAATTTAATTCTTTCATTATTTCCATGTTTCCATCACGAAAGTTCTGACCGCAAAAATGTTTCTTGGATGAACGCAACACTTTTGAATGCAAGCGTAGCCTACTGAAAATACAAGTTTCTTTAATTTTTTGAAAATATATCCTATTTACAGCACAATTAGTCAGATGACTTAATTTAACACAATTCTCAATGGTTGACCCAGAAAATGCCAGATTTTTTCTACAGCCACAGAATGTAACCATTGATGGTCACAGGTAATTCAATTAAATTCAAGTTTATTTGTATAGCGCTTTTCACGATACAAATCGTTGCAATGATTATATGCTGCAATCAAACTAAGGTAAGGTAAACTAGGTAAGAGTGCTCTTTTTTTCTTTCCAGCCGTCCAAAATCTAAATACTTTTTAACCTCTGCCTGTTAGTTATGAGAGTATATGAGACAGCTGCTTCTATAAATAAACTAACCCCCTCTCAACTATCTCCCTCCTCATGCTCTAGCTCAGCACTCTTCTGTTCTTGGGTTGACGCACATGTATATGTTGGTTGAAAGAGAGCAGAAGAAACACTCCATATCTCCTAAAGGCTGACAGCTCTAAGAAGATTCCTTGATCTTGGGAGCTGACAAACACAGCCATGAAGAGCTTGAAGTTCCTAGCAGCCGAGGGCTTTGTTCAAACCGGCCCAAATGCGTGTAAGAACCTCCATTGCTTGTCTTACGATCTCTACCCAATCCTCTTCAAAGCCAGTTATCTGCATGAGGAGGCCACAATGCTCCACGACTTGGTCCAGACGTGGCCTCTGACAGAGATCAACTTGCGCAAACTATTGGGCAGGACCGTGGACTGTCCAGATGATCTCACATCCCGCACCTGCAGGCTCTGTCTGGAGGCCATTCTCACAGGTCTGAGGGACTATGTGCTTCAAGCTCCAAGCACGTATGCAAAAATGTTACGTGTGGTGGATCTAATCGGTCTGCAAGACATGGAACACCAGGTCTGTCCCTGCAGACGGACTCTTGGCCGTTGGGCAAGAACCGAGCTGCTTACCCGCATGTGCTACGAGACTATGGTGGCCATGCAGGCCGACCAAGCAGCACCATCAGCGTTTGATGTGGAGGTAGATGTGCGTTTGGATGCATTTGTTACTGGACGGAACTATGAGGTGGTGGCTCAGGCTCTGTTGCTGCGCAGACACTGCCCATTAAAACTGAACTTTGTAGGTCTGCGTGTGGACTCGCTGAGCCTCAGGAACCTCTTTTACCTTCTGAAGCTGGTGGAATCACATGGCCTGCAGAAGCTGGAAGTGGTGCACAATGTACATCTGGAGGCTCCACATATTGAGGTACTGCTCTCCCAGCTGAAGTTCCCACAGCTGCGCTCGTTCACGTTTCCTGCACAGGCTTTTAATGTTCACAGGTTGGGTCTGGAGGATGAGGGCCTCATGGGAGTTCTGGGTGAGCTGATGAGCAAACTGACTGAACTGAGAGAGCTCTATCTGGGTTTCTCCACACTTACAGGACATCTGAGGAAACTGCTGAGGTAACGACTATAAAACCATAATGTGACCACAGTTGCCACTTAAACTCCTACATATTTTTCATTCATATTTCATCATTTGTGAAATATTAACACAATTTATTACATTTAAAATAACTTTTCTATTTTGATATATGTGACCCTGGACCAAAAAAACAGTCATTAAGTAGCCGGGAGTTTGTCCAATAATAGTCAACATAAATTGGATGGCCTCAAACTTATTGAGTTTCTTTATGTAAAAAAAAATCATTAGGATATTAAGTAAAGATCAAGTTCCATGAAGATATTTTGTAAATTTCCTTCCGAAAATATATCAAAACATAATTTTTGATTAATATGCATTGCTAAGGACTTAATTTGGAAAACTTTAAAGGTGATTGTCAATATTTAGATTTTTTTTTTTGTTTGCACCCTCGGATTCCAGTTGTATCTTGTCCAAATATTATCCTAACAAACCATACATCAATTGAAAGCTTATTTATTCAGCTTTCAGAGATGTATAAATAAGATATTTTTTAAAGGGGTCATTGAGTGCTACATGCACTTTTACAAGTTGTTTGAACTTAAATGTGTTGGCAGTGTGTGTACACAACCAACCTATAATGATAAAAATCCACCCAGTGCTTTTTTAAAAATCTCGTTAAATCATTTCCCCTTTCTCAAATCAAACCATTCTCAGATGCCTGTCTGTGTGACATCAAACAGACAGGCCCCTCCCACGATAGTTAGATTGACAGCAGCGTTTCAGCACAGACTGGACTGGCGTCTTACCTCAGACCTGCCCTGAGTGAACTGTCATCAGTCCACCATTGTTTCACCGCCGGAGGCAGATGTAAGCAAGAATGACTCCTAAGCGATTGAGGATTGTTGTTGGATGTAAAATGAACATAGCAGTCGTCATTTACTACCGACATCTGAGCCGCTTAACGATGGGGGTAAGCGGATTTTTCAAAACGCTGTAGAAACTGATTTGGGCCGAATAGCAAAACAAATTTGTAGCAAATCATCAGTAAGGGGCGTTTCTACTCATGATGTGGAGGAGAGCGTGTTCAGTGCACGGGATGGACATTAGCCGAGCTGAGCGACAGAAAGACAGAGATGGCGGATAAAAATAAAAAAATAGAAGAGGGAACCCGTCTGCGATACAAAAGAAGGCTTAAGGCAATAAGTAGGACCTGTGTAAATATCGGATCAGTTTTCCAGTGCTGGAGAGAACTCAAGGAGCGGGAAGGCCTGCGATTGGACACTGAGGTTGCTTTGTTTCTTCTCGATAGGTGAGTAACACCGTGTCTGCAACAGCTAAAGTCTGTCTACACTGGACGCGACAAATCACCTTTCCTAATAATGTGCTAGTTAGCAAGGTTCACGATGAAGGCGGCTAAAGTTTACCGGCTCGGAAGAGAGGGGCGGGGTCAGAAGAGCTCATTAACGTTTAAAGGAAAATGCTACAAAAACGGCTTTATCTGAAAAGAGCTGTTTTTGACAGGGTAAAAATGATGTTGTTTTACACTACCATTGAGAAAATTTAACCAAACTATACTGAACAAAACATTATTATAACGCAACAATTTTTTTTGCCCCCATTTTTCATGAGCTGAACGAAAGATCTAAGACTTTTTCTATGTACACAAAAGGCCTGTTTCTCTCAAATTTTGTTCACAAATCTGTCTAAATCTGTCTTAGTGAGCACTTCTCTTTTGCCGAGATAATCCACCCACCTCACAGGTGTGGCATATCAAGATGCTGATTAGATAGCATGATTATTGCACAGGTGTGCCTTAGGCTGGCCACAATAAAAAGGCCACTCTAAAATGTGCAGTTTTACTGCACGAAAAAACCAGTCAGTATCTTGTGTGACCACCATTTGCCTCACGCAGTGCAACACATCTCCTTCGCATAGAGTTGATCAGGTTGTTGATTGTGGCCTGTGGAATGTTGGTCCACTCCTCTTCAATGGCTGTGCGAAGTTGCTGGATATTGGCAGGAACTGGAACACGCTGTCGTATACGCCGATCCAGAGCATCCCAAACATGCTCAATGGGTGACATGGCCAGCAAACTCACCAGATGTGTCACCCATTGAGCATCCCAAACATGCTCAATGGGTGACATGTCCGGTGAGTATGCTGGCCATGCTAGAACTTGGATGTTTTCAGCTTCCAGGAATTGTATACAGATCCTTGCAACATGGGGCAGTGCATTATCATGCTGCAACATGAGGTGATGGTTGTGGATGAACAACAATGGATCTCGTCACGGTATCTCTGTGCATTCAAAATGCCATCAATAAAATGCACCTGTGTTCGTCCATAACATACGCCTGCCCATACCATAACCCCACCGCCACCATGGGCAACTCGATCCACAACGTTGACATCAGCAAACCGCTCACCCACACGACGCCATACATGCTGTCTGCAATCTGCCCTGTACAGTGAAAAACGGGATTCATCCGTGAAGAGAACACCTCCAAAGTGCCAGACGCCATCGAATGTGCGCATTTGCCCACTCACGTCAGTTACGACGACGAAACTGCAGTCAGGTCGAGACCCCGACTAGGACGACGAGCATGCAGATGAGCTTACCTGAGACGGTTTCTGAAGAAATTCTTTGGTTATGCAAACCGATTGTTGCAGCAGCTGTCCGGGTGGCTGGTCTCAGACGATCTTGGAGGTGAAGATGCTGGATGTGGAGGTCCTGGGCTGGTGTGGTTACACGTGGTCTGCGGTTGTGAGGCCGGTTGGATGTACTGCCAAATTCTCTGAACCGCCTTTGGAGACGGCTTATGGTAGAAAAATTAACATTCAATTCACAGGCAACATCTCTGGTGAACATTCCTGCAGTCAGCATACCAATTGCACGCTCCCTCAAAACCTGCGACATCTGTGGCATTGTGCTGTGTGTGATAAATGCCACATTTTCAGAGTGTTTTATTGTGGCCAGGTATAAGGCACACCTGTGCAATCATGCTGTCTAATCGGCATCTTGATATGCCACACCTGTGAGGTGGATGGATTATCTCGGCAAAGGAGAAGTGCTCACTAACACAGATTTAGACAGATTTGTGAACAATATTTGAGAGAAATAGGCCTTTTGTGTACATAGAAAAAGTCTTAGATCTTTGAGTTCAGCTCATGAAAAATGGGGGCAAAAACAAAAGTGTTGTTTATAAGTTTGTTCAGTATATGTTACAGAATTTTCATTAAGACCCTAAAGAATCATATCAACTTGTGGAAAATGGGCATCCAATGACCACTTTAAAAAAATTGACCCTGATGACTGGTTTTGTGGTCCAGGGTCACATATTTTAAAATTGTATTTATTGCTGTGATATGGCAAAGCTGAATTTTTCAACTCCCGGCTTCAGTGTCAAATAATTTTCTCGTTTGTTAAATTTTTATTTTTTTGGGATTTGGTGATCAAGTATATACATTTATTATTATCATTGTTGAAAACAGTGCTGCTTAACATTTTTTTGGATAGACATTTTTTTACTGACCCCAGCCTTTTGGATGGGAGTTACCATAAGGTATCTTTTTAATTTAAATATAAGATCTGACACTCTTATTTGACGGTTTTGCAGTCTAATCAGCTGTTTAATATCAAGCCTAGCATGTCTAGCATGTTGTTGTTGTTTGGATGGCTCTCTGTTTGTTGTGTGACTGCTTGACTGCAGACAGCTGTCCCATTGCAAACCTGAAGTAGGCCAGGACATGACTCTGGCAACACAACATGTTCTATATTTAGATAATATAATATGATAATATAATACATAATATAATATGTTCTGTAAATAGCAGCACATATGTCTTATAACAGTCAAAACATCATGTCTCATAGGTGTATATTATATTGTAAGTGATTTTATGGTACCAACAAATCTGACCCATAAATATTAATTACCCCAGAAGCAGAAGTACACATGCTAAAAAATGTGAATGAAAGACAAACCCAATGCTGGGTCAAATATGGACAAACCCAGCAATTTGGTTGTTGTGACCCAGCGGTTTGGGTTAATCCCAGAAGGTTGGGTTTTAAACATTTAACCCAATGCTGGGTCAAAACAACCCCAATGCTGGGCTTTGTCCATATTTAACCCAGATTTTTTAGAGTGTAGAGTTTAATAATGTATACCGGAAACTCTACGGATTGTGAAGTTTGTTATATAGGTCCTGTTGTGATCAATCAGAGTTGTATATATGTAACGTTTCAAAATTTGAGGTCAGTGAATTTATGATTTATTACAAAATAAAAAAATGCGGTTATTTCAGCAAGGTGCATACATGAGAAAAAGTGACAGCAAGACATTTATAATGTAAGATTTCAAATAAATGCTGTTCTTTTGAACCTCCTATTCATTAAAGAGTAAAAGAAAAATTACAGTTTCCAAAAAATAAATTAAACTGCACAACAGTTTTTAACATTGATAATAATAAAAAAAAGGATTGTTTTTGCAGTTAGAATGATCCTGAAAGATCACTGAAGAACGGAGTAATGACTGCTGAAAATTCAGCTTTGCCATAACAGAATACATTACCTTATAAAATATAAATTATAATAAAAGTGTTTGATTTCAATTTTACTGTATTTTTTTTTTTCAATTACTGTATTTGTGTTTAAATAAAGGCAGGCTTGGGAAGTTTGAGACTTGAGATGTGAAGTGAGTGTCAAAATTTTAGGCCAGTAAATCACAAAAAGTTTGTCTCAGTGAGCTCTCAAGGCTGCATTTATCAAATTTAGTTAAAATTTTATTTAAATAAAGAATATATTAATAAACAATATTATATAACATGTATATAAAATTAATAGCATTGTTAACTGAATTTAGTGTAAAAATTGCACTGTTGCAGTTTGATGCTTAATCTTAATTGAGATCATTCCTAAACGCTTGTTTTGAGTAACTATAATCTGTTTGATTTGCCAGTCCACTGAATACTCCACTGCAGTGTATTGAGTTAGCGAACTGCAGTCTTAACGCAGTGGACATGGCCTACTTCGCCAACAGCCTGCACAGTGAACACATAGTAAAGCTAGACTTGAGTGGTCATGAGGTTGCCGACCTCTTCCCCAACACCTTCCGGAAGCTTCTGCATCGCTGTTGTGCCACACTCACTAGTCTGGGTCTGGAGGAGTGTGGACTGGATGATGATAAACTGGATCTGCTCACACAAGCACTGACACCCTGTCATGGGCTAGAGGAATTGAAGATCCTGGGTAATCCACTGAGCACACCTGCTCTGTGCCATCTTTTCAATATGCTGGCACTGGGTTTTCCTGCATTGAGGTACAGTAAAACCATGTGTTCACTGATATCTATTTGGTTGTTTTTCTTGTCATTTGATTGTATTACATATTGTCTCAGATATGTTGAGCTGCCTGTCCCTCGTGACTGTTATCCCGAAGGTGTAACCTATCCACTGGATGATAGGATGCTGATAAATTATGACACAGAGAAGTTCCAACAAGCCAAGACCGAACTTGTTGGCATCCTAGAGAGGGAGGGAAAAGGACATATAGAAGTCTGCACGCCATTATTTGGAGCCTATGATCCTGACATCAATGAGACGAGCAATGAGCTGGGAGTCGCCTTGCTGCACTCCTTCAACAGTGTCATAGGAAACTTCATTGACACAGTCAACAGTGTTACCCAACGGAGAGAGCAAAGAATGATGGAGTGAGAGTGCTAAAAATGCAATTGCCATCCCAGGAATAAAATTAAAGTATATTCAAATAGAAAAGTTATTTCAAATTGAAATATTACTGTCACAGTATTTGCTCAAATAAATGCAGCCTTGACCAATTGAAAATAAAAATCTTACCAACTCCAAACGTATAGGAGGAAATAATGCAATAATAGCCGTGATTAATATTTACTTTATAAAGCATTTAAAATAATGAATGCATAACATATATGTAAAGTATTAATAACAACTTATACTGAGTATTTCAGTACCAGCCCAGTATTGGTATCATCGACATGCTAAAAATAAAACTTAAAATACTATCTTTACATTTTTTTCCCCTACATAAATTTAAAGATCTCATGTGACTTTAATGAATCTACAGCACATATGAAGGTTGGAATAACAGAAACAAAAAGATCAGTTGCTACAAATAACACATGGGGATGCAATTGTGTAGTAATGTATATTAAGGTGTGCAATAAAGAATTCAAAGTATTTTCAGCTATAACTGCATAAAAGGATTTATTTGTGTGATTATACTTCTGTAACTGATTAATAGTGAACACTGTTTAAGGTAAACTGTATTTATGAAATTTTACATACGTCTTGAAAAATCTGTCACTTTATATATACAGTCACTGTATATTGTGCATTTATTGTTCTTAAAGTCTGTATTTAAACAAATGGCCTTATCTTTGGAGTCTACTATAACATCCCATTAAACTGTCTTTGAACGATTCATTGACTACAAAATTGTCATTACTTTTTTCATTTAAAATAAAAAATAAAAAAAACAGACATGTGAAGAGTTATGTCAGAAAGGAAATTTTAATAAGTATAGGGACTCATCACATTATACATTTTCTCTTAAATACAAGACAGCAGACATCACACCAAAGAGGAGCTTCAGTCTCTTCGCACTCATCCTACTTCTTTGCCCACTCCTCTTTTTCCTTCCTTTCACACATAACCTCCTCCAGATAGGGCTCAAGGTAATGCACATCCTACAAAGAACAATATTAATGGTGAAAAACATTTATTAAGCAGATACTTAAATAGATGTACATTAACATACACCTATGTTGACCCCATAAATAATCTCATGTATTTTCCAAACCCATGGTGAATACAATTATATAGAAAAATGTGCAAACACAAATTTTTCATTCAAGACACTCAGTGTCTGTCCCTATTCACTTTTATTA
Organism: Sinocyclocheilus anophthalmus; assembly: GCA_018155175.1. Taxonomy (NCBI): domain Eukaryota; kingdom Metazoa; phylum Chordata; class Actinopteri; order Cypriniformes; family Cyprinidae; genus Sinocyclocheilus; species Sinocyclocheilus anophthalmus. Next base: position 105,826 of record JADLZN010005355.1, read on the forward strand.
CATGAAAAAGAGCGGCATGCATGTTTTTCCTACAATCTACGTTTGTATGACAAAACATGGGATTTTTTTTTCAGTCAATTGATCACAAAATATGAAATGCTCATATTAAAAAAAAAAATACACAAAATATGATGTCAAAAAATCGGCACACTATCTAAAAATCTTTGGGTCATAAAAATATTTATTGAGGCACACGACACTCAAAAGAAAAAGCAGCTAAAATTAGAATACATTAAGCTAACATGCTTTCTCACCTCCTCATATTTAGTCCACTGGTCCTTGGGAAGAATCTGTTGTTTCATTGAAAGATCCAGAGCTCTCTTGAGACGGAACATTCTGTCATTGTAAACTTGTTCTGGGAGCCGACGAATGGCTTCTTTCACATCAATGTCCTCATTGATGGTATCATCCCGCATCAAGCCTATATGACATGTAATGACACAGAAATTGGTACATTTGTTTTCTATGTAAATATCAGTCCATGAAGGTCACAAGTTCTAAACAATGCTTTGTCTGCATTGTAAAGAGAAAGCACTCCTTACCAAATTTGTTGAAACCGCATGCATTGTAGTACCACTTCCTGAAGCCCACCATGAGCCTGCTGGTTGCCGCTGTACAGGGACAGGAATATACATAACACCCAAAATTAGAGATAAGTAACGAGGCAAGTATTCTAAAATGTCATCCAACCTTAAAGCAACATGACTTAAACGTATTCTGTGGTTAACGGATCTGGAGCTTATGACAGGTGGGAATTGGGTTATTATAGCAGAAAAGTCACTGATGAACATGATGTCCCAGCTGACATTCGATTCAGTTAACCACCTGTATTCCCGGTTAACCATCAATGACTGAATCACGGAGCATTGTATTCTTCCTAATGCCTCGTTCCCACTAATTAGGACATAAATAGACAGTTGCGTGGGAATGGAATCAGAACATAGTCATATTTTGAGTGGTAACGTACAGCCCGCTGGAGACAGACGGGGACACACAGTAGAGGACACCAGTGCTTTACATGACTAAACTAACAACCTCGTCAACAAACAGTCATACGAAAAGCACAGAAATCAGGCAGGTGGTATAATAACTCTTTAAATTATGGCAACAAATTCATACGCTCGCCATTTTCCAAAACGCTGACACAAATAACACAACATTTCACCTGGTGCCCTCGACGCCATTTCTGCTCACTGGGAAAGTCGCACAGGATTGTGGGATACGTGACGTCTCGTCCGGTGATTACGCAATCAAATCAGCTTTTCTCGGCATGTGACCGCGTGGGGTCATTGGCTGTCACAATGCTTTTTTTTTTTTTAGAAAGATTTAGTTTTTCGTAATTTTTCTTGATCCGCTTTTTCCACATTCTCACGATTTTATTTAATCTCTCTAATCCCAACATTCTTTATACTTCATGGCTAGACTTTATAAAGTCTTTTTTTCACCGAGTCATCTTTCCACAACATATTATATGATAGAAATGTCATTTTAAACACGTTTGGAATAAAATGTCTAACACAGCAGGGGTTTTATAGATAAATACTTTAGCCCAAATTTTGCATAGTTTATTAAAATCTACAGCTTGATTATAAATGACGTACAATAAAAATGGGATAATGACGTTTTCTTTATTTTCTTCACATGTAGCATATTTAAATGCACGCATAATCCACTGTCGTTAACAATTTTCTTTCTTAAATTGTATATGGTTAACGACAGTGGATACCAGGCAACAAAGACTTGTAAAAAAAATTGTCTTGTGTTCTAATCATCATATGGAATGCGCACATTGTTTGAAAATTATTATTTTTTAAATCTACTAGATTTTTCGGTTACCAGTGATCGTGTGAAAGCCTGTTGCTCTTACTTTTCCTCTTAGGTTAGTGTTTCCTGTAGTGATGCTGCATAAACAATAGTTTTTAAGCTTCTATACCAACATGTCTCCATGGGACACATTCGGATAGCTGGATTTCAAGCCATCAGATTCTGTCCCGCCCCTTTTCCTTTATACTAGGAGGCTGTAATATTTACGAAACTTATACTGGTTAAGATAAGTCCCTATACAAAATATAATCAACAACTTTTAAGCCACTGCATCAACATGTTTCTCCATGGGACTGGAGGAACACATTCCAAAAGCTGGATTGCTTGCCATCAGATTCATTTCCACCCGTGTTTTTAATTTAATATTTAAAAACATTATTCTGCTTCACCTCAAGTATGTGAAGTGTGGAGGATATTATCTTCATCTCTTTAAGAAGATCACAGAGGTTAAAAAAAAAGTACTGAGGTCTGACAGACCCAAATGAAATTAGTTACTTCCTATCTGTATTTTTATCTGAGATTAATAAGTGAAGTGACATGTGGCCAGGTATGGTGACCCATACTCGGAATTAGTGCTCTGCATTTATCCCATCCAAAGTGCACACACACACACAGCAGTGAACACACACCCAGAGCAGCGCCCGGGGAGCAGTTGGGGGTTCGGTGCCTTGCTCAAGGGCTCCTCAGTCGTGGTATTGAAGGTGGGAGAGAGCGCTGTACATTCACTCCCCCCCACCTACAATCCCTGCCAGTACGAGACTCAAACCCACATCCTTTGGGTAACGAGTCCTACTCTCTAACCATTAGGCCACGACTAATTAATGACTTAACATTCACAAAAAAATAATGGGAAAAAAGTCTGAACTTTACAGCTTTTTGTTTAAAATGTATGTGGCAAATTTGGTTTTAGATCTAGACCTGTATAATTTGACTTACACAAGTACACCAAGGGTCATTTTCAGCCTCCTATTAAAATGTAGTATATCATCACAGGATAAAAGATGAACTGGTACTATAACCAATTTAACTTTTTAATGTTTATTTATAAAACTATGTTCATACAAACCAACTATTAAACATAATTCCATTTATTCTGTACATCTACAACGTTTTCTGAAATCTTTCAAAGTCTTCAAGAGTGGCTAATGCTACTTCTGAGCAGAAAACATCATCAGGCAGAAACACCAAGCGATCCAAGGAGATGTAGTTGGGTTGAGATGGTTGGTACTGAGCCCGGCCTAAGTACTCTAGAAACAAGTGTCGCTCCCGGATGCGAAGAAATTTGGCATTAAGGACCTTTGAGAAAGTAAAAAATAAATAAAAAATTTGCATGTTGCACAGTATGAAGTAAACTCACATATTACACAGCATGGAAAATTTCGATTTAACATTTATTACACCAGTTATTCCTCTTATCTGACAAAAGAGAAATACTATGCAAAGTGCCTCAAGTTAAATGATTCTATCTGTACATACAATCACAACTCTAAATTTATAAATAAACTCTAAACTGCATTTATAGGGCTTCGAACCAAACCATTATGAAAGGACTAAATAATATGTACCTGTGGGAACTTTGCAATAAGTGAGTGTGGAACATCCATGGTGTTGTGAACGAAGTCAAATATTTGGGTGAGTTTTCTTTTATTGGCTATTAGAACTTTAGGAACCGTGGTCACAATATGCTGGATTTCATTTCCACGAAATCCAAACTCCAGTTCACAAACCTGGATGAGAGAAATAAATGAATTCCTGTCACATTTAATATCCATAAAAAATATTAATATATATATTATATATTATATATATAATGAGAAAAAACAAATCAACAAAGTGTCAGACCTTTAGATTCTCTTTAATTGGCTCTAAACTGCCACACAATAGTTTTGGTAGGCGAGTCACAATATCTCGGGCCTAAAGCAAAAATCACGACAACAACACTCATGGTAAATATAGGTGAAAATCACTTCATTATAGATTTAAACAAAAAATATTTATAAGCATATAAGCAGTGATCCTTTTTTGTTCTATAAAAAAATATATATGTAATTCCACTTCACCTTCTCAGCACTGAGTCCCAACTGCTTCTGAAAAAATCCAAGGCGGTTGTCGAGCCTCTCAACACTGAAGTTAAGCAGGTATGGAGCTTTGCTCACCATAGCAGCCACAGACTGCTTACTGAACTTCTTTGATTTCAAGTAGGACACCCTTAAAATGAACAGACCAAAGAAATAAGGTAACCTTTAAAAGAAAATGCCACATTATCAACATGATACCCGTGAAGCAGCCTGAGAGAAGTTTCAATGCTAAGTCAAGGATCAAATCTTTCTAAAAGCTGCTAATTAATTTGTAAAAGTTTTACACTACAGTGTATTATATATAGTATTATATTCTCTTTCTGACCTGGCTTCAAGGTTGTCCAGGCTTTCTGTGAGGATGAATGGGTTCTTGGTGACCAGTTGGCCCAGTTTAGACTCTTCAACGCCCAGATCTTTGAGGAAGAGTAGTCTGGGTGCAACATCGGCATGGAAGTCAAGTCTAACCAGCATGGAACCCACATTGGGTCTCTGTTCTAGTTTCCAGAGGTTGACACCTGGAAAATTTCCAAAAGATCAGACAAATCCAGAATAATCCAACATAACTTACTTAAGATATGAGACACACCAAGCTGAACCAGTTTGCTGAGAGTTTCTGATTTATCCACATAAGGTCTGAGTGTGGAAGATTCTGGTGGAAGGACAGAAGGTACTTGGATCTGGACTGCTTCCTCCTCGCTGATTTCCTGGAGCGGTGAAGTATGCACAGCTGCATCCAAATCTACAGAAAGCAAGACAGATGATGAGCATGACAATTCAATCAGGGATTCATTAACAAGTAGATATAATACATACATTACTTACCTATTCGATCCACGTCAGAATTGAATGGCACAACCTCTTTTTGCGCAAGATCAATCTTATTATAGACATCTGGCGAAGCAGCTTGGTGGTCCGCGAAGTGTCTCCATGTCTGTCTGCTGTGTCTCTGTGAGAGTGTGTGTCTGGTGCTGTGCTGCAGCAGTGTGAGATGTGAGCGCTGATGCAGTGCGCGAGTCGAGTGCTGGAGAACTGCAGATAAAGGCCTCGAGAGCAACAAACTCACACACCGCTGACAAACACGCATGACGACTCACAGTTTTCCTGGCTGGAATAAGAAAATATTCAGTTTGTATCACAGCGTTACTATATCCTAGACGTGAGCAGACATCTTTTAAAAATATGACATTACCTGTTTTCGGTAGTAGCATATAAACCTCCTTATATACAAACTACTGCCAGTTCGCGTGTTGTTTCCAGTCTTCTTCGCTGGTGATGCGCAACGCAGTGGGTCTCAGCGCCCGCTAACGCATGGATGAATAATTGCAGAATCAATTCTTCTTCTTGGCTTTTAATCGCGGCTGGCACCCAGCGTAATTAGGTGCATTACCGCCACCTTCTGCTCCGGAGTGTGGAACAGACCGTTACATTTTACTTATTAATCCCGTCCTTTTAAAAACATTAAAGAAAGCTTTACTATTTATTTCACTTGCCCATTTTATTAAAGATTTCAAATGTACCACCTGAATTCCATTCTTCTTGATTTCAACTATCATATTACTTCTTTCTTCCTCATATTTCTTACATTCAAGAATTGCATGGGTTACTGTTTCTTCTACGTTGCATTGTTCAAATAGACCATTTGGATGCTTCCCTAATATTTTGAGTGCACTATTAAGATTGGAATGTCCCAACAATATTCTATTATAGACTAGGGTGACCATACGTGCCATTTTCCCAGGACGCGTCCTGGCCAGGATTTCTCTATTGCCTAAAATATCTAGGTTTTGGCTTTGTTTGCGTGTGCAGACCGATCGGTGTATGACATCAAAATACCTCGAGAGCACTTTGAAAGCATAAGGAATCGTCTGTAAGGTATTTTGATATCATACACCGATCGTCTCCACCCCACAAGGCCAAAACCTGGATATTTTAGGCATATAGAAATCCTGGCCAGGACATGTCCCGTAAAAATGGCACGTATGGTCACCCTAATCTATATAGTCCTATAATTTATTATAGACAACCTCTTCTTTCCTGGTTTTACCAATATGTCTTATATTTTTTTTACTTACTTTAATTAAATTGTAGAGAAATCTACCCTTTTCGTTGTTGTCCCACTTTATTTGCCATTCAGCAATAACCTTTTTCCAGATTAAAACCTTAATTTCAGACTTGCTTAGAGGAACAAGCTCTGCAAAGCTTGTTGTTTTGCTAACTTATCTGCGTCCTCATTTCCCTTTACACCTAATTGTGATGAACCCATAAATTATTAAAATATCATTCTTAACATTTTATAAATATACAGGTGCATCTCAAGAAATTAGAATGTCGTGGAAAAGTTCATTTATTTTTGTAATTCAACTCAAATTGTGAAATTTTTGTATTAAATAAATTCAATGCACACAGACTGAAGTAGTTTAAGTGTTTGGTTATTTTAATTGTGATGATTTTTTGGCTCACATTATCAAAAACCCACCAATTCACTATCTCACCAAATTAGAATACTTCATAAGACCTATAAAAAAAAAGAAAAAATAAAAAAAAAAATTTTTTAGTGAATTGTTGGCCTTCTTGAAAGTATGTTCATTTACTGTACTTGTACTCAATACTTGGTAGGGCTCCTTTTGCTTTAATTACTGCCTCAATTCGGCGTTGCATGGAGGTGATTAGTTTGTGGCACTGCTGATGTGGTATGGAAGCCCAGGTTTCTTTACAGTGGCCTTCAGCTCATCTGCATTTTTTGGTCTCGCTTCTCATTTTCCTCTTGACAATACCCCATAGATTATCTCTATGGGGTTCAGGTCTGGTGAGTTTGTTGGTCAGTCAAGCACACCAACACCATGGGCATTTAACCAACTTTTGGTGCTTTTGGCCGTGTGGGCAGGTGCCAAATCCTGCTGTAAAATGAAATCAGCATCTTCAAAAAGCTGGTCAGCAGAAGGAAGCATGTAGTGCTCCAAAATGTCTTGGTAAACGGGTGCAGTGACGTTGGTTTTCAAAAAACACAATGAACCAACACCAGCAGATGATTTTGCACCCCAAATCATCACAGACTGTGTTAACTTAACACTGGACTTCAAGCAACTGGGCTATGAGCTTCTCCACCCTTCCTCCAGACTCTAGGACCTTGGTTTCCAAATGAAATACAAAACTTGCTCTCATCTGAAAAGAGGACTTGGACCACTGGGCAACAGTCCAGTTCTTCTTCTCCTTAGCCCAGGTAAGACGCCTCTGACGTTGTCTGTGGTTCAGGAGTGGCTTAACTAGAGGAATATGACAACTGTAGCCAAATGCCTTGACACATCTGTGTGTGGTGGCTCTTGATGCCTTGACCCCAGCCTCAGTCCATTCCTTGTGAAGTTCACTCAAATTCTTGAATCGATTTTGCTTGAAAATCCTCATAAGGCTACGGTTCTCTCACTTTGTTGTGCATCTTTTTCTTCCACACTTCAACTTTCTGTTAGCATGCTTGGATACAGCACTCTGTGAACTGCCAGCTTCTTTGGCAATTAATTTTTGTGGCTTACCCTCCTTGTGAAGGGTCAATGATTGTCTTCTGGACAACTGTTAGATCAGCATTATTAGTCTTCCCCATGATTGTGTAGCCTAGTGAACCAAACTGAGAGACCATTTTGAAGGCTCAGGAAACCTTTGCAGGTGTTTTGAGTTGATTAGCTGATTGGCATGTCACCATATTCTAATTATTTGAGATAGTGAATTGGTGGGTTTTTTGTTAAATGTGAGCCAAAATCATCACAATTAAAAGAACCAAAGACTTAAACTACTTGAGTCTTTGTGCATTGAATTTATTTAATACACGAGTTTCACAATTTGAGTTGAATTACTGAAATAAATGAACTTTTCCACGACATTCTAATTTATTGAGATTCACCTGTATCTGTAAAATACTAAAAAGAATATCTTGATGACTGGATTTAAGACCTTAGACCAGGGGTAGGCAAGTTCGGTCCTAGAGAGCCGCAGTCCTGCAGAGTTCAGCTCCAACCCTGAAAAACAACTCACCTGCCTATAGCCTTAGTAATCCTGAAGACATTGATTAGTTTGTTCAGGTGTGTCTGATTAGGGTTGGAGCTGAACTCTGCAGAACTGCTGTTCTCTAGGACCGAACTTGCCTACCCCGCCTTAGACGCTTTAAAACTGAGAATGAATCAGAACAAATTAAAACCTTTCCAGGTGCAGAATTAATTCGGTCTTCTTCTTCTTTAGTTTTCTGGCAGTTACAGGCCAACGTTAAGGTGCATACCGCCACCTACTATATTGGAGTGTGTAACATCATGACTTCATTATGATCCTAAATTCTTCTAACCAAACCGCTTTCTTGTAAAAAATTAATTATTGCCCTGGTAACTTCATTCTGATAATTTTCTATTCCTAAAACACCTCTAATGTCCCATTCCCTTCCAACTTTTATAATGCATTGTTTTAAGTTTGTCTCTTTCTTCTCTGAATTCCCTGCATTTAATTAATATGTGCTCTACATTTTCTTTGCAGTTACAAACCTATCAATTCAGTCAAGGGACAAAGGGATTTATTAGTTACTTTTTATTACAAAAATTACATAACAGCTCAAGTCAGGGCTAAAGGCAAATAATGTGATGTGTAAGGACATTAATTTCAGTTGTTTTTATTCCAATATGAATAAAACAAGCATATTGCAAAGCATTTAATACTGCACTATAACAGATATTGTTTAATTATTGAGTTGTCACATCGAGAAAACCAAAGACCTATGGACCATTTTAAAAAGTGCTTGCACAATTACAAAAATGATCTTTACAACAAATGGCACAGCATTATTTTAACAAATGTATATCACAGTATATGACATGCTTGTCTGGCTGACAAGCAAAACTAAAGCTGCTTTTGGGTAAATGTTCACAACCCTGAAGCTCAGTAGAATTTAAGAAAGTAGTGTTGTTACTGTAGTAGGTTTGTGGAAAAAAATAAATAAAACAAAAATAACACGCTGTATGCTAATACTTCATTAAATATATATATATATTTTTTTTAAACAGACAAACTATGATTTTTTTAAAATTTGATCTTTGGAGCAGCTAAAATGTTACTCTTTTATGTTTAAACAAAGAAAATACTTTCATGAAAGTAAACATGTATGTTGCATGTCAACGTAATTCAAAGCATGCAAAACAACAGGAACCATTAAATAATGAAACAGATGCATCTGAAAACGCGATTAAAGAGAACAAACTGAAGGCTCAAAGCCTTTGAAAGTGAGCCCAACAAACTAATGGAGTGGCAACAGCTGTGCAATTTCACTTCAATGATCGCAATTAGATTTGTACTTTCTAAGATAAGCGTTTCTGTAAGTTTGAGAACAAAGCATTATATTTTTAACCTCAACCAGGTCAGAACAGTTCAGAACCATTTCGTTTTTTGTCCAATGTGCATGCTTGTATTGAGAAACTGTTAAAAGAAGCACTTTTTTGACATTATAAAAGTTATTTTTTTTGCACACAAGACTGGGCGCACATGTAGTATGCATGAAAATGCACATGCACAGAAATACATAACACATTATATACAAACAAAACTATTAAAAAGAATCAAATCTGCCAGTGTTGACCATTAAAAAGTCTATATAATGTGAAATCTGGGACCAGGGGTGGCGATGATGTCACTGTAGGGCTCGTCCTGCCTGAGCTCCACTGCCTGCTGTTTCTTTAGCACGAGAAAGCTGTAGAACTTAGCAGCTGCTTGTTTCTTGTTGTTGTTTCTGCACAGATCCAGCAAGCTGATCGATTCTGCTCCGGTCTTAGCAATGACTCTCTGTGGAAAGTAAAAGGAAGGTATTTATGGATAGAAAACCATTTTATGGTTAAACCGAATATGCCCTGACAGACCTCATTTATCAAGATGTGAAGTCTATGTTCAAACCTGTAAACCGTGCAGCATCTGCTGCGTCCTCTTGTTCCACCTTCTCTCTTCCTGATCCTGGTCTCCGCTTTGACCTTCCTCCTCCTTTTAAACACAAATTCAAAATTAACTGAGGTACTCGATCTGACAGGAATCAAGTGCAACCAATGCTCAGCTAATCACATGCCTCATATGATAAATTATAATAACTGATCAATTAAAAACATACAGGAATAGCACAATTAAAATTTAGACACAAAACTGGGCATTTAAAAATTAAGTTAGGCATAAACATCTGTACTATTATGATGCTTAGTGCTAAAAAGTTATTCTCATTTAGCTCCTTGATCCTAATTTGTGGTTGTTAAAGCCTCCTCACCTCCTCCTCCTCCCCATCATCCTTCTTCTCTTTGCTCTTCTCTCCTATCAGGTCGAGTTCAGGGATGAGCTGTGCGATGTTGCTCAGTTCCTCAGGTGGAAGGTCCACCTGCTGCATGTTCACATGCTGTGTGGACACAATGGAGGAACGATCATCCTCCAGCATCTATGAGAAAACAAGAGAGGGCACAGAATTAGAAAAGCACAAACAGTGGGGTTCAAAACCCACACTAAAAATCTGTCATTTAAAATCTCACAGGTAAGGCAGGCTCTGTGTCCTGAGCTTTGCGCTTTTGTCCACGGGGTCCAGATGGAGGAGGCATGACTGATTCATCAAGGGTCGTGCGACTGCCCTCCATGGCTGAAGCCTGCAGAACACTGGACTCCTCCAGGATGGTCTGGTCTACAAAAAGCCAAACATGGGCATTCGTGACAAACTAGTGAACTACTGTTAAAAATCTTGGTGTCCTCAAATTTGTAACATGCGCCTTGTGATCTAAATAGTAGTTAGCCATATGAGTCAGCCTCTTTTACCAATGATGTCTCTTTGCTGAGACAGGGCCTCTTCTCGTGGCACCTCAGGGTTCTCCAGGTCTTTGAGAAACTCATCTAAGCTGTCTGCTTCTCCACCCTTTCTTCTCTTCCTCAGTTCATCGGGCACCAAAGGGGTCAGGCAGCGTGTGAACATCTGCACAGAGAGGTAGACCTGGTCTTAGGAGGATAGATGATACTAGAGATGATTTCTAATAAACTTGCTGTATAAATTTGTGTAGCAATTCAATGGGAAACAACATTGCTTAATGGCAAGACTACAAAAAAACTGTCAAAATAAGTTGTTTATTAGATTTCTGTGCATAGTTATGAGAAAATAGGGCCGAAAACAGCCATATCCAAGGCCACTTATGTAGTTTGTTGCACTAAAGCCTGTATTAATGTCTCACAGCTTGTTCCAGAGATCTGTCCTGACCTTGAGCAGTCTGCTGTTCCAGAGGGGCTGAGCTGGCAGAGAGAAGAGCTTCTCCACTCCTCCTGTTTCCTTCCACATCATCAGCTTCTTGGTAGGGGGAGCCAGATCCAGAGTGGTGACAATGTCGGAGTAGTCGCTCAGCTGGGCACGGATGGTCTTACTGTCCAGCTCCTTCACACTATCCACAATCAGCTTCCTCTTTCTTTTTGCTTTGGTTTCCTTCACTAATAATATATTAGAGTATGGTTTGATGACAAGATAACTAAAATTAGGTTTTGTTTACAAGAGATGTTTACTTGCATTGGCACAAAGGGAAAGTTTAGCTAAAAATGAAAATGGTCATTATTTACTCACCCTCAAATAATTTTAAACCTGTATGACTTTCTTTCTTCTGTGGAACACAACAGAAAATGATCTGAAGACATGACTAAACAGTTATTTTGTTGGTAACTAAACAGTTTCAGCTGCCATTGACGTCCATTGTATGGATCAATGAGAACTGAAACTGTTTGGTTATCAACATTCTTTAAAATATTTTCTTTTGTTCTTCAGAATAAAGAAATACATACAATTTGGAACAACAGGAGGGTAAATAAATATAAAATGTCAAAATGTTATTTTTTAGTTGGAAGTTTTTGAATGTAGTGTATCAGGGCTCAACAAAACATATTTTTTTCAGATTTATACCTGTCCTGCCAATTTTCCTCTAACCTTATCACAGATTATGACAATTAAAAAACAATAAATTATTTGCTATTGATTTCTTTTTTAATACAAATTTACATACATATACATTTGATTTAATCAACAAATTATGTATGTCAGAAACAGTTTTACAAACAAAAAGAGAACAAAACAAACTTAATTAAATAAACAAAAAATAATATAATAGGATAATGTGCAATAATAGTTAGAAATTATTTGGCTATAATAATATAAAATTATCTATGCCATGACAGCTAAAACACAACACTGGCATGGTCACTTGTTTATCATTTTAAATATAATTAACCATAATTATAATCGTTTATTATTAGTAATTAATATAATAATGAATGTGTAAATGAATGAATGTGGTACACAATAAAATTAGTTAATAATTGACAGTCAGCTAGATTATATTACCTTGGTGACATATTTAAAGTAGAAACTTTATGATCAGTGACCATAAGACATAGTGATAGTAGTGACAGTTCTGTAAACTGGCCAACCTTAACTGTATAACTGCACTATTACTACTATTTCTCTGTTCTGGCTGACCTGTAATGTCGATGGGCTCCAAAGCAAAAGCCTCCTCCTCATTATGGACTAGGGTGGTCTGTTCAGTCTGGTCTGTCATGGTGGGCAGCTGCTCCACAGGACCAGAATCAGGACTGTCTGGACCTCCTGCTGCTATTGAACAAAATGCAAAAATGTTTAATTATTATGCATAGCACCAAATATGTAATAGTTACATATCATGATGTTATATGCATTCTTACGTGAAAGGTTGTCAAAATCATCATCATCATCTCCACCGTGGTCTTGGGGCATCATCACACCCTCAGTGATGGCTGGAGGGTCATCAAAAATACCACCTCCATCCTCGTTACTGAGCAGCTTGTCCACTGTAGGAACAGAAAGTAGCCAGCTCAGGCTCAAGATGAGACTTATTTACTTATAAGGTGCTTGCGGATGCCACTCTTACCCAGCATGCCTCCCTCTGTGCTCTCCATAGGGTTGTCTCCAAAGTCATCCTTGTACTGGTCGTACTCTAGGTGATTGGACTTGTCAGCAATCTGTCCGCTACTTGACTCTGACTCCAGCAGCAGGTTAGACACAGACGCCCCATGGATGATGTCTACTTCAAATGCACCTTCCTCTCGCATCATCTCTCGGTCATCCATACCGAAATCAGCTGATGAGGAAAATGTGTCGGGTATAAATTATCTACTGTATGAGGACAATGCATGATCAATTTAAACAATAAAAAGAGGTAAAAATGCAAGACAATAAAAACATAAAGAGGATGTGTACATGCCATACCAAAGTCATTCTCCTGCAGTAGACTGAGGTTTCCCACTTCTTCTCGCATTGTGATCTCCTCCACACGCGACTGATTCAGGGTGAACTGTTGAGCAACGTCAATGTCGCTGCAATCCACAACACAAAGAAGGGTCAACAACACTAACTGCATGCATGCAAGTCTAACTACATTTATACATCTAGCTTCTGATATCTTTAAGTTAAAGCTGAACATACTCCAGGTCTGGAAGAGGCTGATCGAAGTCGTGAAATTCTTCGGGTAATGTGATGGCGTTGTAGGCAGCTTCACGGTTCTCCTCAGGCAGGTCGACCACACCTGTGTCAAACAGTCCACAATATATTAGCTCTTGCAGTACAACAGGACCAACTTCTTGTGTAGTCCAGCCACAACTCACCTGGGCGAAAAGCCATTTTAATCTTAATAAAAGCTTCATTGCAGTCTGCCAGCAGGTACTTGGCTTTTCTGTGGTAGATCCTCACTACGCCCAGGAGTAAGTGACCAGATGTACGGAGAGCCATTTTTACCTATCAAATTAAGCAAATATTATTAATAAATGGAGCTGCTTGCTATAGAGCTGCTCAGTCATAATGTCAATTTGAAAGCCATGCCAGAAGGAATTTCTAATGTGATTTTTAGAAATGCGTTTTTTGATTTATGAGTAAAATAAGGTCTGTGACCATCATTGAAGAGATTTTCATGGTTTGTTCTAAACATAATTTAAAGCAGCTATGTTTACATGCCCACAAATATTCTGTTTATAATCGGATTGATGTGTCAAATGGAAAGAAAAGCCTTTGTGTAAACACTTCAATCCATCTGATTGAGCTTGATCTGAATACAATTTTGATTTGATTGACCAGGGTTATTAAACCAAAACTAAAACCATAAAAAACATGTCCGTTATGTGAAATAAAATGAAATATATGTACTATATGTACTTTTGAAGTACTGAAATAACTAATTAAAAATGAATAAAAAAAGATATAGACATTTATAGTAAAAAATGAATAAAAAAGTATATAGACATATTTAAAAATGTCAAAACACAACAAAATTACCAAAACTTTAAAAAAATGTCAAAACTAACATAAATATATATTAAAAAAGCTCTCCAATATTACAAAATAGCATAGGGTCGACCTGGAAATAATCGGAACACAGAAAAAAAAAAGTAATGCCTAATGCCTAATCAGACTTTTCTCAATTGGATTATAAAATGTACATACAAACTATGGTGAATCCAGATTGCCCGGTTCAGTGGGGATATAAACATCCACGTCTCTTTGTGGATTCTTAAATAGGTCAACCTCAAAACTTGACTTTTTCTTTACAGCGGGGGTTTTGGGAATACAAAAATGGAACAGAACTATTACTCTCAACGGTATGCAAAGCATTTTAAGCTTTATGGCATTTAAAAATGATAAAAAAAAACTTAAACGGCCTCCACAAGACCACCGGCCCAAAATACACTGAAACCGCACCGCCCCCTTTCCCAGCGAATTATTCACCCTTTGGCGCGGATGATGTTTCTACCATCTGCTTCCCGCTGGCCCTCCACTACACATGGGCTTGGTTCAGCTTTTCCCCAGGGCAGCCAACCCATCGATTTGGCAGCGGCCCACGTTTGTGCGGACACCGGGGCGTAGCACCATCGTCCCTGCCCCCTTTCCCCGAGGTGGGGGGGACGCTGACTGTCGCAGCCCCTGGCCATGGTGTAGGCATATCTATATAATTTTTTTACCTATTAATCCCCCCAATCTATTTCTTTCTGTCCCCGCCTTTCTCTCTCCGTACCTATGCCGCCCACCCTTTCCCCAAAGTCATCATCGTTCTTGCCCCTCTGTTGGCTGCCGTGTTTCCTGCCTTGCAGTGTTTTGTGGTCGGTGGTGTCTCCCCTTGTTGTTGTTTGAGTTTGGGCGACTGTGCGTCACCAGTCCGGCGCGTTTTCCCAACCTTCCTTTTTATGCAGGTCCTAGCATCACTCGATCTTTCAACTGGTTTCTTCCCCGACCTCTACAACTCTTACTTCACCTTCTTTGTCTCCCCCCCCTCCCTTCAGTTTCAGGGTGTTCATTGTGTTTCAGTATCCGTTAGTTGTCTGCACGTCCCTTTCCGACAGTACCTCGACCTACTGAGTTTGCACTTTACTACTACGCACCTCCCCAGTAATACCAACAACTGGTATTTCTACCTCCCCGGTTTGTCTGTTGTTCTTCCGCAAACCAATTCCGTAAAAACACCCCCCCACGATTCGCCCCCGGGATCTCCTTCGTGCCCGCGGACCTCCGTTGTCTTCGGTTTTTGCCTTAATGTTTGGGGTTTTCTCGTCCCGTGATAGTGACGCCAAGTTTGCCATTGCTCTGTGGTGAATAAAATTCGTTGCTCCCTGCCGCCTTTCTGGCTCGTTCCGAAGTAACGTTGATGTTTGCTCCCCCAACCCCTGTACGGGTAGATGCCGAACTACGACGGTTTTTTTTTCACCAGTTCCTATTTTCTGTTTTTCTACTCATATCCCGGTGTAACGTTCCCCCTCCCGTACATTCGGGCGGTGTGTGGACCCTGACGTGAGGGCGCCTGTTGTGGGCTAAGCCTTGTTGACTTACCCGTGTTCAGGACCCTGCCACTTGCTATAGTTTCCGTCTCAGTACTGGTTGTATTGCGATATAGTACAGTACGTTCCTGTCTGCAATGACTGATGGAAGACTTCACACAGTATCATAAAGACCGGCCCTTGTTGGCCGGCTGCAGCTTACAATAGAAGGCGACACGTATAATAGTTGCCTTCGCTTGTAGATCCCACAGTGGACTTGCCGGGCGAACGATGTTGATTTCGGATCTCTATGCCATTTATTTGCAGAGCTCAAAGGACGCCGAAGCATTCTCCCATCCTCATTTCCAGCGATCTAATTAGAGCTAATTTGAGTGATCATGTTGTGAAATGCTGTTTGTAGTGATGTTCCACCCCAGCGTTTATTTCTTGGCGTGGGTGTGTTTTTGTTAGCGAGTGCGTATGGAAGGGCTACTTTACCAAAGTTGAAGACGCACCCGCATGAGTGTATGATACCCAATGATGCCATTAAATGCATTTTATTTCTGTGTTGCCCGAAAAGTACTTACGCGACCGGTTCTATCGTCGTTTAAGTATTAGCACCGTGATCTATAGTGCTACCGCTCCTCACCCTCCTTTCAATGTACACAGTTGCACATAACACACAGCCAACTGGCACGCCCCTCTAACTATGCACTCGCAGGTGGAGCTTCGTTTAAAACGAGCTGGATGGGAAACTGATGCTCATACTGTATGCATGACAGAAATAGACAGTTTGAGTACATGAAGAATTGAAAGAATGAAAACAAAATGCAATTTGATGATTACAAATCCGCATAGCTGTATTTCCAGTTTCCCCCCACCCAACTATGAATATCGTTTTAATTAAGCGAGACAATTATTAGGCTATATTGAGACAAACGCTCAGGCAAAATTAGTAAGGCAGAAATAAGTTTCTCTGTAAGAACAAGTTTCTATTTTTAGTTTATAACAGTGATGGTGCGAATGCTGATTAGAGCCGAGATTTATAGTGCTGCTTTATCAGTATTCTTGAAACTGACATCTGGTTTAAAACAACGAAAGTGGGAATTATTCCGAAACGATTAACGTTGACCCTAATTTACAGTGGCGTGTCGAAGGATCAGGGAATCTTTACAATTCTCCGTCTCTTGAACTTTAATAGGCTGTAACACTGAAAATATACACACAATATACAAGAAGACAAATACACTGCCATGGAAAGCCATGGAAGTCGGAGTCTTCTTCAAAATAAGTGTTTTTAGTGTGTATCAAATTACAAATTACAAAATTAGTTGAATTTATTGTCCAGAAAATCCAATTTTATAGCCACCAGATGGTGCTCACACTCCATCCTAGTAACGGAGTTACTGCCTCACACGAACTCCTGGATGGATGAATTAGGCTAAGCACTATGAATAAACATAAGCTTAGTGCCTCTTGATATCTGCTGTAGATCTTGAGAATTTTTATACATTACTTTTTCTTCCAATATGGTGGTGAACAAAACTTACCATCAAGACATCAAGGGGGTCATATGATGCTGCTAAAAAGAGCCATTATTTTGTGTATTTGGTTGTAATGAAATGTATTTATGCGGTTTAAAGTAAAAAAAAAAACATTATTTCCCACATACTGTACATTATTGCTTCTCCTCAATGCCCCACTTTTCTGAAACGCGTCGATATTTACAAAGCTCATCAGTCTGAAAAAACGAGGTGTGCTGTGATTGGCCAGCTATCCAATGCGTTGTGATTGGCCGAATACCTCAAGCGTGTGACGGAAATGTTACACCCCTCACATACTGTGATGCCCTGTCAGGCCGGAGCCAATATTCAAAAACATGAAAACCCATTATAAACGAGGCATTTGTTGCATACAGTGGGGACATAATTACTGCTTTATACTGACTTCTAATGTTCCTTGTATGCGTTGCGTTGCCTGCATCGTGCCGCGTAAAGAATAAACCCTGTCTGTATGTGATCAGAGAAATGACAACGCGTGCTACTCAAGATGCCACAATCGCGTTGAAATCCAGTAGTGGACGTGATAAAAGAAAACGTACTTCGTGAGTCATAACTGCAGGCATTTTAGTCTAACGGTATCTCTCCCGGCTCAGTAAACAGGCCCCATAACAATGTGCCGGTGAGCCACCAGCACTAAGTGAATATTCCTCAGCGACCAGCAACAGGCTCAGCTCTCGGAATGGACGAAGCGGATATCGCCTCTTTTGGAAGACCAAAACAAAGTAGTTTCGCTTCACAACGAAAAACACAGCGGCTTAACGTGAGCTGAAGCCGGGCAAGAGTGAACTGAGGCAGCGGGGTTGAGGACGGCGGTCCCGGCGAAGGAGCGGTGAAAAATGGTGAAAGCCGATCCGGTGATCCACAACACTAAGTTGATGTATTCCCTCAGCGACCCGCACGGATCAGCTCCAGGCATGACGAAGTGGATATCGTCCTCTTTGGAAGACCAAACAAAGTAGTTTGCTTTCACAACGAAACACACAGCGGCTTCAGGACATGGCGGCAGCGGCAACAATACTACAAAAAAAAAAAAACGAGAATAAAAGTTATGCCTTCTTTCTGTGCGTGAACATTTGGGCGGCGTTATGCAAAATCTTCCCACACAGTGACGTAGACACGTGGGGGCGTGTTTAAACGAGGCGTGGGGGGAGCCGTTTTAGGTAGGCGTGGCTGATTCTTAACTTTTATAAAGTATATCTCTTGGGATTTGAGACTTTAGTCTTTGCAACTTACAGATCTTCTTTATGCACAATCAGCTTGTAACACTCCAAAGAGAAAGAAAAAAATTGAAATCGCATCATATGACCACTGTTAAACCAATTATAACGAGGCACTTGTTGCATCCAGTGGACATAATTATGGATTATAATGACTATACTGTCTTTTTACGCGTTGCGTTGCATCGCGCCACGTAAACATAAAACCATACCTGCATTTGTGATCGGAGAAATGACAAAAAACAAGTGCTACTCTACACTGCTCAAAAACTCGCATTTGAAGCATCAGTGGCAAGTTCTTTAAATATGAAAACGTACTTACTGTCTGTGAGTCAGAACAGCCGGCATTCTAATCTACGCTCCCAGGATCAGGAAACAGTCCTCCAAAAAAAATGCTGCACACATCTGAATATTTGGGATGAACTTAGGGTGACCGACCATACGTGCCATTTTCCCAGGACGCGTCCTGGCCAGGTTTTCTGTATTGCCTAAAATATCTAGGGTTTGGCTTTGTTTGTGTGTGCAGACCAATCGGTGTATGACATCAAAATACCACACAGACAGTTCCTTATGCTTTCAAAATGCTCTCAAGGTATTTTGATGTCATACACCGATCGGTCTGCACACGCAAACAAAGCCAAAACCTAGATATTTTAGGCAATATAGAAATCCTGGCCAGGACGCGTCCTGGGAAAATGGCACGTATGGTCACCCTAGGTTGAACTGTTCTGGAACAGTGTTGTAAATACAACTTAACCACTGATTTCTAGTCGTGTCCTCTTTTGGAAGACCAAACAAAGTAGTTTCGCTTTCACAACGAAGCACACAGCGTCACACACGGCGGGCTTGAGAACGGCGCGGCTGGCGGATTAGACGAAGGAGCGTCCGGAGGGCTTGCAGCAACCACATGTGACATCCAAAGAGAAAGGATAAATTTAAATCGCATCATATGACCCCTTAAAGCATTTCTACAGGCTATTAAAAACAACAACAACAACAACACATGCAATTTGTCACTGTAAGAAATGTGAACAACCACATAACATACTTCACTTGGAGTTTTTTAAACAAAGTGTCTCAGAACAGTGCAGTTCTTGTGTCAAATAAGTTTAAACGATAAAGAACCAGGATACAGTGTTCTACCATTAATGCCAAACTGTGTCAGACTCGAATAGATTTGATTAAATTTATGTTATTGTGTAAAGGTACAGAACGCCAAGGAATAAAGGTTTATTTACTGGCAGCAGCCTGTTATGTTCATTTAAATATAAACTTTAACTGCAAAGAAATGAAACCTGCTTGGCAATTTACTACTTTATAGTATTTATTTGAGAACAAACCTATTGCATGTGTAGTATAAAATTTGTATGGAGGTTTATAGGAGGACAAATACATTTGTGGCAGTTCTGTTTATATAAGTTAGTTTTTTGTCAATATGCTGTCCTGCTGTAACTTTGTTTTCGGAATATGTAAAATTATAATAATTGTGTTGCAAATAAACATGACCTAATTAACAAAGCAAATAATTTGAAATTAAATTTATATGCAATGTGTTAATGTATTTATATATCAAACACACATACAGAGCCATCAGCTTCATGTAGAGTGAACCTAAGGTGAATGCGTTCTGTTTGGTGCATATGAGCCATGCATGATGCCCTTACGTTGTCCTTTGCTTTTAATGACAATAGCGCCACCTCTTAAAGTATTTTGCATATATCACTGGTGCTTTAGGGAATGAATAGGGACAGTCATTTTCAACATATTACCTTTAGGATGAGGGGTTTCCTAGTCTGAGAATATGAATTTCCATTACTCCTCCATGACAACTGAACTGCTTATTTAATTGGAAATGATCATAACTCTCTTGTGAGCTTTACTGTGGAGGGCTTTGTCATGCATTTATTCTCATATGGTGCCCACAGTGTCGGCCCAGAATGAGACATCCATCAAGTAGCAAGGCAGGAGACACTTGTTCTTCAGCGAGCGGAAAGGAAAGTGACCTTGAGCAACAATGGAAGAGAAACTTCTCTATCTCTCCTTCACCAAGTCTCTGCCCATCCTTCATGATCAGTCGTTTTTTTGAACTGCCTTTTAGCTGGCCTTTTGCAGGTCATGTCCTCAACCGGGGCTGGATGGGCCTGTCATTGTCACAGCTGAGGTTTGAGCGCAGTGTGCTTAATCAGGCCTCTAAGAATCTCATTAGTGCACGGATGCGAGCAGATGCAGACGGAAGACAGAAACACAGAGAAGACATCTGCACTCGCTCTCTTGAGTAACCATGAGTGCATTTGCAATCTGAAACTGCAGCCAGTGGGAAATGAGAACAACAGTATGGGATCTGCTGTAGATGCGCAGGAATGGTGATCGCAAGGCATGCCAGAGATGGAAACTCATGACTGAGTGCTTTCCTCTACACAACAGAGCAAGGAGAAGGTGTTAAAGGGACAGTTCACCCCCCAAATTAAAATTACTCATGTTCCCAACCCGACATTCAGTCTTCTGTGGAACATGAAAGGAGTAAATATAAAGACGGTGCTCGTCTTACTTTCTTCAGAGAAAGATTTTTAGAAAAATAATCTGTGACGAGTGGGCTCCGTTCCCACGGCTCTCAGCCCCGCCCCCCCTCGGCACATACCCCCATCGCAGGCCGGGGGGTACTCCCGAGACTGTGTGCTACCCCCATCCCCCCTCCCCCACCGGGGGAGCCGATCACGGCGGCCGTGGCATACCTGGGGGTAAGGACAGACAGACGAGGCGAGAGAAAAGGAGACGGAAGGATGAGGAGAGACAGATCGAGCAGTGGCGGCTCGTGGGTTTTAAAATAGAGGCGGCACACTAATTGTATTTGGGTCTGGGATCCCTGCCGATCTATTATTATTTTTATTATTATTATTTGCTTAACCACTTTTAAATTGCTTTTTGGTTGCTTTTAGTCAGAAACCTTAAAGAAAACGACATAGATACAGCAAGATAACAATTTCACTTACCTGGCCTATCACTTGAAGCAAACATCCATCCCTTCTTAAAAGTCTGTGTTAAAAGAGCTGCATGTTGCGCCATTTAATTAAGCCGACTGCTGTAGCCTATATCCAGCTTAGGCTGATTTCCCTAAATTTGTATACTGTTTGAATGACAGCTTGGTAAATCTGTTGGCAATCAAATATTCAATATCGCTACTCATCATAAGTACTTGGTACATTATCAGCGCAGCGGGAGACGTTCAAACTAATATCAGTAATTTACGTCTCTTTGATGATTGGTTGATATCAGAAGGGAGGCTAGCCTCCCTTGCAAAGGTTCTTTTCTCAACAATCCTCAGCGCTGAAAGTGAACACTCGATGGTGATTGGCTAATTTTTTTTTACCAACGGAGGCACGAGAGCTCAGCCCTCTCCCCCGCCCCCTCCTCTATATCATTTAGCGGTTGTAATTACATCAGCAGAATTGGCACATTCGCGAAAGAAAAGCGGTGCTTTCACGTTATGGTATTACAACTGTGAAATTACAAACAAAAAAACACATTCTGAGACATGAACTGAAATTAATTGTGAATTTTATTAACATTAAATCATCCTCCTCCCATTTTCACCTCAATTATGGGGAAGCTGTGCCTCCCCTGCCTCCCCCGACGAGCCGCCACTGGATACGAGAAAGGGGAGAGAGGAAATTTTTTTTCCTGCCGCTTGATCCTCAACCGGCTGAGAGGCTCTCACTCGTGGTGCCATGCGATGGTACTGGACATCGTTGGTGGACGCCCCACCGCTCCTCCGCCTCCTGGCGGATGGCGATGGCTCCTCCTATTGAGCGCAGCCGGCAGCGAGTCCCCCGTTCCCTGCTCCTCCCCAATCATGGCGGACGGCAGCAGGCTCCGGCCTCCTGGCGAACGGGGCCGACTCCTCCGCTCCCTCTCGGACGGCAGCCACCCCTCCTCGACCCAGGAGCGTGGCAGCGAGCTCTCCGTCCCCACCTCGTCTTCCATCATTCCAGCACCACCGCCTCGGGCAGCCACCGGCGGTCTCTCCGCTTGTTCCTGCTGCCCGATCTCCTCAGCACCGCGATCCCCCTCAGCAGCGAGGGCTCTCTGACAGCGTGTCCCTCCTTCCTCCCGGGATTCGGCACCAATGTAACAAAGTTCGTAGTCACAGGAAGAAGGAGGCGGGAACCGGCGAACATTCAAAGAAACTTTAATAATAAAATAAACACAAAAGAGCGCAACAGCCCCTCGCGGACGACTATCATGCACAAACATAACCAAAACACAAAATAAAATCCAGGCCTGGTCCTCTCTCGTCTTTCACTGTCGTCACTCCTCCTTTTATCCTTCCGGAGCTCCTCCGTGAGACTCGAGACCGGTGAGTGGTGCAGGTGTCGCTCATTATCAATTACTCCACCGGCCTCGCTCCGTTCCCACGGCTCTCGGCCCCGCCCCACTCATCACCAATCATCTCAAATTAAAAAAGTTCATCATGCATTTCTACTCACCCTAAGTTTTTCCTCAAAACCTGCATGAATTTTCTTTCGGCTGGAACACGGAATGTTGATGGACCCATTGATTCTGTAGTAGTTCTTTCCACACTATGGAAGTAGGAGACCAGCAATGTTTGTAACCCATATTCTTCAAAATACCTTCTTTTAAGTTCAACAGAAGATAGAATCTCATATGGTTGAGCAACTTGAGGGTGAGAAATGATGACAGAATTTTCACTTTTTGGCCAACCCTAAAAACACTACAAGTTTAAAATATTAGAATCTTATTATATCTTTTCACTTCACAGCACATTGACTCATCCACTGGGGTTGTTTTTTATTTTTTTTTTTTTTTTTTTTCTCGTGTTGTTGGTGGTTTTTGAAGCAGTAAATTTTGGTAACTAAGTTAATGCAGTATATGACTCCCAGAGCTGGATTATTTATTTATTAAAATATTTAATTTTCCTTTTTGGGAAGAGTATTGAACCCAAAAGCTCTGTAAAAGTATCATATTGTTGTTCACACGATTTGTGCACTATATAAGTCTTCTCAAGTCATACTATAGCTTTGCGTGAACAGACCCATATCAAAATCTAGACCTTAGTCATGGTTGTGAATATTTAAGTTTTTAAAGGAATGAAAACGAGGCTGTGAGGGACAGAAGTACAGTGGTTCCGTAGATGTATGTGGTTAAACGCTAGTACATGAGCCGATGGTTCAGTAAAAAATTAGAAAACTGTCAGTAGACAACAACTTATAAAGAAAATGAATAATCTTAGGACTGACTATACAGTGTGTGCTATGGCAAACGCACTGTACTTCTATCCTCACAGCCTCATTTCCATCCGTGTTAAATTCAATATGGTGTCTATCCTGACTAAGCATCGTCACATAAACAGGGTACTGAGCAGTGCCAATGAATGAGCCCAAATATTGGTGAACAAATCATTCAGGGCTGAATTTCCAGCATCATAACCATAAGGGTCAGTAGAATGTAGAAACCATTTCCTCCAGTGGTCTCTACTGTATACGATCAACGATCACAGGCTCCCAGTGCTTTTGCGAAATGTAGCCCAGACTGGTTTTGCAGCCAGATCAAGAAATTATCTGATTCAAAAGAACAATTGGTTCAGGAATCTGCTATTGCAGCTGCTTCTGTCACGAACATGTCAAGGCAAAATGTGCTCTCCAGTATATGTGATAGAAAGGGTGAATGAAACGTGATTTACGGCTGAAAGTAAATAAGTGCTAGCGCCTATCTTGGTTACCACACTCACTCCTGCTCTTTGTACTCTAAGCTCTCTCTCTGCCTGTGATTCTGTTATCCCCTTCAGTGTCCGACATTAAAGTGGTATGCTAGGAGCACTACAAAACGCTGCTGTGTCATCTCCCCAGTTTACCGTGGCAAAGGAGAACTTTTACCAGTAACCTTGATCTCACTATTGGCGTGAAATGATGTAGAAAGAGAAAAATTGCTGGTTCGTCTCAAAGAGAATTTACGCTTGAAGCTGTTGTGATATAAACGTGTCCGTTGTGAGATGAAAGGGTGGACATGAACCTCAGCTCTGCTGTGACAGAAGTATAAGCATTAGACTACTGGATTATAGGCTACTACTGCATCTTCATATTCTGAAGCGGCTTTCTGTTAGGTTGGAGATTAAAATATTGCAAGTTTATACTGGAGGGTTAAATTGGGGATTTGGAGGGGGGGGGGGCACTAAAACCTGCTGGTGGTGATGGTTGTCAGCGCTCTTTTGTTTTGTTTTGTTTTTTGTCGTAGTGTTTGAAATTGGATGAAAATACTCTTTCAATTTATTAATCAAATATTTCTTCATTTCATATTCATTATTGTTACTCACTTTGACTAAAATGTTTAGTCAACAATTAATATTTTGGTTGAGAAAATGCACAATTAAACCAACATTTTTTGTCTTAATTTACATATAAAAAATTTAAACAAAAACAACATTTGAAAACAACGATTTTTTAAATCCTTTTTAATGGGTCGTTGAGCTGCTTTATAGCTGATTCAACTTCATTTCATATTTGATGCATTTAGCAAAATGGACAAATTGTGAACTGACATCAAGCGAATAATAACCACTATTGTCTTCCTTAGGCTTCTGTGAGAGAATTTAAACTATTTCATAAACATTACAGTTATTGAATGAAACTGAACAACACTGAACTGACTTATGCTGAATAACAACACCGCCTCTTTGTAGAGCTGGCATCAACATTTTTGCATCATTACCTTGTTTATTACAGTTAAGCTGCTTTGAAACAATATGTATTGTAGCCTATAAAACGCTGAAAGTAACCTGACCATCACACATTCTATCACAAAACTTGTGCATTTTATTTTGCACCATTTTATGCTGAGGAAGTTTATGTTGTGAATACAGGTTATTTGATTAATCTTGTATGTTTGGAATGTGTTGGGGGAGTTGATTAAAACTTTAAAAAAAAAAGATTTATTTTTGGTGTTGGAGTTTTATTACAGTAGGACAGTATAGAGGAGACAGAGAGAGTGGTGGGATCGGGAATTTTTTTTTTCAACAGTATTTTAATAATTATAAAATCTTTAGCTCTGAAAGCAGTATGATAATTATGCAATTCATTGTCTCACTCCCTCAGTTGCACCTCAGCAATGTTCCACCTTGTTTGAATTCTTGTAATACTGGAATTGGCCTTACATTTGTCGCTGTGTCAAGAATGAACACCTTCAAGAACAGAACACTTCATGAGTTTGTTTCATCTATTTTCTTTCATCTTCCTTTCAGACAGCAGGGACAAACCTATATTCTATAATCTTACCTTGATTCATGTTTTTTTCTCTATACAATAGTGAATTTGCAGACAAAGGCAAAAAAATTAGTCACCAACTTTTGCATTTTCACACTCAAATAAATTGTAAGCCTATGAAGCTCAACATTGACTTAGACAAAATTAATATTTAATATTTATTTCTTCAAATTGTGGCATGTTAAATTTACATTTTTTAATTCTCAAAGATGGATTTCATGGTTGACTTGACAAATAGAATTTATATTAGAATTTATTCAGGGGGTCATTTGGTTGGTTCACCCCGCTAGAAGATGACATACTTAACCCATTATGTGGGGCATGTTTTTTCCAATGGCGGCCTTTAAAAAGTAGCTGTGTTCTGACAAAAAAGATCTTTGCAATTAACATTCAAAAGTTTCAAAAGAAGCAAAAATGGCAGCACCCAGGTCACTTACTCCCTTAATTCACTCATGGGCCAAAGGAGAAGGCTTGCTGGAAGAAACTACTTTCTTGTGATCAGCCAAAATAACATAAAGCACATTTCACCACAAAGTCATACATGAACTCGGCAACATTGTCACTTGATGGATGTGTCAATCCCAGCTGTCATGGGCGGAGTTTATTAATTTACAGACTGCCACAGCAATTAAGACAGTGCCAAAGGGAAAATGAGATTGCTCCACCCTACAGGGATTTCAGCAGCTTCTAACTCCGGCACTCAATGCAGCAAATTGTGATAGAAGGTGTCAATCAAGTGGTTGCATAGCAACACAAATGTGACTTAAGCCAACAAGTGTGATATTTAAGCAGGGGGTAAACAGGAAAGTTTAATTGTGAAATTCTAATCAGTCATGTTGTGTGCAGAACAATGCTCACACTGAGCGTATGAGACGGATCTGATGGATTATTTGAATAATATTAAGAGAACATGTTTTAAAACACCATGATATCTTTGGTGCGTTGATTTTGGCTTATCTTTGCAGCCCACATTTCATTATTGATCTAATTTCACAAGAAAAACCTTGAGTAAATGCTCAAAACGATCAAATCAATGAAAAAGACAGAACACTCATTACAAAAGGAATTAGCCTTTTTAATCTTACATTGCATTGAAAATTTACAGAATAGTTTCATACATTTTACAAATAATTTCTTCATAAAAATAGATTTCTTTACAAAACTTTTTTTTTAAATCCTTTTTTACCCTTTTTATATCTCTTTTGAATGCATTAACATGGGAGGAGTACCCAGCTGTACTGCAAATATTCTTCAGTTTGATCGAAAAGTGTTCTTTTTTATCATAAATGTGTTTCCTTTTATTGCAGTCAGTTATAGCAAAAGCTGTTGTTGGCAAATAAGTTCAGACTGGCGGAGGAACTTAAAATGTCTTGACGGGCAGTGGCATTGGATAAAATTGTATTTCTGAACCACACATTTCAAGGGCGGGGAGAAATTAAAATCCATAAACTATATGGCAGAGGTGAGGAATGAGCAGAGGAAGTGAGGAAGCAGCAGACCTGGGTCACATGGTTTTTGGTAGGCACTGTGTAAAAATCTGCCATGTATTTAAAAAAATCCTAGAGATAAATAATAAATTCAAATAAATCAGTAATGTCAATGATGTGGAAGACTGCAAATCCCTCTATGGCTGAGTGCAATGAATGCAATGCAAAAAAAATCACAGGTTGGTTTGTTGGATTTTGGAACTCCGGGACATTGTCAGCATAGCCTCCTGAAGACTGCAGCGTTCGCTCCTGCCGATGGCACAACAGCGTACCTGGACTGTAATATCACATTCATTCTACTGAAGGTAAAATAGGGGAGCAAGCCCAGCAATTGGGTGGTTTTGAGACAGCAAGTTGAGTTACTACAGCCCGAAGGGGGTTAGAACATTAAACATTAACCCAAACGCTGGGTCGAAACTAGCCCAAATGCTGGGTGTGTCCCTACTTTACCCTCGGAAAGAACCGGGTTGTATTTAACACAGCATTTTTTAGAGTGCAGAAATGCTAATTTTCACATTTTGGCCTACAAAAATCCGTCATCCTTTTAGCAACACTCTTGCCATGCAGTGTTTGCAATCAACCGTTATAAACACTAATGTTGCCATGGCAAACAATCAAGGTAGTTCCCGCCCGCCAAAACTCCCCATTGGTGAACCTGGAAAAATATAAGCACTGAGGAAATTTTTGTGTGTGTGTGTGTGTGTGAGATCATATTGTTGCATAAATTGCGTTTAGAAATGTTTTCTTTTAATTTCATAATGAAAACGTGAAGTTGTGTACAGAAACTGTTAATGATTTTTATTTGTGAACACTGTGTGATGTCAAAGTGCTGTTAAATCGGTTATAAAATTTGTAAAATACTATATTATTATGTACAGTAATTTATTGTAAGTGTTGTTGAAATGTAAATGTCGCTGTGGAGTGAAGCATCATGCTGCGTTTCCAAATATACAACCCGACAGTCATAAATATGCAAAAATGACTTAATAAAATCATAATCTACACTGTTTGGCTGTCTGCTGCTAAATGTGTTTTCTTCTGAACGATCTAGAGAATTATCTGATGAACTCAGTGAAGAGGATTTACAAATATTCTACAAATAGAAAGCAGCAGCATTCACAACTCATGCTATAGAGAAGACAGGAAAGAGAGTCATTTGAAATAGTTTACTTGAAATAAATGTTAACTTAAATAAACAAACAAACAAACTTAAACTGATTATCTCAACTATTTTCCAAGGTAACAGTTCTCATTTTTCTACTAAAATAGATCAAATATTAAGGCAAAAATGTATAAAAAAACTATATAGACGTGTAAAAATAATATCTATAATAAATATATAGTAAAATTATTAACATAACTAAAATTAAATACATTTAAAATGAATTTTTTTTTAAATGAAATGGAAAATATAAAAATAAAAACAAAATCACATAACATTCCTTTTATATAAATGTACAGTGGATGACGCTATAAAGTTTTATAGTTATTTCTGTGTTCTGAAAGAAGCCGTCTTGTGCTGCCTCTTAAGACTGCCTTTATTTGATTAAAAACCATACAGTAAAAACTGTAATATTGTTTTTTTTTCTTGTGAGGAATTTTTTCTAATTAAAAGACTGTTTGTCTCTTGTATATATTGTAAACATGTAATTTATTTCGGTGATCGAAGCTGTATTTCAGCATATTCCTCCAGTATCTTCAGTGTCACATGATCTTCAGAAATCATTCTAATATGCTGAATTTGTGCTCAAGAAGCATTTCTTACTACGATCAATGTTGAAAACAAGTTTGCTGGGTAATATTTTTGATTGAGGAAACAAGTGATATATGTTAGCTTTTCAGGAAATTTTCTTGTTTTTTTTGGGTAAACACAGAAAGTTCAAGAACAGCTTTATTTAAAATAGAAATCTTCTGTAACAATGTAAAAGTCTTTACTGTTACTTTTGATCAATTAATGCATCCTTGCTGAATAAAATTATTATTATTATTTTAAAAAATCATACTGACCCCAAACTATGGGCATGTAAACAATGAGAAATACAGGAACAAAAAAGTGAATAAAAGTGGCACTTTTGTCCTTTAAGCGTGTGCTTTATTTGAAGTCAATAAACTCCCAGTTCCTGTTTCATCCAGATACAGTTTCCTTTTTTCCCCATTTTGATATTGCTGAAAAAGTTCTGCACACATAATGTAATGAAAGCGTTTCATGTCAAACATTATTTTTCATTCATGCTACATTGTCTTTAATGCATAGTTCAGAGATGGACTCGAAACAATATTGAATGTTCTCTTCAAGCATCAGCACAACACGATCCGTCGGCGTGGAGCTCACATTGATAGTCATATCAATCATATACATGATCCCATTGTACATCTACAGCCTAGCGGAGACTCCAGCGGTGCATCCGTGAGACCCTGATCCATAGAAAGCTCCTTCCTGAGTATGAATGCCAAAGGTGTTCGATAAAAATGGATTTCATGTCCTTTACGGCCTGTCGTATTGCTCAAATAAATACAAGTACGTAGTACAAATGTGAGTCAGATTCTTCCCCATGTACAAACAGCTTTCAGACGAGCACAACTCGCAGTCCTGGCGATGCAATGAAAAGTAATAACTTTTTTTTTTTTTTTTTTTTTTTTTTTTTTTTTTTTTTTTTTTGATTACGCGTAACGATCTGCCAAAACTCTCATGCCTTCAAGGATGTGTTAATAACTAACATTCATTATTCACTTTCACCACAAGTCAGATGTTTAACTACATAATCATTCATGAAACCTGAGCAGAACTAACCTAAAATGTTCATTCTGTTCGTGTTGCATGAGAATGAAGCCCAATGACCAGAAACATTGGCAAAAACCATTTTACGCTATTGTTGCATTGTGGAAATCTAACAATGCTTTAGCAAACAATTGATTTTGCTCATATTTCATGAATTCTGTGTATTTCTGAATGCATTTCTGTGTAAATCATCCATAAAATCATTTGGATTTATGAAGAAACGCGTTCAAAATTCATTTTTAACACATTTCTGTGTAAATAATCCACATAATCGTGGATTTATGAAGAAATGTGTACAGAAACAAATTCATTCTGAACAAATGTCTGTATAAATAATTAATAAATTCATTTGAATTTATGGAGAAACATTCAAAAATCTGTTCTGAACAAATTCCATTTAAATTATTCATGAAATCATTAGAATTTACAAAGAAATGTAGACAAAAACATTAAAATTAGTTTAACAAATTTCTGTGGAAATAATTCTTAAAATGACGGGTTAATGTAGAAATATTCAAAAATAATTTAGAAGATTTTATGTATAAATAATTCATAAAATCATTTGGATTCATGAAGAAACATTTAAAATTCATTCTGAACAAATTTCTGTATAAATAATTAATAAATTCATTTGAATTTATGAAGAAACATTCAAAAATCTGTTCTGAACAAATTTAAATTATTAATGAAATCATTAGAATATACAAAGAAATGTATACATTAAAAATTAGTTTTGAACTCATTTCTGTGTAAATAATAAAACTGACTTGGGTTTATTAAGAAACATTCAAATATCATTCAGAACAATTTGTGTGTAAATAATTCAGAAAATCGTTTGGATTTATGAAGAAACATTTCAAATTCATTCTGAACAATTTTCTGTATAAATAATTAATAAATTCATTTGAATTTATGAAGAAACATTCAAAAATCTGTTCTGAACAAATTTCCATTTAAAATATTCATGAAATCATTAGAATATACAAATAAATGTAGACAGAAACACATTAAAATTAGTTTTTGAACTAATTTCTGTGGAAATAATTAAAATGACGGGTTTATGAAGAAACATTCAAAAATCATTCAGAACATTTCATGTATAAATAATTAATAAAATCATTTGGATTTATGAAGAAACATTCAAAAATCTGTTCTGAACAAATTTAAATTATTAATGAAATCATTAGAATATACAAAGAAATGTATACATTAAAAATTAGTTTTTGAACTAATTTCTGTGGAAATAATTCAAATGACTTGGGCTTATTAAGAAACATTCAAAAATCATTCAGAACATTTTGTGTGTAAATAATTCACAAAATCATTTGGATTTATGAAGAAACATTTCAAATTCATTCTGAACAAATTTGAGTGTAAATTGTTCATAAAATCACTTGTTAAGAAACATACACAGAAATGCATTCAAAATTCGTTCTGAACAAATTTGTGTAAATTACTCATAAAATCATTTGGATTTACAAAGAAATGTGCACAGAAACGCATGAATTCTTTCTATTTAACGAATGGGTTGCTGAAACTGATAAATTGTAATGTGAAAACAATCTCCCATTAGTTATGAAAAGTCATTATACTTCAAGCCTTATAAAACACCAAACGTCCTTTTCATGTTCCAAATCTGTGTTCACAAATGACAGATGTTTGTTGCGTACGTTCCTCTTCACACTGTTTCGTACATGAGAAAAAAGGTTGCTATCCCGTTGTCGTCAATCCGAATGTATTCCTGAGAAAGATAGTGGATAATGATGTGTCTAGTTGATTGTACAAATGAAATAAGGCAAATAGAGACTCACGTAATTCACAGCGCCACCTACAGGCCTTCGGTTCTGCTTCCTGCAAAACCGGTTTCGCCTTCAGAATTCAGAGAGGCGTTACAAATCAAGCCCAGGTCTAAAGTAGGATGAGTATTTCTCGTCTACATCCATCATGTCGCATGCACTCCCAAAGGTGAAAGTCATATCAAAGTGGCGCATGCCTGGAAGCCCTAAAGTTCACTTATCAAGCCCTTAAAAAGCACTAGCAAGTGCACGTCCACTGGATGAAAACTGCACGAGTGCTAACGTTTCATCAGTTCGCATGAAGAACAATCGGTTCAATCCAACCGTGCGCTTTGGGAAAGAGGTGCAATTCCCGCTTTGTGCTTCTCGTGGTTAGTTTGGAGTTCCTCCGAAGGTCAGCGTCCTCATCCTCACTCACTCACTCTTCTCTCTGGTCCACTTGATCATGGTTTCTGGAGAGCGG
>JADLZN010005356.1:0-203558 GCA_018155175.1 Sinocyclocheilus anophthalmus
AACTTGTAAACTCTGAATTTTCTAAGAGTTACAACTTTTACCACCTGACCATTGTAATGTCATGAAAAAACATTTGAATGGTGATGGCTACAGTGGTAAAATGTAGTTATTTCATAAAACTTCTGTATAGTAATTCTCATAATTGACTACCGTTAATGTCTTAATCTAATATCCTGCTAAATAAATTTTAACTTAATTAATAAGGCATTTGTTAGTTGCTGTTGTTGTTGTTGTAGTTGTTTTCTTAAAGGGATAGTTCACCCAAATTGAATATTCGGTCATAATTATCATCCTCTATGTCGTCTCCAAACCCAAGACCTTCCTTCAATCTTCGGAAACAAATTAATGATATTTGTAATGAAAATCCAGTGCTTTCTGACCCTGCATAACAGCATGGTAACGTGACCTCTCAATGCCCCAGAATAGTAAGGACATCGTTAAAATAGTCCATGTCACATCAGTGGTTCAACCTTACACTTTTAACAGGAAGCTACCAGATACTTTTTTTGTGCTCAAAGAAAACAAAAGTAACGACTTTCTTCTAGGGCTGTCAAAAAAAATTAGAATTTCGAAAGTCGTTTTGAATTTTAAAAGAAAAATCCACTTCGAATGCAAATTTCTTCAAAATGAATTCAATTTCATTGGCCTTCAAATTTTAGGTGTGTGTTAAGGAGGCAGCCTCATAGTGGCGCACGAGATGCGATGACGATGTATGTCATCGATTGCATTTGAATGCTTTTGTTAGACTATCCAGTTGAAGCCACTAGATGCGGCGCTGCTGCTGATTTTTCGAAAATATTGCGGAAAAAGAGAACATCAATGCAGAGAAAATCTTGTTTACGTCAAAACTGAAACCAAGCTGTTTACACAAAGCATATTTCATGCATTTTCTAGAGGGACATCTATCACGGTTGCACTCGCATCTCGCACAAAAGAGCGATGTTTAGAAAGTCATGTAAAATTAATGTAGGTTTAACTTTAAAAAAAAAACATATATCGAGACTTCATGGCGGGTTTCCCCCCCATCCCACTGCATCTCATGTTTTTAAAAATGAAAAATGTACTCTGTGTGATTGGCTTTCCGCTCTTTGTATTAAACTATGCATACATACTATG
Organism: Sinocyclocheilus anophthalmus; assembly: GCA_018155175.1. NCBI lineage: Eukaryota > Metazoa > Chordata > Actinopteri > Cypriniformes > Cyprinidae > Sinocyclocheilus > Sinocyclocheilus anophthalmus. The sequence continues at coordinate 1,117 of JADLZN010005356.1, forward strand.
CATACGTTCATTCTGACGTAGAACCCGGATGCACTGAGAATTGTTTACAAGCAGAGGAATGCACAATCTTGTAACGCTTTGCTTGGGCTAACTCGTTAAACCCAGGAAATGAAAGAGATGGAAAATGACAGTTGGGGTCCCAACACATTTAACATGGCTGGTACACAGCAAACGCGCTCCTCTCATACATTAGATATTAACCTCTTTTCTTGGCGTTACATAAAGTAAAGACAAAGTAATCCCAAGAGGCAGACGCAAACTTATCAGATCCATAGTGGTTCTCATTACACAGCGCGAGTCACGTAGTCCGTCACGTCATGCAACCACATAGCGCGCTTATCAGTTAGTTGATCAGTCTCCTTAAAGGCACCCCGCACTATAATGTTATGTCATTCAAAACATAGTTTTGGGCAGTTACATAATGCATCGTGTACTCTCATTCATTGCGGCAGAAACTGACCCGGAAGGAAGAAATACTGAGAAATTGTCACATGGCTACTTTTAAAACCTATGTCCTTCCTACCTTTTCCTAGGCCTTGAATGTGGTATTCCTTGCCGTCTACGGAGTTCAGCAAGCTCTCAGGATTCATCAAAATACTTAATTTGTTTCCAAAATGAACACAAAGTCGTACGGGTTTGGAACGTGTTCATTTTTGGGTGAACTATACCTTCATTTAGGCTTTAATAGTGTTGCCATAGAAAGGAATAATTCAGAGTCTGAGGACGTACAACATCCTGGGTTGCATCTAGTGATTAAAGTCACTTACTGTATAAGAGTTACGTTTCAGCCTATGTAGGCAGTATATACACCAAGAAATCTCAACTGGAACAAGAGCCACTTCCTTGGTAAATTGTATGTTTTTTTTTTTTTTTTTTTTTTTTTTTTTTTTTTTTTTTATCAGAAACACTTTCCCCCAAATACTAGTAATGACATTGATTAGTAAGTAACCACAACTTTTTCAGTTTTTTCCAACAGTTCATCATGTCAAGCGCAAACCAGTGACCTTCAGTCTGGTAAACCTACTAAGATTGGCACTGTTCATCCCTGAGGGGGGGGGATCAAATTCAGAGACCAGAAAAGAAGGGAAGGAAATGAGAGGAAAAAGAATGATAAAGGGGTGCTGGGTCTGAAACCAGTCTGGCAAACCTGAAAGTGGCATTTGGAGCTGAGGTTAGGTGAGGTAAGGTGGTTTACCTGTGCCACACCTGTGACAGTAATAGCTACCCCCTCCGCTGTCTCTACATCCTCACACTTGGGTTGCAGGGTCATAATCTCAAGGGTTATCCTGTGGAAAACGCAAAAAAAGGGAAACAAACCAAAAAAGTTGGCTATGATCTACGGGAAGAATGTCAAGCGGCGTGAAAACAGGAAAGAAGGGTGGGATTAAAGAAAGACGTGAAGGTAAACACAAACACAAAATGAATCTGTAGGGTGAAAATACAAAGACACAACCACTTGGTCAGCACAAATCAGGTGTTTTGACCGTGGGCTGTAATGGCATCCTCTGGATTCAGATTCCCAGAACCTTAAAGATTATTTCCCAACCCACAATATTCCCGAAAGCCCGTTTGAAAAAAAAAATACGTTCGTCATCCATTACAGACTCAACAGTCAAAACAGGCTAACGTGAGACATTAGTTACATGAGCCATGAGCGCTGCGTAGCCAAACTCCAGACAAGGATAGTGAGAGATGACTTGCTCTCCTTCACTGCAGAGGAAGACCAACACAAGAGTGTGGTAGAGAGCGTGAGAGCATGTGTATGTGTGTAATTTAGGAAATGGAACCAGGCCACCGCTCTTCACATCCTGAGTGCTTGAAATTGTTCTCACAGTCTCATTAGGTCAGCTTGTTTCATTCAGTGTGATTACCTGAGCGACCCCTGGCAGTTCACAATAAAAACCAAGGGGACACCCTCCGCAGTTTCGATATTTCCACAGCGACAGAGGATGGTCTTCCTCCAGAGAGAGTCTATGTGGGAGGATGGGGGTGGAGGAAGGGGGAGAGAGGGTCAGGAGGGAGGGAGGGAAGGAGGGGAGGCAGGACAGCACAATATTATCAGTGTGTTAACATATGTGAAAGGGGAGGACTGAGGTCAGGGTTCAAGGTTAGGGAGGATGGGTGCTGGTGTTGATTGCAGTTGAATCCAGACCATCAGGGAGCTGCTGTCTGCTGCATATGGAGAGACCTTTCATATCATGTAATTTATCTTTGAAATCTCATGACTGACTCAGAATGGATGTCTTATTTAGTCTAATCATTATGCTTTGCCTTTGCACTACTTGCTGGCACTCACACCCCTAGATCACTCCTTTAAACATCTATGACAAAGCAGTTTCCATTTCTGATGAGGTGTTAATGCTGCACAAAAAATTATTAATCTTACATTTTTAAATAGATTTTAGTAGGGCTGGCCTGGGCGATAATTGGATAACGATATTTATTGCGATATAATTTTCCTCGATAAAACGACATGTTCGATAAATGTTCGATATAATGTTTATGCACCAAAAACGGAACAAACGGCTGCCTTCATGAATGCGAGTCAGTGAATCATTCACTCAACTCTGATTCTTTTTTAGAAAAAAACTGAGCTAGTCACCGAATTAGAATATTTGGCTGTGAAAATATTGGCATTTTAATAAAAATATTGCATATAGAGTAGGGCTGTGACGATAAATCAATGCACAATCGATTCGTGGATTGATTCTGAGATCTTCCGAATGCATCGTGATTCTCTCTGGAATCGATTCTGAGCTTAGATTTTAACAGCAGATGGCGCTCTAATCTAGTTTTTATCCGCACACTCGTGTAATTTCACCTCAGCTCAGAATGCTTTTATGACGCCAGATTAATGTAAACACAGCCCACTGTGAACACCCTTGTAATTCGCTTCAACCTTTTTGAATTTTATGAACGATTATTTTAGGTTCAAGTGTGTGTAAGGATTTGGAAACAAGCAGAGTACGGCTGTTTCTAAAGCGTGCAGCGCCATCTACTGTTCAAAACTAAGCTCAGAATCGATTTGAGAAAGAATCGCAATGCAATCGGGAAATCTCAGAATCGATGCAGAATCATTTCTCGATTTGCGGTGCATCGATTTATTTTCCCAGCCCTAATATAGAGTATTGTGAAGTGAAATATCAGAATACTTTGTAAGGATGGCTGGACCCAGATCAGTCTGAACAGGTCAGTGTTAAACTGGACTTGGCCTGTGGAGACTGAGAGGAAGTGATCTGTCAGCACTCCTGACGTCTTTAATTCACATCCCAAATCAAACCATGAATTATTGAGCCGCGTGAGCGTTTGATGGACAGAGGAGACGGCAGTGAGTGAGCGCTGGTCCTTAGCGGGACGTCCTCATCAAACGGACACATCCTCAAGCCCACGACCGACCAACCCCGCACACCTGGTGTCAGTCCGTGACGGGAAGTTGAGGGGTGGCGAAAAAAACTTTTGGACTACACACTACATATTAACTTAACTTTTCCAGCAAATCTAATGATAAACTACACCCACCTAATTTAAAAAAAAAAGAAACAGTACTGCTGGCTTAAAAACAATGAGCAACAGTGACCTTTAAAGTAACTTTAAAAAAGTATTTTTTATGTAAATATTTTCATTGAAATGGTGGTGTACTGCAAATAATGGCAATAACACAAGTCATGCACTGCAACCTGTTTCAGTGAATCAATATATAGAGCACAATCAGTCTGCTGTGATTCACAAAAAACTAATCAATCATCATTTAACAAAACCGGGTCTATTTAGTGTATAAAATACAAAAAAAACAAACAAACAACATCATACAGCCCCAGCCACACCATTAAAAAACAAAGGTCTGGTCTGGCGCGATTCACATTAAAAAACAAATTGTCATTTAAAATGATTCTTTTTAGTGAATCACAACATACAGCATTATCAGTCTGGCGCGGGTGTGTGTGTGTTCACTGCTGTGTGTGTGCAGTGGGCAGCCATTTTTTTGCTGCGGCGCCCGGGGAGCAGTTGGGGGTTCGGTGCCTTGCTCAAGGGCACCTCAGTCGTGGTATTGAAGGTGGGAGAGAGCGCTGTACATTCACTCCCCCCACCCACCTCTCGTTCCCTGCCGGTACGAGACTCGAACCCGCAACCTTTGGGTTACGAGTCCGACTCTACAGTGTATATATACATACATGTGTGGCCTTCTAGTGAACCTGAGAAGATCCTACTTCCAAGTTGGGTATTCGTTATTTTTTGGGGAAAATACTATGCATTTCCTAAACAAATATATTTTGTGTAACTTTAAACCCGATATCTGTTTCTGAATTAAAAATCATTCATTTCTATCAGTTAATTATGCAACAGTGCAGCACCAAAATATGAATCCATTTGAAAACAAAGACATGTAGCCTATATATTGAATCAATCTTGCATTTAAATCACAAATGTGTTCAGCATTATTTAACTAACTTGTTTTTTTTCGCAAGTTTCTACACGTATTTAACAAATATCCTATCATAATCTGTCCTGCAGTATATATCCCTTAGCTTCTGATCGAATGCACATTATTATTCTTTATTTTGGGTTAAACAAATCAATTTTGCTTGGTTGGAACAGCAGCTACACTATTTATGTCTCTATTTGTTTCTCTGTTTTTTGCCGTAACTAGGATTTACACAAGCTTCAGTCTAAATCCAGAACACCTAAGAAGAGATGATGCAACCCCTCAGAGGACCTCAGATGATGCCAACCCTGAAACAACATACAGAACTACCACATTTTGCTATAAGTTTGATTGCATCATATAATAATTGCTGTTAATAGTGTTCATCGTGTTTTTATTACATCTTTAATTGATTGTTCCCTACATTTCTGCCATATGTACATATTTAAAAATTAACTGACAGTCACCAACAGATAAGACAAACTTAATTTGCTTTGAATTGAAAAAAAAAAAAAAAAAAAAAAAAAAAAAAAATACACAGCAACTAGCATAGTATGATTTTCAAACATATGACTCTTTTAAATAGGGCTGGGATAAATCAATAAATCGATGCATCGCGATTCGTGGATCGATTCTGCTGAGGATCCGATCGGAAATGCTCGTGATTCCTCTCGAATTGTCTTGTGAGCTTAGTTGTTTAACAAGCCTATGGGGGGTGGGGGATGGGGGGGGGGCGCCCCTCTAGGCTAGTTTTTAACCGCACACTTCAATACTCACGGCTGAGAAATGTAAGTGGTTAAATGTACGTGCACATCGGCTTTTATGCTTTTATTTAATTTAAAAAAATTTTGTTGTAAACACAGCCCACTGTGAACATCCTTGTAATTCGCGTCAACCTTTTCGAACTTTATGAACGATTATTTTACGGTCAAAATGGGGTGCGCCGTGGTACGGACCAATGGAAGCAATCAGAATAAAACGGGCATTCTAAAGCACACAGTGCCATCTACTGTCAAAAACTAAGCTCAGAATCGATTCAAGAGAGGATCGCGATGCCTATTCGGAAAATCTCAGAATCGATGCAGAATCATTTCTCGATTCGCGATGCATCGATTTATTGTCCCAGCCCTACTTTTAAACCAGTTCTTTTTAGGAAATCAAACACACTGCAATCAGTGTAGTACATCATAGTTTTGGTCCCATTGGTAGTCATTTAAAATGAATATTTTTGTAATGTACCAAGTCCAAATGTTTCTCAAGAAACAGAATTAGCCAAGAGTATTTGTTCTTCATATGAATGCAAAATGGACAGATACTGTAAGTAAAATAACCTAATGCTCAAATGAAAAAGGTTGTGAATCCAGCCAGGCCTGTCTAGTTGATTTCAGCGAGGTCAGAGGTCACAGGGCCAATCGTGGGAAGGTCAGCGGGCCGAAATTCAAAAGGACAACACCAATCGCTGCCTAAGGTGAGCTAACACCGGCCACAAACACGCAACTGAATACTGAAGAGCTCTCGCTGCGCAGGGAGAGAGAGAGAGACGCTGTGTCATCATGTCAAACCTCAGCAAATATGAGATGAAAAGTGTGTGCCGCCGTCGGGAGGGCAAGATGGAGACGCCAGAGGAGATAAAATGACTCCAGCCAAATCTTGACAATGGAAGATCCCAGCACAGATGTACGCGAGCCCAGCTATTAAGAATGGATTATTAAATCACCACAGATGGAAATGAAAACGCTGATTCCAGGAAAACTCAACAATCGCTTTGCCAGCGCCCACATCCGGCCCTGAAAGCTCAAATTCATCTTTCCACAGTCAAAAAAAGCCGGAGAACGAGACGACAGTGCTGGAGGGCAAAGGACACCCGGCTAACAAACAATGTGTTCCAGGAACGTTTTGCTAATGTTTCCATTAAGTTATAAAAAACACCATTTCTGAATGTTCAAAACATCCACTTTTTTAAATGTTTAAAAAAAAAGTTATTTTCTTGGTTATGTAAACACTTAATCTTTCATTTAATTTATAATTCTGCAAATATTTTGGAAATGTTACTATTGAATTTTCTCAACATTAAAAGTATCAAGTATGTGAAAGGTTGTAAAAACACAAGTTCTTAAAACCTTATCTTTTGAAAGTCATCGGAATGTCAGAAAACAGTTTTTTTGTGTGTGTGTGTGTAAATGTTTCAAAAACGTTTTTTCCTGGTTATGCAAACATTGTTTTATCATTTTGCAAACATTATGGGAACATTATGATTGGATGTTTTCTGAAAGTTCAAAACATCCAGTTTTTTTAATGTTTTGAAAATGGTAGATTATGAAAATTTTATTTTCGGAATGTTCTCAACGTTCAAAATGTACTTTTTAATGTTTAAAAAAAAAAAAAAAATTTCATGGATATGCAAACATTAATGGAACATCCCATTTTATCATTTTGCAAACATTATGGGAACTTTACAATTGAATGTTCAAAACATGCAGTTTTTTAAAAGTTTTAAAAATAAATATGATCAAAACATGATTTTCTGAATGTTCAAAATGTCCAGATTTTTCCTGGTTAAGCAAATATTAAGGGAACTTTCTATTTTATAATTTTTCAAACATTATGGAAACATTACTACTGAATGTTCTCAGAGTGTTCAAAACGTCCAGTTCTTTAAATGTTTTTAAAACGTGCAGTAAATTATGAAAACATTATTTTCTGATTGTATTCTGAACGCTTAAAAACTAAATGTTTCCATAATAGGGAAAACGTTTTTTAAAACATTTAAAAAGCCAAAGCTTTTGAACATTCAGACAACGTTCAGAAAACAGAAAACTTACGTTTTTAAAACTTTTTTTTTTAAATGGATATTTCCAATGTATCTAAACATTCAACAATAACATTCCTGTAACATTTGTGAAATGATATTGAAATGTTTCAAAAAAAAATTCTGTTCATGCAAACGTTAAAGGAACATTCAGTTTTATAATGTTTGCAAAATGATAAGAACATTACTATTGAATGTTTACTGAACATTTAAAACAACCAGTTCTTTAAAGGGGTCATATGACGTTGCTAAAAAGAACATTGCTGTAATGCAATGTGTTTATGCGGTTTAAGGTTAAAAAAACACATTATTTTCCACATACTGTACATTATTGTTGCTCCTCTATGCCCCGCCTTTCTGAAACGCATCGATTTTTACAAACCTCATCGGTCTGAAAAAGCAAGGTATACGCTGATTTGCCAGCTATCCAGTGCGTTGTGATTGACCGAATACCTCAAGCGTGTGACGGGAAAGGGGGGTTACGCCAACTTAAAATGACGTGATTGCCGTCTCCCAGCACGACGAGACAAAACCATTAAAACCCATTACAAACGAGGCATTTGTTGCATCCAGTGGGGACACAATTACTGATTAGAATTGGCCTATACGTATTTTTTATGTGTTGCATTGCACTGCGTAAACATAAGACCATGTCTGCATTTGTGATCGGAGAAATGACAAACAACAAGCGCTACTCTACGCTGCTCAAAACTTGTGTTTGAATCATCATTGGCAAATTATTTCAATATAAAAAACGTACTTACAGGCTGTGAGTCAGAAGCGCCAGACTGTCCTTGCAAAGTTGGAACTGCCCCACTTTATAGAAACAGCCTTTGTGCCACAGACGCATTTGTAGGCTACTCTGCAGGTTCTGGAAACAGTCCTCATCCATCCTCCATAAAATGTGCTGCACACATCTGAATATTTGGGTTGAACTGTTCTGGAACAGTGTTGTAAATACAACTCAACCACTGATTTCTAGTTGTGTCCTCTTTTGAAAGGCCAAACAAAGTAGTTTCTCTTTCACAACGAAACACACAACTTCTTCATGACATGGCGGCAGCAACAATTCTACAGCGAGAATAAAAGTTACGCCTTCTTTCTTTGCGTGAACATTTGGGCAGCGTCATGCAAATCTTCCCAAATCGTGACGTAGACATGTGGGGGCGTGTTAGAATGAGTCATTTTAGGTAGGCGTGGCTGAATCTTAACTTTTATAAAGAATATCTCTTTGGATTTGAGACTTTAGTCTTTGCAACTTTACAGATCTTCTTTATGCACCAAGAGCTTGTAACACTCCAAAGAGAAAGGAAAACTTGAAATCGCATCATATGACCCCTTTAAATGTTTAAAGCAATGTTATGCAACTTTCAGGGAACATTCAGTTTTATCATTCTGCAAACATTATGGGAATGTTATTTTTGAATGTTCTGAAACAAGTAGTAACATTCAAAAAAGTCACAAACATCCAGCTAAAACGTTGTAGAAGAAAACGCTTCATGAACTATGTATAAATAACGTTTTAGTGCTAATGTTTTGAGAACATTACGTTTCTATTAACGTTTGTTCATAATTTTGAGAGAACCTTGCCAGAACATTCTGAGAACGTTTCCTGTTAGCTGGGAAGGACAGGGTTAATATCCCATTTTACTTTCTTCCAAATCCTATTACAAATATTTCAAACAAATTTAAACACGAACACATGCATAATACCGTAATAACATAAACTAAATAACACAACCCCTGTCGATTATTAAATGCTTTTAGAGTAGGTGGTAATGTCATTCATTTTAACTCAAACCACAGCCAGCTGTAAAACGCAATGGAAATGTGACTATAAGTGCATTAACTAATGAAAAAGTGTCATTCTCAAATTCAAATGTGATTAAATTTACATCACTCGTCTGATCAGGCCTAAAGAGGCTTATTATCATACGGCTACGCCCCATCCATCACTTCAAGCTATTTTTCGAGTGTAATTGCCTGACTCTGTAATTAATTTTGACAGAAGCTTGCACTATTTTTGCACCGAAAACCTTATGAATTGTTTCTGTCGTGAACATGCTGACTGAGATTAATAACGCTGATCTTTACAGCATTGCTTTATGGATGTGGGAGACCGATCTAATTGAATAGAAGCAGATCGGCAAAAGTTTCCCAATGAGAAAAATGATCCTGGATCAGAGTATATCTGTTCTGTGCCATATCATCTGCATTACATCAGCTGTGGCTTATGTTTTATAGTCTTATTTTATTAAAAGCATTATTTCAGAAGACTTTCATACTTGGTTTCAAGCCATATATACTGTATAATCCATGATTTATATCAATTCAATTCTTTAGGTTTGATATAAAGCTACAGACTTTCATAAAATGTCGATTAAATCTCAAGGTTTTTAATATATATTCATAAACTGTATGGTGTGAGAAAAGATGTTAATATTTAATGAAGTGTGTTATCATCACATGCTTTCAAAATGATGAAATACCCTAAATCGAGAGATTATCCCGATATCAGAGTATTCTACATAATATTAGTATATGATCACACAACTGCACAAAAAAGTGGTGAAATAAAATACTATGGTACATGTCCAAAAAAACATGGCATTACCATAGTATGGTGATAATCACGATTTAAAGGTCGGATGGCAATACCATGTGAATAAGGCAATTTGAAATTACCATGGTACTGAATGGTATTCATATTAATGTGTAAAAATATAAGGTAATATTTGTGACCCTGGAGCACAAAAGCAGTCACAAGTAGCATGGGTCGGGTCAAAATTATTGATTTTTCTTTTATGCCAAAAAATCATTAGGATATTAAGTAAAGATCATGTTCCATGAAGATGCAACTTAATTTTTGATTGGTAATATGCATTGCTAAGAACTTAATTTGGACAACTTTAAAGATGATTTTTTTTTTTTTGCACCCTCAAGATTCCAGATTTTCAAATAGTTGCATCTCGGCCAAATATTGTCCTATCCTAACAAACCATACACCACTTATTTATTCAGCTTTCATATGATTTATAAATCTCAGTTTTAAATAAATTGACCCTTAAGACTGGTTTTGTGGTCTATATGGTACATGTAAAAAATAAAAAATAAAAATACAGAATTTGATACATAAAGTACTGAATGATACATTATATGTGGTACCCTACTTTTTCACACTTGTCTGTCTAATTACATAATCATAAAGCTTTACACAAATGCATGCAGTAATCTTGATTTCCTTGAGGTCAAATCAAATACTTGATTGTATAGACCGAATAAATTAAAGTTTCCTACATCTTTAGTGGTTCTCTGTAAAATAACTGAGGGATTTCGCCTGAGCTCGCGTATAAGCCGTTTAAAACGCCTCAGAAGCGCATTAAATCTGAATACAATGAAATATGAAATAAAGTAAAGACTCGCCTGCTCGCGTGATCTGTGAGGAGCGCCTCCTCTGTGTTTGCCGCGAAGCTCGCGCGCTCACGAGGCAGCTCCAACAGAGCGCGAGCGCGCGAGCGGGCGCGCGACCTGCTCTTAAAGAACCCGCGCACCATTTAAACTAGTGATGGGGACCTTTGATATTAGGGCCTTTAGTTCCAGAACTAAATGTACGGTACTAAAGTACTGGGACGATTTTGCGCGAACTATTTCCCAGTACTATTTAAAGGGTTGCATTCGCACCGACAGTGTGTACTAAGAAGTAGGGATATGCCGGTATCAAATTTTCATGTTGCGATTAATTGCGAATGCTTTTATCGCGGTATACGGTATTATCACGATATTGAAATTCAGTTTTTAAAAAAAAGTGCTGTCATAATACAGTATAACTGGTTCAATAAAATTTTTCTTATAACAAAAATAACTGAACATTTAAATGCAATAAAGCAATACAGGAAAAGATAAATAAAGTTAAAAGTTTTACACAGATTAAAGTGCAAAAGAACTATAAAGACCAATAGATAACACTTTACAATAAGACTTCATTAGTTAACCTTAGTTAATGCAGTAACATTCACAATGAGCAATAGCTACAATTGCTACAGAAGTTATTAATCTTTGTAAAAAATAAAAATACAAGTCTTAGTTCATGTTAGCTCATTAAATAACACAGTTGCAATTTTCAATTTTAACAACATGTTTAAGACCCTGCTCCGGAGTAGGAGCTAATTTGGTTCTCGAAAAAGGCAGTCCGGTACTAAAATCGCACTCAGTTCCGGCGGTGCAAAAATGCCAAAAAGTGGGTAGTTCCACAATTAGTTTTGGTACTATGAAAAGGTTCCCGCGGTGCGAAAGGCCCTAATGACGAGGGCCAGAATTTTTCTCCTTCATACCAAGGGGCCGGATTACTAATCCACGTCCACACACCTTTTACACCGTATTACTCAATTTCCTTTTTATTGAAGGAAATTAAAGTACAACTAATGTAATTTGTTTTTAAATATTTTATTAACTATAAAACTTTTAAAACGTTATGCTAATTCAGAAGGAAAACTTCGTTGTGAGTGGACAGAAATATTACCCCGACAAGCCAATGTAAACATCTCAATTGCATTCTGTAAATTTGCAACAAACAAATGTACAGAGGTCCTTTTTTATTAGTGGCCTACAGAACATTCTCAACACAACCTAACAGGAAAGTTAAAAAGGGCTTAATTAAAAAAAAAAAGTATTCTAAATGGTACCATAAAATAACCTGCATCTGCAGGATTTTTTAAATCAAATTTAAGACATTTAAAGAACTTTTTTAAGATCTGCACTTCACATTTCAGCCCATAAACAATTTTTAAGAAAAAGGATGAGTCAAAAGTATCAATTATTATATTAATTTAAACAATTATTATCAATTAATTACTACATTAAATAACATATAAATATATCTTAGAGTCTTAATTGTTTATATTTTTATAATACATTATCTTCTTGTCGATCCACCAGTTCACATTTACAAATCTGCGCAAAATAGCAGATGGGCTTTCTGAAAAAGCAAATTCGTTCTCTGCCAGCAGGTGTCACTTTCGGAACTGCAGAAATATAGTGGTTTACTGCACACAAAGCTGACTGCAGCGCTCAAGTTTATTCAGTGAAATCGTAGCCTTTTGAAGTTTAATCGTCATATTAATCCATATAGCAATTCTTGTCTTTCCGTCCCCAAAGACCTCTTATAATTTAGACTTTTTGTACCATTTAAGAGTTTGCATGGCCTTAAATATAAACAATTTAACTGAAGACGTTTTAAAGACCCGCCGGAAACCCTAATAAGAACATAGTCCAGTGCAAACATTTCTGTCATGCATTTGGCAAAAATCTTTTGTTGACTGTGAATTTTACCTTTGAAATTTGAGGCAAGTGCAACTCTGGCGTCCCCGTTGTTTGTGAGCAGTGGTGTGATGGCGATTTAAATAAAATACCGATTTCCAAACAATCCAAACATATGGGTATCCCCTTGAACTTGGTAAAAAGATAATCTGTTTACCATCATGACTTGAAAATACGGTTTTCATGGTCAGTTTTTCATTTATTTTTTGCTAATGTTAATGAATGTTTACATTACACGTCCTACTACGCTGAAATTAATACGGGGAGCGGCTGGAAACTATAGCGACCTCTCCTGGTTGGAGTTAGTATTAATATCATAAACTGAAAGCAATCTTTACGTGACTTGCTTTTCAAATGTTTTAAAATTGATCATCCGAGTCTAATATGATCCAGCAGGCCTTACTAAAAGACACTGCGGGCCGTAAACGTTTAGTTAAAATAGAATTGAAGATTAATAAAGTAATCTAAATGATTTACTTACTTGAAATGTTATTTTTTTATCAAATATATTAACAGATATTAATTTAACAAATACGACCTATAACATTTTTAATATAGCTAATGTTTAATTAATGTTTCATTTAAAGACAGAACTTGAGCTTTTCTGGTATTTTGACACGTTTCAATCAGATATATAATGTATGGCGCAAAAAAAAAAATCTATTAACTAAATATAAATTCATTTAAAGAGTCACCAGCTTCAGGGGTGCATGTGAAGTGTCATAAAAATGATGTTTTGTCTGCTCAGAAATAAACAACACAACACATCCCTCTGTGATCAGTGTGGCCCCCCATCTGTTCATGACAGCACCGGCCATCTGTTGCCAACAAGAAACCACATCCACCCAATTACATAACGTGGATCTTTCCCAAAACACTACATTTAAACGAATAAGGATGCAGACAAAACATGATGTGATCAAAGAAAAGGTGTTAAACAAAAAAAGCATGGAACACTTACAGTTTCTCTGTTTGAATCCAAGAATCCAAGAAGGAAAAAAAATAACTCCTAAAATCATTGTAGACGTATAGTCTATAAATAAATAAACAAACAAACATAGCATAATTAAGAGTACTCTGGTGACCACTCAAATATAGAATGAATTAATGTATTTAATTATTATTATATTATTAGTATTATATTTGACGGTGTCAAAGGAATAGCCAAACCAAAAATAAATTATTTTTAAATGAATAATTATTCACCCTCATGTCATTCAAACCTGTACGAGTTTTTTTTTAGTTCTGCAGAACATAGAAGAAGATATTTTGAAGAATGTTGGTAATCGTATAGTTTCGGTTCACGTTGACGTCCATTATATGAACAAAAAACACAATGGAGGTCAATGGGGGCCAAAGCTGTTTGGTTACCAAAATTCTTCAAAATATCTTCTTTTGTTTTCCACAAATGAAAGGAAGTCATGCAGACATGAGGGTGAATAATAACGACAGAATTTTCATTTTTGGGTGGACTATACCTTTAAAATATATTTTTACTGGAAAACAGGACCAAAATAAAGATGAAGATGTTTTATTTGCATTGGAGTTGGTACTTTGATATCTTTGATAGCAAACACAGAGCGTTCCATTGGGTTCCCAGTTGTTTATTTAGTTGGGAACCAAATACAAACGTTCTGAGAACGTTCTCTGTTGGTTCTTTTTTGTGACCTTAATATAATCTTTCTAGAAAGTTCCAGAAGGTTTTTTTTTGTGACAACCTAAAAGGGAACTTACACAGAATGTTCCCCTAATGGCTATTTTTAGGTTTTAGAACCAAAAACTAACTTTCCCAGAATGTTCTGGAAATCAAACGTTGTTAGCTGGAACATTAATGTCCGATAAATAAATACATTTCACACAATGAAGGGCAGTATTTATGGAAATATCATCAAATTACTTCGAGGTTTCCAGTCTGACCGAAGGTTACAGTTTGACTCTGTAAGCCATAACACTCCAGAACTTAATCCCAACACAGCGAATCCAACCGAAGGTGGCGACTCGGCCATCTGCGCCGCCTGCTGCCATCTACGCCGTTTTCTGCCAATACTTGCTTGTGCCAAGCATGCGGACGCCAGCCTCTCCCACAGGTCAGACAGTGAGATTTGTCTCTGTGAACCCTCACGGAAACAGTCTGTAAGGAGGTGTATTGGCAAGCTCTCAACTAATCTCCTTAAATTACCTCGTCAGTTTGTCTTGTCATTCATTTTTCTCTGATACCGTTAAATACACAAATTACTCAAGTGCTAATTAACGGTTTCGAATATATCTTCCAAACCTGTCCTGTCAGATGATGTATGTTTTTCTGAAGAGAGATCAGAATGTTCTTCACTGAACGCCTTGGCCAAAGTCACTGACATGCCAGCTGGGAATTTATTCATTAGGCAAATGATTCAAAATTAAATTTTTGCTGGGTCAAATTCCAACTACAACAACTTTTCAGACACGTACAAAGACAATATCATGGTCTTATGCATACGTATATACATAATAAGACTAAAATACCCTTGGAGTATCACGGTATATGGAAATTGTAATATTTCCAGCTAACAAAAACCCCAGCTAACAAAAATATGTTCTAACAATGTTGTGCTAAGTTATGAAAAGTTACACCTGAATGTTCCCTGAACATTAAAAATGTCCAGTAAGTTTATTTAAATGGTCTAATTTTTTAATTTTTACATTACATTTAGTGGCCCATAGAACCAGCCGCTAATAAGGCATCTATATATATATATATGTTAACAAACAATGTACGCCAAATAAATTCCCGCGTCTCGCCAGAATAGGACGTTCGCATTACTTCTGTCACACTCGCATCATCTTACGCGACACACAAATAACATTAGGGTTATTTGAGATGAGCAAAATCTGCTCAGAACCGATCACCGCGAGATGCATGCCGGTTAGAAAAGTGTCCGAGTGCAAAAAAACTCTCGCGACGGCGAGGCGGCTGTGTCGGATTGCGCAGTCATGCGCAGTTGCTCTCCACCGACTGCGCTGACCAAAAGCATGATGGGAAACGACTGGGTGACTACACAGCTTCATGCTCATTGGTTCAGAAAATTGTGATGTTGAGTTCTCTTCTAAAATGTTTTATTTTTTTATCTGATTTCCGTCTCACGCTTGAGGTATTCGGCCAATCACAACTCACTGGATAGCTGGCTAGTCAGAGCACACCTCGCTTTTCAGAATGGTGAGCTTTGTAAAAATCGACGCATCGACGAAAATAATGTGTTTTTTGAACCTTAAAAACCGCATAAACACATTTCATTACACCAAATACACAAAATAATGTTCGTTTTAGCAACATCATATGACCCCTAAGCGTTGTTATGATGCGCACTGGCTGATCTAGCCTGAAAAAATACGCTTTTTATAATGCTATTTGTGCATAAGAATATTCAAGGGGAAGTTAATTTCAGATTTTGTTGCCGATTTGACATATGTAATTTAATCGCGAGTTCAGAGGGCAGTTTTTGAGATTTCAGGATTCCCCATTCATTTAGGGGGCGTTCACACTTGTATTCGGTTCGCTTTTGGTTCATTTGGTCCGGACCAAAAAAGGAAAATGATACATTTGGTCCTGGTCCGCTTAGCGTTCACATTGGTATTTTTGACAGCGAACCTAAAGATACATGCACAACCTGATTGGTCGGCTTCAATGACGTATATATTGTGACGGAACTCACCGAACACCCCAAACAAAAGGTGCATTAGACTTAAAGCGACGCTGAGGGTGTATGATATCAAAGCACCCATTAACCGATCGGTCTGCCCAGTGCCGCTTTAAGTCGAACACACCTAATGCCGTCTGCTGGACGAAGCTAGCTCATTGTTGTGTGTACATATAATTTTATTTTCACCACCTGCAAACTCACAAGGAGCTCATAAAATGCACTTTACCTCATCGTTGCTCCACATTTGCCCTCTGCTCATTTTGTTTTGGTTACACTGCGTCGTCAAATCATGTCGCATAGCGTTGCATCTTGTCATTACTTCCTGTTTTTGGTTAGTTTAGAAGTATCTGGTCCGTGTTGCGTTCATATATCATTCGAACCACACCAGTGTTCGTTTGGAAGTGGACCGAGACCCATTCTCTGTCCGCTTGTTTGGTGCGCACCAGGGTTCGGATGGCAGCGTTCACACATGCTCAAATGAACCGCACTAACAGAGCAATCGCACCAGGGTTCGTTTTATTCGAACCAAACATGACAAGTGTGAACGCACCCTTAGATAGGACTTGGTCTTGTTTGGCGAATATGGCGGCCGAGTGAACAGACTTTCCTTGAAAGGGACTTTAGTTTTATCCGCACGAGTGGCCCGAAAAACATCCCACGAGTAACCTAGAGCGATTAATGCGATGCTAATATTTGCTTAGCTTTTGGTGTGCACACACCATAACAGCTGCTTTAATAATGGCACATTAAAATAAGCGTAAAATAAAATAGGCTACTTCACACAAATTTTGTGTAAATATATTATTTAGAATTTGATTTACATTTTTACATGGTGGTTTTGAATTCATTCTATGAAATATTATAATAAGTTCTGCTTTGTCAATTTTATAAAAGTTATTTCACCCAGCTCACCTTGTCAGATGACACATGCTGCCTTAAATAACGCCTGGCTACTCATCTGTACGTGTGTGAGAGAGAATGAGAGCCGGTGAAGGACCGGACTGTTCCTCAGAAGAAACTGAGAAAGTGTTGCGGTGAAAGCAGGTGGGCCGATCGAATCAATAACCCTGATAATGAGATCCGTGGGGCGTCATTACCGTCACCCCCTCTGGCCCCACATGCGCCTTCTTCCGTGACGAGCACTGTCTCCGTCGAGTGCAAAACGCACCTCATTAACCTTTACAGGTCTCAGAGCACTCTCCTTTCCTCAAGACATGTATGTACAGTTTTTATGAAGGTACATGGGTTATACATTTCTTTTAAAAGGTTAACTGGAAAGTAAAGCCACAGATTTGGTAGTTTTTCCTGGACAATAATTACAAAAATCTAAAATCACAAGTCATACCGCAAATAATTTAGCAAGATCCATATCTCTCTGTGTGACTAAATGTTCATATGATGAGGGCTGAACCAGACCACGCGGACAGGAGGAAGGCGCCTCTGGGTCACTTCCTTTGCAAGCTATGAGCAATAATGAACTATAAACAACTCAATCATCTCTTTTTCTTCTTGGTTATTCTATTTTACTCAGACATTTGACAACCTCACCCTTTCAAAATGTGTTGACAAGTGTTTCAGAAGCTTTTACAGTCTGACTGAATTGCATAGGCTACCCAGCTAACAGGGAATAACGTTCTCACAACTTTTACTAACGTTATATAAACAACGTTCTTATATGTTTATAGAGCATTCTTTTAATCGTATTAAAGGGTTAGTTCACCCAAAAATGAAAATTAGCCCATAAATTACTCACCCTCAATGCATCCTAGGTGTATATGACTTTCTTCTTTCAGACGAATCCAGTCGGAGTTATATTAAAAATTGTCTTTGATCTTTCAATCTCTATCGTGGCACTCAGCGGGTGTTGCATTGCTTCAGTCCAAAAGAAGTTAAATAAAAAGCACCCTTTCATACAAAAAAGTGTCTCACACGGCTCCAGGGGCTGAACAAAGGCCTTCTGTAGCGAATCGATGCATTTTTGTAAGAAAAATAACCATATTTAAAACTTAATAATCACTTTAATGTAGCTTGCGCTCACTGTTGTAAACCGAAGCAGCTCCGGGGGGATGGCGTATCAGGTCGGCTGTGCGCATGCGCCGCTCAGAAGTGACACACACGGAAACGCAGCGGAGAGATCAAAATAAAACAACAGTCACGAATTAGAAGTACAAAACGAGGATTTGTAAAGAAGAAGAATGTTAGAGGATTTCGATATAAGCCAAGAGGAGACTGGTTTTCCTTTGCTAAAGCAAGGAAACTTTACTTCCTTTGCTCTTGTAAATAAACGTTGGTTTTCACGAGACTCACCAACTCTGAACTCATACGTCATCCGCTCGGAGCTGCTTCCAGTGTACAACTGTTGGCGGAAGCTAGATTCAAGTGATTATAACATTTTGAATATGGATATTTTTCTTAAAAAAAACTCATGGATTCGCTACAGGATACCATGTATGTCGCTTTTTATTTCACTTCTTTTTGGAACTGCAGCCATGCAACCCCCTGATGGCATAAACAGCTTGCAAGATCAAAGCCATTTTTAATATAACGCCGACTGGATTCATCTGAAAGAAGAAAATCATATACACCTAGGATGATTTGAGGTTGAGTAATTTATGGTCTACTTTTTTTTTTGGGTGAACTAACCCTTTAATATTTGATATATGTTGTCATAAAGTTGAACGAAAACATTCTGAGATCAATACTTTTTGAATGTTCTTGTGATTTTATTTGCATTTGATGAACGTTCTAAGAAATGTTTTTGCAACCCTTATATAACGTTACATATATAACATTTACAGCAAGAAAACATTCTCAAATATTCTAAGAATATTAAAAATAAACATTTAAATAATGTTACATTTTGGGTCAAAATAAAGTTAGTAGAACGTTGTAAAAATATTTTATATTTATATTTTTGTACTGTTATATTTTGGGTAAAAATAAAGATAGTACAGTGTTGTAAGGAAAGTTTTTGTAACCTTTAAATAACATTTTAATCACGACAAGAAAACTGGACTTTTCAGCATTTTAGAAAATTTCAAAACAACGTTCCTACAACGTAATTTGCTACCTGGGATACTAGTGAGATTTTCATGAGTAATATGCTCAAATAAAGTATTACAGTGAGTTCAGTTTATTTAACTGAAAACAAACAACCAAGGTGTTGTAGGGAAAATCCAATCTTCATATTCACACTTGAGGGCACCTGCAGAGCACCTGAACGTCTTCAACCGTGGTTCTAAAGTGGGGGTTTCATAACGGCCAGCCAAAGGGCTTGATTCAGACACAATTCCACCAGAGTCCTGCGGCGTCGTTGAGTTGTGTCGTGCCCTTCTGTGAAATAGAGTCCCGCCATCAGCACTCGGAGCTTGCAGAATTGAGTTGGACTAATGGTCACTCATTTCCCTCTTTCCAAAAGGCCAGCAGGTATCGATCAATATCCCATAGACGTCCATCAATCCCAATATTCCATTGGGAATGGTTTTATTATGAGCGAAACAGTCAGGCGATAAACACATTATGTCTCTCAATGACCTTGGGAATTGAGTTTAAAGGATTTATGCGTTTCCTTGAGCAACGGTACAAAAACAAGACGCTCGTTTTGAGCCCGGCTCCATCGGATATGCATAAGATTATTAACATTGCATGAATGCATAATGGAATCAAACATTTCATACCAGCATTAACAATAATTTGCTTGGTACGAGGTGTGTGAAAGTAAATTATGTAAAAACTATTAGCTAGCTGCGTGCTGCACGCATAACGTGAGTGTTTATATCCGTCAAAATACGTAGGCTATACGTCAAATTTTTGCGTCCCTAAATATCAAAACCATCAGAAAGTGATTTATTGCCCAAACTTTACTCAGTCCTGTGAAATAATATAATTAATTAAATTACATTTTCTTCATAATTACTGCCACTGTGAGAGCGCTAGGCTATAAATAATGCACGAACGCGTCGCTCACGAGTTGCACATGGATTTCGCATGAACTCAGCTATGGATATTATTGATCACATCTAATTTAATTACATATGAAAATTGACTTTTTTCTTGAGAGTGACGTGGCCACGGGATTCCTTGGGTTTGAAGGACACGTCAGGATCTCCCATAGAAAAAAAAAAAACCGAATTAAAAGCCAGAGCGATTTTATGATTGCAAAGCAGATCTTTATTTAGCACCAACCTGGACGTGAGCCATTAAAAATTAAAATTAGATCTGCACATTTCATCAGTAATTTAAAGCGAGAGAGAGAAGAGGGGGTTGATTTTGATATTTTTGTCTGGGTTTTAAATTTCCTCTCTTTTCATATTTTATCCTGGCTTCCTAAATATCCCGGTCTCCCCCCTTTCCTCTTCTCCGTCTTGTTATCTATCATGCGATATGACTTTAATATGCTTTACGGCAGATTATAGCTCATTTATCATGTAGAGGAGGGCCTTGCAGATGTCATAGGCCAGTAAGCGACGCTCATCTCGGGCTGCGGCAACTCTAATGCGACTATTTATCCCAACAGAAGCGCCATTGCGCAATCCGTCACCCTCTAAATTTACAGACACAAGCAAACTCAGTTAACACTAAGACTAGTCCTGTTGACATTTATGCCTCAAGTGTAAGCCTGAATTAGGGTGATGGAGGGCAAAGCACTGTATAGTACATGTCAAGTCTTTGAACATAAATAATATGGCTGTTGCCACCATTTATAAAAGCAATGAACGCTAAATTATTGATCAAAATTAAATACTGACAAAACACATAATGTGAAGGCTTTACAAATATCTTGTCTTTTGACTGTATGTTTAAATACTTGTTAAGTATAGCATTCTACTATACTATTATGCATACTGTGACTAGTGCTGCATACTATTCTTGTAGTATGTAGGGCTGGATAAAAAATATAAATTTCTCAATGACGTACATCTTACGTCATCTGCTGGAAAGCCACTTTCTCCTGATATGAAACAAAGTCTCAAATTTCAAATTCTGTCAATTTTATTACATATCAACATTAAGGTGTTTGGTGTTGTTATGTGAGTGACATGCCGCGGTAGCCGCCTCCGTTCAAGTAGAGCTGCAGCCGAAGCGCACTTAGCAATACATTGCACCAGCAATAAACAGAATCAGCACCCAGTGTAGTCAAAATAAAGAATTACACTTACTGAACTCTGTTCCTGTCTCGGTATCACGATCAATTTGTGTTCATCCACGGAAATCGCACCATATAACAGCTTGTAAACAATGCCACATAACGTCACATTTACATATTCGGTAACTCGTTAGTCAGTTAGAAAAATGAACTCTAAAGAGGAGAATTTTTTGCCAAAATATGCCCCATATAACATATCCATTATCATTTTACTTGTTTCTTAATTTTTCAATATGTGTGGACAATCAATCCGTCAATGTTTTTATGACAGCCCCTTTGTTCAATTGTTTATATTTTACAAAAAAACGAATTGGAGTAGCAATAAATTAGGCTGTTTGTAAACGTTAACTTTATTATTATAAAACTTTAATTGGCCTACTTGAGTGGTTTTTGTATACAATCAGTTCATTTTTACTTTCAATATTATAGTAATGTCGTCCCAACTGACTCAATGGAACCTGGACGGACTTTGTTTCCTTGAGAAATTTTGTCCATGTACTGTACCTGATATTTCCAAATATATAGTATATGTCGAGATCGAAGCGAATCTCGCAAGCTTGTGAATCAAAATCGAATCAAATTGTGAAATTTGTGTCAAAACCCATGCCATAATATATATATATATATATAACAATGACCGGGCCATATTTAAGCAAATTTAGTGTTAAAATGTCTTGGACTTTGACTCAAATAAGCATTCCTATCTACTACCATACTATTACTATTTTTTTTAGTTCTTACATACTATTCTTACATACTATTCTTTCAGTATGTAGTATGTATACTGTGAACATTTCCCGCGAGACAAATGAACTGAAAGCAATATTAAATATCATTTTAACTGTCTTTTTTCACTCTGTATTTGATTGGACCAACCAAAATGACATTTTTGTATATAATTGAATTAAAAAATGCTAAATAACAAGATCTTTTGCCTTTTGTTCATACTAGAAATGGAAGGTCAAGCTTGTTTGTATACTGCACACTGCATGTTCCAAACGAACCCAAAGTCTCTTCACAGACCTGTCAAGAACATACGCTCGCACACACACAGGCATGCTCATTTACATATGCAAATAAGCCGCAGCATTGGCATTCATTTAGTGGCTTGCTAATGAGCCCCCTCCAGTGCTCATTTATTAGACCTTTAGGCTGTTTTGTGAGTCACTTAGCATGTTGCAGAAAGCAAATAATTGTTTTCGATGGCATGATCGGGTGGGGGGAAAGGTGAAAAAAATAATCTGGAAAGGGTAACAAAAAAAGTAAGTGAGGAGAAGAAGATGAGTGCGTGTAGTTGAAGGGGTGGCCACAAAGGGAGTCAAGGGGACGACAGCGGAGGTGTTGCGATTTACTCGCAGAACTTAGCGGCACCCAACCTGTATTTTAAACTTCCCCACTGTGGACCACATACGATCTCTCATCATGACTTGCGCTGACGTTCACCTGACCGCCAAAATGACAATGAACTATCGCTGCGAGCGTTGTGCCACTCAGTGCCTCATTCCCAGCGCAGACTTCTTATACTTGAGTATCTCTATGGCGGTGCTATTGTCGGAGACGAAAACATTGGCAAATCCGGTTTCTAGTGCTCAGTGTCCCCCTGCCTGCGGTTCTCTGTTTATGGCTTTCATGATGGCAATTTGTCCACAGCTTAATCGGAGGACGACTTGTTTTTTGTCAGGCTTGAGACTGGGGGATATTGCGCTGGTGTAAATTCAATTCAGCCTTAAGACACTCGTAAAAACAGCGTCGAAACTGGGACCACGTCTTCAAGATGATCGAAATAGATGTCGTACTTTGAATTTTCATGTTTTGGTTTAGATTCCAGTCTTAACGGTTGCATTAACCACTTCTTAGTATTTTTATGAAAAGTCACATTGAAGTGAGTTGATGTTTTTGTTACTCTTCTGAGGAAGATGTCATTCACCTCTTTGGCAATGTACCACACAGAGACATTTTGGTCAGATTTAATGTTCATCCAATCTCATTTTGAGAATTACTCAAGTACTCAAAAGAGAATATAGGAAAATATAACAATTCATTTGTGTTTCCTGCTAGCTAAATGTCACACAGAAACAAAAATCTGTCTCAAAACCTCTGTTTTCTTTATTCAGAGTTGATCTAGACGAGTATATGGAAACTATCCAAAGCTCTGCTAATCCTAAAGCATTCAAAACTGCATCTCTATATTCATCCTATGTGTCTCCTTAAGTGTAAATTTATTATTGTTTTTTAACCTGTCAACACATCCCTTATGAGGAAAAAAAACATTACATTACATCACTACTTTACTATAGTTAAACCATGGTGACCACAAATTGAACTTTTTTTTTTTTACAACATTAACAATAGTTTAATCATGGTATTTGTAGTCAAACTGTGATTAAACGAAAACAAAATTGATTAGAAAATTGTTAACCATGTTCAGGCCTACTATATTTTAACTGTACTAAAACCATGGCAAATATTTCTTAAGAGATTTGTATTTGTGTATACTTTCTTTTTTCTTTGTTTTCTTTTTATAACTGTAATGGTTTGATGTTTTCTACTGTTTAATTAAAAAAAAGAAATAAGAAAAATGATTCACGAACCTGCACCGACGTCCTGACCTAAATAAGACATTTTTTAAATATCTAAATACTGACCATTCAGTTCGCAAAATGATTCGCAAACTCACTCTGAAGTTCCGATCTAAATCAAATGATTCGCGCTCCGAAGTCCCGATCTGAATGATTTGCGAACCCGCACCGAAGTCCCGATCTAAATCAAATGATTCGCGATCCAAGCTCCATAGTCCCGATCTAAATCAAATGATTCGTGATCCACTTGTATCGGAGGCCAGCGAGTAGGTGCTGTGCAGGTAAATCTCACTCTTTAGCCTCCTTGTTAGTGCGTCCACCTCCCATGCCGGACAAAAAAACAAAAAACACTCGGACCGGAATAGTGAGAAATGGCGGTGAGGACCCGGGGGAGAGGGGTTACATTGGTGCCGTGACCCTGATGGGAGTGAGGTTTAGGGGGGTGAGTGTAACAGAGGCCAGCGAGTAGTTGCTGTGCAGGTAAACCTCACTCCCCTAATCTTAAGAGACGCACTAGCGACTTACACTAACCTAAATAAAATGATTAGCGTTCCGCGCTCCGAAGTCCCGATAATTATTTGAGAATCATTTCAGATCGGGACTTCGGAGCTCAGATCGCAAATCATTCAGTTCGCAAAATGATTCGCAAACTCACTCTGAAGTTCCGATCTTAAGCAAATGATTCGTGCTCCACGCTCCGAATTCCCGATCTGAATGATTTGTGAACCCGCACCGAAGTCCCGATCTAAATAAATGATTCGATCCGACGTTATCGGAGGCCAGGCGAGTAGGCTTCTGGTGCATAGTAAACCTCACTCCCCTTATTCAAGAAGACGCAATAGCGACTGACCTAGGGGCTGCAGTTTTTAGCCTCCGCGTTGTGTGCCCACCTCCCATGCCGGAGACCCACTCGGAACTGAACGAGGTGTGGCGGTACGGACCTGGGGAGAGGGGTTACATTGGTGCCGTGACCCGGATGGGAGTGAGGTTTAGGGGGTGAGTGTAACGGAGGCCAGCGAGTAGGTGCTGTGCAGGTAAACCTCACTTCCCTGATCTCAAGAGACGCACTAGCGACTGACACTAGGGGCTGCAGTCTTTAGCCTCCTCATTAGTGCGCCCGCCTCCTATGCCATCGGAGACCACTCGGAACAAGACGAGGTGTGGGGATACGACCCGGGAGAGGGTTCCAACACTCTCGAAATCCCAGAGAATAATGATCTTAACAGCATCAGATCGGGACTTCGGAACTCGGATCGCAAACCATTTAGTTTGTGAAATGATTAAACCCGCTCCAAGTTCCGATCTGAATCAAATGATTCATGATAGGTAATCTGAGTGGAGCGCTTTGAAACAGTTTATCATTTTGCTAAAGAATGGTTTAAACTGATTCGGAGTTTCGAAAAAGCTCTGTTTCACCCATCACTACGTGCTTTTTAAAATCATCAAGTGATGTCAAAATTCGAAAATGAATGACTCTTTTGATCAGGTTTTTGTTAGTGAATCACTTGAACTGAATGATCAGTGAATTAATCACAGCGGTTCCATCGTAAATTACTTGGTTGATTCAGTTTGTCTCTTACTCCGCTTTTCACGTCTTCAGCTGTGTTTATACGACACTGTCAGTATTACCACTGGCTTAGCTCACTGGTTACATAAGTGAAAAATGCTAAATAAGGTATGATGTTTACAAATAAAATAACAGTATTCCCATTCCAATGATAACATCCAACACAAATCTATGAATATATTCAAGGTGAAGTAACCGGTTTACTGCTAACTAGTGAAACACTCCATTAATATGACAAGCTGCAGCTCAAAATACATGTGTTAGATGGAAACATTGTGCATTACGATCGAGTTTGTAGCTTAATTCACTATATTTGAAATAGTTTGAGCACTGCAGTTCAATTGCTGATGGTTCAGTAGGAAATCAGTTGAAAGCATCCAGTCACAACAAACATTGAAGTGAGTGTTCAATTTATCAGTGGAATAAATAATTGAGAAATTGTTGTATCTGATTGTATTCGTCTATATAGAGTGATAGTCAATGTAAAAAGAGCAGATGGGAGAAGCAGATGAACACAAAACAGCAGAACAAAATAAAGTTAGAGGGTAACTTTATCATTCAAATCACTATTGACATATAGATAGCAGCACTGCAAGCTACTAGTAAAAAATTGTTAACTGCAATGATAGCTACTCAATTTAAAGCAGTTTAAAGTTAAAGTTAGCAACTATAGGTGATGGGTTGGCATTTTTGTGTTGCATATAGATTATTCTGGAAAACATCTGAAAATCCCTCAGGAATCCCGAGATTGGATTAGATGACTCTAGGAACAGCCTGATTCAAGAAACCGACAAGACGCAGGAAATTAGGCTTGAGTGTCTGGAAAACAAGCCTAATGGGGTGGCAAGCCTCGTGGGAAGTGGGTGTAGATGTGAGCATGCCCGCTTCAGCCCTATATATATCTTCCCATCTACCCCGCGGGCAGTTACTTAAGCCCTCTCAGGCGTTTGTTTGCTCTGTGGAAGTGACTGCTAATCTATGGGTGTAAATCAGACGACTGGAGGTTGGGGAAACAGTTACAGAAGAGTCTCTCTCGGCCATCGCCCGCCTTATAATAATTGACTTTTTATGACGAATCTCCAGGTTCCATTAAATCAAGCAAGGTCCATTGAGGCACTGGACAAGCATCGACATGTAGGGGAACGCTATGAAGATGAAGAGAGAATTAAGACATTTTCATCGGCATAATGCTTGTAATGGCAGGACTTGATGTTTTGAGTATGTGAAGGGTAATTATTTTCAGTGAAAGCCGTTCTTTTGAAAGCTGCTTCCTCATATTTGAATTTTTGCATTAAAACAATATCAAACCTTAATTAAAGTAATTAAACTGCTAAAAATGCACCGTTTCGGACACAGCAAGATCATTTACCCTCTGCTTATTGAGGGAATAAATAACAGATGAATGAATATGTATTCACACAGAACAAATGACCAAAAAATACATCTGGAGGAGAAATATTGTTTTTTTGCAGTGCTTATATATAAATATAGGAATGAATTATTCATAACCACCCATTCTACAGAAAATAAACGATATAGGACTATCATGTGGAAAAATACTTCAAGCTTGTAGTTTTGATTACAATACATCACATCCGGTCGGTCGCCAAACGTTGCTGTTTGTCGGGCTTGAAATTTTCAATACACCAAAACTCAAATCGATAAGCGAATGCCTTCAACTCTGTAATAGGCTATATTATATTGTGTTTATTTATGTTAGCCTGGTTAATTGTGGTTTTAGTTTAGGAATTTTTGTTGACACGCCCTAAGAACCAATGTTTCTTTGGTGTATTGATACCATTGTTAACCACAGTTTTCCTAAAATAGCCAATGGTTAAACTATGGTTAGTGTTTGCAAACCATGGGTAATTTGTGGTTATCCATGGTTTAACTATAGTAACCCGGTTTCTGGCTTATTTGTATTCCACCATGGTTATTTCTGTAAGGGCGTTTCCGTTGCAGCTCTCGCACAGCGCATTGATCCACTTCTTTTAAGTAGATTCACAGGCTAAACCATCGTCCCCCAACAAGTGATTCTTATAGCCGACTCTTATAAGAGAGTTTTTTTTTCTTGTACGCACAGCCCATATGTATGATTCGCAACCGGGTCTCACATGTGCCGCATAGTAAGCCGTACGCCATAGATTCTGGTAGCTGTTCCCAAAAGGCTACTTGTTTCCCTTGACACACTCCGAGAGCGGCAGCCTTACCAGTGGGTTATACGCATTTATGGCTAATAGTCTCTTATATAACTTCCTTACAGTAGACTTCAGAGATGGCTTTTTCTAAACGAACACCATACAACAAGACGAAGCCTGTTAGCTAAGGCATGTTAAAAGCCGTACCTTTGAGTTTAAAAAACCTGCATATAGGAGTTAAATTAATATTCAAAACACAAACCAACCGTATTCGTACCGGGACTTGCTCCCCGTCGCCGGTTATTCGTTTCTTCCAGTGTTTTAAATTTAGAGCGGGTTTTACAACAAATGCTGACGCAGCTGTCCTGTTGCGTCTTGAAACTCGTTTATGTTGTCGCTGATAACCCGTTCCAAGATGGCGAGTATCCAACGTATCAGGCGGTCGAATGTGGCATCTATACATATTTATGACACAGCCTGTGTAGTTTGAGTCCCGAACGAAAGACTCGAATGACTCGGTTCTTTTGTGAATCAAAACATACAGCATTCAACTGTATTTATGACAACGTCTAGTTAAACTAAATTTGCTTAAAGGGGTCATATGATGCGATTTCAAGTTTCCCTTTCTCTTTGGAGTGTTACAAGCTGATTGTGCATTGATAAGATCCCTGAAGCTGCAAAGACTAAAAGTCTCAAAACCAAAAGAGATATTCTTTAGCAAATTTAACTCTGCCACCCCCCCCCCCCGAAACGGCTCGTTCTAACACTCCCCCACATATATCTACCTCACTATGTGGAAATATTTGCTAATGCCGCTCAAATGTGCACGCAAAGAAAGGCTTTGGTTTCAGTAACCGCGGTTAGTGTTGAAGCAGCATGTCAGGGAGACGCTGTGTGTTTCTAGGCGAAAGTAAAAGCACTTTATTTGGCTTTCCGAAAGTAGATGCATTTAGGAATCTTTAAGATGACTTACAACAGAACAGCAATGCATTTTATGGACGCCCATTTCGTGAACCTAGGAGAGGAGGAAATTCTGACTTTACTATGACAATCTGCCGCTTCTGAATCAACTACTGTTTTGTTATTATTTTAAGTATTTTCTATTGACTGTTCAAATGCAGAGTTTTTTGCGCATCGTGTGTGTGTGTGTGTGAGAGAGCGCGAGAGAGAGAGAGAGCACGAGACATCACAGTGGAGTCAGCTGTCTTAACCGTGGCTTGTGTACTGCAAACACATACCAGCTTCATCACTGTGTCAGTCACGTGACTCTGTTCCCCTTTCGAGCTCTGTCTGTACATTATTTGAAAGATGAAGCTCGCGATTATGGTAAGAGGCGTTACATTTCCGACGAGTGCTTGCGGTGTTCTGTCAAACAAATTGCACTGGGTCAGCTGGCCAATCAGAGCAGACTGCGCTTGTCGGAAGGAGGGAATTTGTAGAAAATTAAGCGTTTGAGAGAGGCGGGGCATATGTGACCTACAATAATGTACAGTATTTGATAAATAATGTGTTTTTTGATCATTTAAAGCATGTCAACATATTTTGTTACACCAAATACACAAAATAATGATATTTTAAAAAGCATTATATGACCCCTTTAAAAATGGCAGGTCACCCCTTATGAAAATTACCAATGGTTTTATTGTAGTAAAAGTGTAGTAGCTTTTTTCGGCGTATTGATTACCATTTGTATAACCACTGTTTTACTACAAATATTTAAACTATGGTTAGTGTAGCAAAACCATGGTTAATTTGTGGTTACCATGGCTTAACTCTAGTAACCATGTTTTTTTTGTTTCATTTGTAGTAAAAACCATGGTTAATTTTCAGGACAGGATACTGCAGGAGTAGTATGTAGAACTAATACTATGGTAGTATCCTATTCAGAACCAGTATTTAATCGTAGAGGCAATATTCAACACATTTTCAAATGAAGTTTGCTTAAAAATTGTTGGTCACAGTATACATACTACATACCGCAAGAACAGTATGTAGTATTAGTCACAGTATACATAACGGTATGCTAAACCAGTATTAAAACTCAGAATTGTCTTATATTTTAGGATATCATCTGATGTTCTGAGCTGGGTTTTGTGTATTTTCTGTAGGCCTCTGTGATGGGTCATAACCGCACATCCAGACCATCCATCTGCAGATGTAGGGAAACTTCAGGACGCAGAAGTGCACACCTCAGCGGTCTCCTCAAGCCGAGGAGATCTATCACCAAACATATGCGCTTGTCATGGGGATGTCTGAATGGATGAACAAATAGGAAGGCCTGTTTATGAGGCTTCCTCCACGTTTCCAGAGCCCAGGCAATAAATCTGATCGTGTCAAAACGGCGCGCCCATGTTCATGGACGAGCGTTGCACGTTGGCGAGCATCTGCCCACGGAAACCTGAAGAGAACAATTCTCTGAAACACATTAGATAACAGCATTTTCTCACTCACTGTGTAGCCAAAATGGCCAAATACTGCCAGCAGTGCTGCAAAATTAGCTGCTAAACTGAATTAGCAGTTGTATGTGTTAGGTAAGCCAGCTGCTAACATAAACGTCCCTTAGCAGAGACATTAGTTTTCTGTCGCAAGTCTTAAAAACTAAAATTATAACCTGCTAAATTACAAGGTACTTGTTTTAAAGTGGTTTTAACAGTCAAGCTACCATTTAATAACAGTACAAACGACTAGCTAACTGCAATAATGCTACAAATAAAATCTACTTAATTGCAGTTAGCTAGTTTGCGTTAGTTGAAATGTGAAGTTAGCTAGTTTTTCTAGTAGCTTGTAGTCTGGTCAACTGCTTTTTACAAAAGGGTAGCTTAAATAGCTACAATTTAAAACTTAAATTTAGTAGCTATCGTCATTGCAGTTAGCTAGTTTTTCGAATAGCTTGTAGTGTAGCTAACTAGCTTAGCTACCTTTTAAACTAATTTAAATTGAGTAGCTATTCAATGTGGTTAACTAGTTTTTGTAGCCATTTCATTGCAGTTAGCTAGTTTTTGTTGTAGCATGTAGTGTAACTAATTGTACCACTTTAAATTGACTAGCTATGTACTTTCAATGCAGTTAGCTAGTATTTGTTTGTAGCGATTTCATTGCAGTTAGATCGTAGCTTAACAAGAGTATGTAAACGTTAAACAACTAAATCCAGTGGCTTCATTGCACTTAGCTAGTTTTTGATTGTAGCTTGTGGCATAGCTAAGTGCTTTTTAAAAGAGTAGCTTAACTTTAAACGACTTTGAATTGAGTCTATGTCGTTTCCAATAGTTTAAGTTGCTCTTTTAAAAAGCAATTAGCTACACTACTAGCAAACAACTAGCTTAACATTAAACTACTTTAAATTGAGTAGCTACTTGGCAGTAGCTTGTATATTTAACTGCTTTTTTTTAAAGGTTCGCTTAACCAGCTAATACTTAAACGTCTTTAATTCGAGTAGCTTTTCCTGTTTTATATTCAATCAGAGCAGTATAGCCTCATGTGCTAAGGTCAAATAATTTAAAGAAAATACTACTGAGAAAACTTTAAGAACTCCAAAAGAGTTAAAAGGTTAAAGGTTAACCAACGAGCTAACTTGTTCAGAATAGAATTCGAGCTTACATACTGTATATCGTCAAATTAATATGTGAAAACCATATGGATTAGCATTTCAAATACTATGAAATGCTATTATTGGGCATTTTATATCATACCTTTTGGGAACATTGTGAAATGAGTAAAACCAAATCAACACATCTTTCGTGGTGAAGCGTGGAATATTTTTAATATACATTACATGTTTATGATCAAGTTCTACATCAACCAGCATTTAATTTTTATACAGCAGGAAAATTTAATTATATTCTATCGTCTTATTGTCATTTTGAAGACGACCCGCTATTTTAGCCCCACATAACTGAGGCGGAAATGAATAAAAAACTAACTGATGGCTTAAACAATCCGTTGAAATAGGGCTGGGCGATATAGCTAAAATATATATCAACGATATACGTTTCATATCGTTCGGTATCGATAATTATTGACATTTTTTATAACCTTTTTTAAAACAGAGCAATAGAAAAAAATGTTTAAATTTAACCACTGTATTTTTAATTTGCCCACATTATTAAGACAAACAACATATATATATATATTTTTTTTTACAGTCAAACACAAAATAAAATTTAAACAAAAATCTCTTCTTAGTTTGATTGCCGATTAAGAGGTCTTAAGGAAACTTTTGACTTGTTTCCCGAGGCCACAATGAGCAAATAATGCAGCGCATAATTGTCAATTCAAATAACTGTCTATAAAAAACGAGCATAACGTCTAAATTAACTTATATAAATCGAATATAATTTTGTAAATTGTATTAACAATTATGAACAAAACAGCATCATTTATTTATGCATTGCTTAATCTAAAGAGCCGAAGCGGCATTCACACAGACTGCATTTAAAAAAACATATGAGACGGAGTGAAATGAAATAAACCTTCACAAATTCGCGTCGCGTTTTCTAAACGTTAAAACTGTTTTAACTTTGCATGACTTTCTTTGCATCTCTTGCATGAGACGCGAGTGCAGCAGTCATATTCGTCCGTGTAAAAATGTGCTGAATACGCGTTCTGTGTGAATTTAACCAAATCGAGATCTTCTACGCATTGAGCTACTATATTTCTATAATATTTTGAACGAATAGCACAGCAGCGGCGCGTCTCGTGGGCTAGACTAACAAAACATTTAAATGCAATGTCACTTACATCATTATCACCGCATCTCGTGCTCCACTAATGACGCTCCCTGACGCACTCCTAACATTCGATTGAACTATTTTTGCATTCAAATACAAATGTTTATTTTAAATTCGACTAATATTCATTTCTTTATTCACAATCTCCTCATCACAGGCAGGCACAGCACTCAATTCAGCATGTGTTCGTGTTTGTGTGTGCACTCATAACACGTGCCTATATCGAATTTTTTTATATCGTTATCGATACCGTCGATAAATATCGATACCGTTTTATCGCCCAGGCCTACGTTGAAACACTCCGAAAGAAGAAAACGTTAAGGCCAATCTTAAAGATACAATCTGTAATTGATAAAACTACATAACCAGGACCAAACAGACGTCAACCATTGTCGCAACAATTCCAGACGGTATCTCGGTTTAAGACGCCTGGGGAGGTTTAGTTATATTCAGATACAATACAATAGAAATTAAGTACTTTTATTATAATTATTATTCTTCCACACTGTTATTGATAGCTTGGTAGAATGGCACTTGATAACCACTCGACTTCACATGTTCCTTCCAGAACAGGTAAACGGACAATACGCACAAACAAAAACGAGTCTCTTAGTCTTTCAGACTGATGGGGATTCGGTCCAATGGCGTTGAGTCCAACCGTCTGCCATTTTGGCTCACCGCGAACAACCCTGCGGTTCGTGGTAGAGCTCTGGAAGAAACCGATAGGGGCGGAGCTATGTAAAACAAGCCAATGTGTGTGGCTCCGCCCCCAGTTGAGCCACGCCCCCGATCCCTCCCCTCGTGTCCCCATTGAGGAAGCCGTTGTTTACAGGATTTGCTCAGTGCTGGAAGCGGAGATGTCTAAGAGTCTCCAGGCGGCGTAAGGGTTCAACTCGTCCTGATCTCGACACAATGCCCAAACGTACATCATCCTGAGAACCTTTTCCTGTGGAATGCACAAACGCAACGAATGTGTGAATTTCATGAAAACTTACATTTTTCGTTACAAAATCAAAATATTTGTATTCTGTTTTAGTAAAATTCGATTTTTTTTTTTTGCATAAGATTTACCATTTAAAAAATAAAATTTTTATTTTACAGATAAATTCAAAACATTTCATAATTAGATTACTCTAAATATAGAATTTGTTACTAATCACTGTAGTACAATACTTATTAATTGTTCAATTTAATTATTTGATTTAACATTCAATTACGATTTTTTTCCCCCTTCAAATTAGTCAGAATATATAAATAATATAATAAATTAAAATTGATTTTCAAAAATACAATTCATATTAAAGGAATAATATAGAGTCATGTGTTTAATAGAATTACGGGGGAAGTTGCTTAATCAGATCTATCCTAATAAAATACTATAAATTAATTACTATAATAAAATAAATGATAATTCTTAAAGTTGTACCTAAACAGGGTTTTTTAGGTTAAATATTTTTTTCTTTTGATTTTGTGGGTGAATAATGATAGTAAGAAGATTATTATTCTATGGAATATTATTATTAATAATATAATCTTCTATATATTAAAATATATTTTACAAAAATATATATTAAATATTTTTCTATGTATTTAAGTAATTTTTAATATTTTAATTTGTTTTATTTAAAAACAAAAACAATTTAATATTAAATCACATTTAAGATATAGACATGTTTATTGAATATTTAAATATTTTTGTATGTATATATATATATATTAGATAGATAGATAAATAGATAGATAGATAGATATGTAATAAATATTTTGGGAACTTGCTGTTTTATTATTTATTACATAAAAAATATATTCTTGTATTTTTTTTCAGTTTTGATTTTAGGGTTTAATATGACCTGGACATGAGCTTTACCCAACAGCTAATGAGAATCAGACATTTTGCAGGAGAATCTTTATGTAGAAACTAAAAATGAGCTTTTAAATGATTTATTCAAACACATGACATTCAGCCGTGTGAAATAAAACAGCGTTTCTAATATCCACGACCGTCTGAACTCAGCGACTCGAGGGCACTAGACGGCGAAAATTAACTACAAACTCCTAACGCAGAAACATCCCTGGTGTGTCGTTACATTTGGCCTTTGAGCAGATTTATATCTGGCGGCTTCTGTGAACTGCCCAGCCACGGCGGCTCCAGAGGTGATTCACTAGCGCTAACGTCATCACTAATGCTAGCGCTCACTCACCGGGTCGCCCTCCACCACTTCACCCTTCACGTTACGGATGACCATCACCAGCTGAGCCTGGAAGGTGATGATGAGAACGGGACCTTGCTCCATCATCTTCCCCATCGCCAACTAAACAGAAAAAAAACAACCAAAACGAGTTACTTTATACATCTGGAGAAGACGACGATGATGCTATAATGAAATTCAGACGCTCCGATATCCCATTATTCTGAATTATACGTCCATCAGGACGCTCTGATGGAGTTACTGGGCCATTAGCATGCAGCAGATGGATGTTATGCGTCTTTCCGATGGTTCTTACGTCAATGTTATCAATGTCCAGGATCTTGGAGTGGAACTGGAGACCCATGGCTTTGGCCTGCTGGATGGGGTGAGCCAGCTGACTGTACGTCTGCAAGCAAAACCAGTGAAAAACCAGCGTTACACCATCAACTTTACACCAGAATCTGTGACAGCAGAGGTGGTTTGCGGGACACTCACGGCCTCGTAGCACCAGTCCTTCAGGACGTCCAGCTCTCCCTGGATCATGGCCTGCAAACAGAGCGAATGTTCAGCTTTTCCTTGCCTTCAGTTTTTCGGGGTTCAAGAGCAAAGCATGCTGGGGGTTCGGGGTCTCACCTCGAGGATGTTGGGAATGATGTCCCGCTCGCACTGCTTCAGGAATGAGTCCTTGTCGAAGTTCGGATCCACCTTCAGGATCTCAGTCAGAACCTCAGACATCTCGGTTTTAGAGAACAAGCCGCCTGAGAAGAGCAGAGAACACTTACGATGATTCATCTGATTGTCCATCTATCTGTCAATCTAGCCAACTGGTATATGTTATATAACCAAACTGTTATCTATCTATCTATCTATCTATCTATCTATCTATCTGTCTGTCTGTCAATCTGTCAATCTATCTATCTATCTATCTATCTATCTGTCTGTCTGTCTATCTATCTGTCTGTCTGTCTGTCTATCATCTATCTATCTATCTATCTATCTGTCTATCTATTGTCCGTCCGTCAATCTGTCTATATATATATATCGTCTGTCTGTCTGTCTATCTATCTATCTATCTGTCTGTCTGTCTGTCTGTCTGTCTGTCTGTCTGTCAATCATCTATCTATCTATCTGTCTGTCTGTCTGTCTGTCTGTCTGTCTGTCTGTCTTTTTTCTGTCTGTCTGTCTGTCTCTCTCTATCTGTCTGTCTATCTATCTATCAATCAATCATAACTATCACTATTGTCAAAATCATCTGTCTGTCTTTTTTGTCTTTCTAGATCTATCTAGTCTGTCTGTCTGTCTGTCTGTCTGTCTGTCCAACATACTATCTATATGTCTATCATCTGTCGGGCTGTCTATCATCTCTCTATCTGTCTGTTGTCTGTCTGTCTATCATCTCTCTGTATATATGTCCGTCTGTCTATCTACTATCTGTCAATCATATATCTATCTATCTGTCAAACATCTATCTGTCCTAGCTATCTATCTATCTGTCAATCATCATCTATCTGGCTACTAATCTATCTGTCTATCTATATATCTATCTATCTATCTGCCTATACATTGTCTATCTATCTATCTGTCTGTCTGTCTACTGTCTGTCTGTCTATCTATCTATATACTGTATCTGTCTGTCTGTCTGTCTATCTATATATATATCTATCTATCATCTATCTATCTGTCATCTATCTGTCTATCTATCTGTCTGTCTGTCTATATGTCTGTCTGTCTGTCATCTATCTATCTATCTCTCTATCTATCTATAATCTAGATGTCTGCCTATACATTGTCTGTCTATCTATCTATCTATCTATCTAGCCGTCTGACTATACATTGTCTGTCTATCTATATATCTATCTATATATCTGTCTATCATCTATCTGTATATATCGATCTAGATGTCTGACTATACATTGTCTGCTGTCTGTCTATCTATCTGGTCAGTTGTCTGTCTGTCAATCATCGATCGATACATCTATCTGTGTGTCTGTCTTCTATCTATCTCTCTAGAGTTCTGCGATACATTGTCGGCTATCTTCTATCTGTCTGTCGTGTCGATCTAGACGTCTGCTATACATTGTCTGTCATCTATATATATATCTATATATATAGACGCTGCCTATACATTGTCTGTTATATAAAAAAAAAACCTATCTATCATCGATATATTATCTATCTATCTGTATGTATGTCTATCTTTCGATCTATCTAGAAGGCTGGGGGGGGGGGGCTATACATGGTCGGTCTATCTATCTGTTATCTAGATGTCTGCCGATTACTTGTTGTCTACTATCTATCTATCTATCTATTAGACGTTTGCTATAATTGTATGGTGAATCTATCTATCTATCTAGACGTCTGCCTATACATTGTCTGTTGTTCTCCCTCCCCCCCCGTTTTTTTCTCTTCTCACCTTTTTTTTTTCGCTGTCTATGTTATCTATATAGACGTCTGCTATTACATGTCTGTCTGTTCGTTTAATCTATCTATTATCTAGCTAGACGTCTGCCTATCTATATCTGTCTGTCTGTTGTCTGTCTATCTATCTATCTATCTGTAAAGCTAAGCAGAAATGCAGTGGTGTTTTTACCGATGATGTCAGTCATTTTGTCAGTGACGGCGCGGGACGCTCTGATTAAGGCGTTGTCACTCTCGTCGTACTTCATCTTCATCTCAAAGAACCCTGGGAGGAGGACAGCTCATGAAATGACTCAGGATAATAACATGGCACATATTGTGAGTCGTTCTCTCAGAGCAACAATCTGACGCTAAAACAAATGTGTCACAACATACTTCGGGCAACACGCAGCATTCAATCGTGAAGGGAAAACAGTCTCTGAGCCGACGGGCTGCGACTGCTCGTTACGGAGTCTCATTATCACTACGCCTAACGAGCCTCTAATTGATGCAGTGAACTCTTCAACACAGCTAACATCCAGAGCCGCTCCTGAACAGAGCAGCTGTGAACATACAGCAGATCCCTGCAGCACAGCGCCATCTATTGATCACACATGAGCATTTCAGTCAAACTCACTGTTAAAAACAACATTGTTGTCCTTGAATTCCTTCCACTGCTGATACCATTTAGAGTCCTTGTGCAGCACGACACCCATCGCCTCCCTTTAAAATAAAGAAAAACACGCTGAAACAATCTTGGAATAGACACACATGCAGTATATATTAAAACATTTTTTTTTTTTTTTATGTTTTACATGTATATATTTTATATCATATAATTTATAATATATATCAATGTATTTAAAATAAACTAAATATTTTTATTAAATATATACATGCATGTATGTGCATTTATATATACATAATAAATATACACAATACACACACACATATATATTATGTAAACAAAAACATTTATTTGGGATGCGATTAATCCCGATTAACGTTTGACATACTAATATATATTATATATATATATATGCGATTAATTGCCACTCCCTATATCAAGTTTTGTATCACTGAGATACTATTATTTTCTGTATTTTATTATTTTGAATGTTGTTTGTTTTCATTTTTTAATCATGATTAAAAAAAAATATTTTTACATTATTATTATTATAATGTATTTTTGAGTTTTTTTCTTAATATGTCTTTATAGTTTTTATTTGTTTTATTTCAGTTTTAGTTTTCATTATTTTAGTATATCAATGGTAAGCATATGTTTTACATTTACATTACATTTAGTAGACGCTTTTATCCAAAGCGACTTACAAATAAGGACAATGGAAGCAATCAAAATCAATAAAAGAGCAATAATATTCAAGTGCTATAACAAGTCTCAGTTAGATTAACGCAGAACACATAGCAAGGTTTTTTTTATTATATAATAAAAAGAAAAAGAAAACAGATAGAATAGAAAAACAATAGAGCAAGTAGTGTTAGAGGCCTTTTTTGCTTTTGTTAATTGTATAATAAATAAAAATAAAACAAATAGATATAATACAAAAAGATAAGAGAAGCTAGTGTTAGGTTTTTTTTGGGGGGAGGGGGTTTGTTTTTAAAGAAAACAAGCAGTGCAAGTCTAAAAGGGGGATTTTTTTATGTATGTTTTTAGTATATTTAATTATTTTAGTGCATCAAGTATATCATATTTTCTATATTTTAGACGTCAAAATAATTTGTCGTGTAGTGATATCATTTACAATAGCATAACTAAATATTAATAGTAACTACTAAATATTTTTTTATATTTTATCTGGTATACTGGACAATGAATATTATGCAGCCCAACATGCAAAGAAATAAAAGTAATTTTTCTTTGCAATACGCAACAATATACATTCTTCATAATATTAGCCCTTGAGATGTGACCTACTCGTTGGCCTCAAAGACTTTGTCTTCTGCACCTCCTGCCTTCGATGAGAAATCGCTCCTCTTCCTCAGTCTGGTGGGCGGCCGGTACGGGCCGATCTGTCCGAGGTCACCGATCTCTTTCTTGACGCTCTCCACACCCTGAGGACAACAAGAGTTGAAACTATTGAGCTATTCAGTTCATTCATATGCCACTTTCACAACATACACGCAAGAAATTCATAGCCAATAACATCATCAGCATTTCTAGGATGTGAAAACTCAATATCATGATACGGACCTGTGATATCGCCCGAAAGGCTCCGGTCTTTCCAAGTTTTTCTCCACCTTTAGACACCGTCTCCGCCGATTGTTTGGCGGATTTGGCCGCTTCCTCCATGCCTTCTTTGATTTTCTTTCCGATGTCTGAGCGTCCGACCTCTTCCAAACCCTGAGGAGAAATGCACACAATCAGCATGAATCAGCTCCTAAAATATTTTATAAATGTATTACAAATATAACGCTTTGCAGAATGTTAAAATAACACAACATGCATTGAATGACAACAACACTGAGCAGTTATACAAATCACTTCAGTTTAAGACAAGACACCCCAACTGAATAGGGTAAAAAATTAACCAAAAAAAATATCACAGTACTTCCCAGATGATTGATTAGATTAACAATTGCAATATTTTTTGGTATTACAAGTTTTCTCAAATATTTAGTTTAGATATACACATGAGGCATTATCTAATTAAATGTGACACTAATTTGCAAACATTTCCAGAGCAGAAATCTGTAAAGCCAGGTTCAAAATTTGTGTTTCACTTTGTTGACATATTAGAGTCAAAGGTTTTTACAGAAGGGATTTTGGATATATCTTTTATCACTCCAAAAATCTGAAAATACTGTCAACAGCCATGAAAAAAATCACCATGTTTTTAGAAATAAAATGTTGTAAAAAAAAAACAGGTGAATGATATTTATATATATAAAAAAAACAGTAAAAATGTTCAGAATACAAATGGGAATAAAACTGTAAAACTTGGTGCATGCAAGTGTTGCTGAAGTTGAGAAAAAACTCATTTTGAAGAAATCACCTTTCAAGATAATATATTGTAATTGAAATCTACAAATAGTGCAGCAATAAACCATGCAAATGATATATGAACAAACCCCACAGTAAAAACCTTCAGAATATGGATAGGAATAAAACTGTAAAACTTGGTGCATGTAAGTGCTGCTGAAGTTCAGAAAAAATCATTTTGAAGAAATCACCTTTCAAGATAATATATTGTAATTGAAATCTACAGAGGCAAATAGTGCAGCAATAAACCATGCAAATGATATATGAACAAACCCCACAGTAAAAACCTTCAGAATATAGATAGGAATAATGCTGTAAAATGTGGTGCTTGTAAGTGCTACTGAAATGGAGGAAAAAACTCATTTTGAGGAAATTGCATTTTAAGATTGGCATTGCAATTGAAATCAACAGACGCAAATAGACAAAGTCCAGCAAAATAAACAATTTGTATGTTTTCCTTCCATGAGTCTGAAAGAAAAGCTGTTATGGAAGCAAAAACAGATCAGGGGCCCGTTCTTCGTACGTCGCTAACTCAGTTAGTTGGATTTGATTGTTGACGTTTTGGCATGATCTTGGATTGTTTGGTTCTTCGAAGCTCATCCCGGAGTTGCTGTCATAGCAACAGGTCCGTAAGCTTAAACCTGCTAAGGAGCAGCTTATTTCATGTAAACAGGATTAGATCACATCTTTTTAAGCAGAATTGATACTTAAAATCTGTCCGCTACCACCGCTACTTTATTACATTATAAGAGTATCCTACTGATCCAGGGACAATAATTTAAAAATAATAATCATTAAAAAATTAATTTAAAGACAAATCAAATTATGTTGTGTAGTCTTTAATACTATAGACAGTCAGTTTTATTCACTGAAATATTTATTCGTCATAAAATTATTACTTTATAATTGTATTCGAGTCTTACACACAAATGTAGAGTCATGCATTAATTTGAGTGATGACAGATATTATGGGAGTGGCTTGGTGGAGCGCAGGAGATGCAGATAACATGATCTTGACCCTTAAGAAACTTTAATTAAAGCTGTCACATAACAAATCTGTTCAAATATAAAATGTAATTAATTGCTAATAACTACATTGAAATAAAAACTTAAAGCCTGTACAAATATGAGAAATCGTGAATTGAAATTATTTTAAAATAAAAACAGTGCACATTTCATTTATCTATTATAACATTTATGTAGTTTTGTTCGCTTGGCTGTTTCCTTATAAAAGTCCAGAAATTTGTCAAGTTTTTCGTCAGGTGTCTTTTTTAATTATATGATGTCATTACGTTGCTGTCTTGCCGCCAGCCAATCGCTGCATTGCTGATCGTGGTTTAGAGTATCGATACATAGCCCCTTTTAAACCAACCCATGAACGCGTAATTATCTCAGATAACTCAATCCAGCCATACTAATCATCAACAACAGCTGCGTTCGAAGAACCGAATTAGCCAGATCCTGATTAGTGCGATCATATCATCTTGGATGTGACATTTTATCTCGGATGTAATAAGCAACTACGAAGAACGGGCCACAGACCTCAAAACTGCCTGAGGGTTAATATAGTTATATTAATATAAAATTTGCAGTAAAATTAAGTCCATTAAAAATCAGTTTTGTTAGTTGAAATAAAACAAATTTCAGCTAGTTACCAAGCCAAATTTATGTACTGAAACTAAAATAAAGAAAAACTATGTAGACATATATTAAAAAATACTGAAATTACAAAAACAACACACAAAATTATTAAACATTTAGCTAAAATTTAAATAAACAGAACTTCTAAACATAAAAACTAAACTTTAAAATATTAATAAAATCTATGATAGTATCTCAGTGAATTGACACTGAATTGACCAATGCATGAAAATAAACAATGGTTTTGCCTTACATAATAAATGTGTTTTCCACATAAAATCAGAACAAAATCCAACAGATCATTTAGCAACGTAGCCTAATCCTTCGCAGAACATGGCAATACTGCAGCACAAACACATAACGTTCAGCACTTACGCAAATCGCTGCACATTTAGCTAATGAATACATAAATATAAATGTGCTCTGAAATGAGAAAAATTGCACGTCAAGAACGGCCAAAAATCAGCGTTAACTACACTCACCTCCTTCACCGTCTCTGATATCGTCCCGAGTGTTTTCTTCAACACTTCAGAAGTTTTAACTGTTTCGGACTCGATGGTTTTCTGGAAGACACCCACAAAAACACAATTTCACACTAGAGAAATGGCATGTTTGGCCATTTCAGAATCACATTAGACATGAAATCGTACATATTTCCTCCTGGCTTGCTTGAGGGCTTCCGATTCCTCTAGTTTTTTGGCCTCCTCGCGAAACTTCTTGATGTTCTCATTCATTTCCTTGCTCTTGGTCAGTTCCTGCTTGAGATTGTCCAGAAACTCTCCAAGGAAGCCTTTCCGACCGCCACCGGAGGACATAAACCTTGCCTGCAGATGACATGCATGTAAAAAAAATGCTGTAAAATCACAATTTCCCCCAAAAAACGAATGATGTGCGACACTCACCTGCGCTGTAGCAGCCGCCGGGCCACATATCCTGTACACATGAGCTCTGTCGTATAATGACGCATACTGACGAGTGACTAAAAGTGCAGAACTTCTCCTGACACACAGCTGAGGAGAAAAACATGCATAATAATACAGTATTGCCATAAATATGAATGGAAAAACACCATTTAATGACAGTTTTGCCACAGATAAACATGCTCAAGTACTGGTGTCACTGTCAAAACAACATTTTATACATAAATTACTTATATATCATACAACTCAGATGCTTCTCCAAGAGATACCATGGTATTTCCATGGTACACGTCCAAAAAGCATGGTAAAACCATGGTACTTTATGGTTAAGAGGTCTAAACACAATCTATTCCTGTCTTTTTGTGATTTGTACATACGTAATGTGATTTAAAAGCTTCGTTTATGATGTTATTATAATATTTAATGTTACATCAAGGCCAGAATCATGTTTCATAAGCATGACTGATCAATCTATTCACATTTCTGCATTAAAAACGCGCGGTTCTGTTGAACCAAGAGCGCGCTCGTGCTGCTTTAATCGCGGATATTGTGTTTATCATACCGATATCAAACGCGTTGTTAATGAGCGCTTAATAAACGGTTTAAATGAGAAACTCACCTGGTAACACTGACACAAGGAGGCCGCCATCTTGGAAGCGCTGCGAGTGACCAGTTTGGCTGGTGACCTTGCGACGCAATTCCGGGGGAGGAGCGACGTCTTTGGGCAGCCAATGAACAGGCTCCTGTTCTCTGACGTCTCACTAAGTATGTTTTTAATACACACACCACACACACACACACACACACACACGCTCGCACACACGCTCGCACACACACACACTCACTCACACACACACACATTCACTCTCACACACCCACACTCACACACTCACACACACACTCACACACACACACTCACTCACACACACACACACACACACACACACACACTCACACACACACACACACTCACTCACACACACACACACACACTCACACACACACACCACACACACACACAATACTCACACACACTCACACCCACTGCACACACACACGCACGCAAGCACACACACACTCACGCGCACGCATGCAAGCACACACACACACACACACAAACACAAACACACTCACACACACACACACTCACACTCACTCACACACACACACACACACACACTCACACACTCACACACACTCACACTCAACACTCACTCACACACACACAC
This sequence comes from Sinocyclocheilus anophthalmus, assembly GCA_018155175.1. Lineage (NCBI taxonomy): Eukaryota > Metazoa > Chordata > Actinopteri > Cypriniformes > Cyprinidae > Sinocyclocheilus > Sinocyclocheilus anophthalmus. Next base: position 44,876 of record JADLZN010005356.1, read on the forward strand.
ACCACACACACACACACTCACACACGTATTACAATTGTACTAATTATGAATTGCATATTTATAGATAGCGAGAAAGACAGACACCAATTAAGCTTATTTGTATTCAGATATTTCCCCTCAAGCACAGTAATACAGAATAATTTATCAGTTTTGTCATTAGAAAACTAACTGTTGTATTATTGCAAAAATACAACGGGGAAAAAGTGTAAACATATTCCTTGCTGTCATATGGCAATGATTTTATTATTTTTTTCCCCTTACAGTAACACAATAGACATTTTGCTTTCAGTTGACGTTTTTCATTTCTGTGTCAACTTTACAAGTTTTAAAGCAAAACCTAATTATAATGAATATATGAATTGTTGAACACAAAAATATATTAATAATAATAATAATAGAGAACTATAAACCACCATAAAACATACATACAGCCCTAATGTTGAATTATTACAATGATATGAAACACTATGTCTTATTTTTTCTTTTCTTTTTTAGTTGGTAGTTGTGGTTGATTGTCAGGCCTTCTCCCAACCCCGCCCCCAAAAACACATCAGCCAACCAGATGTCAACTAACCTGAGCATTTGAAAAGATTGACAGGTAGAGAGTGCTCTGATTGGATCAAATAAGTTTTCATTCCCTGAAACACATGATTTCTCACAACACCTATTTTAGTGAAAACACACTGAAAACACCAGGTTTAAAAATCAAACTCATCGGCCGAATTTTTAGCATGGTCAATATTCATCGTTGAGTGACTTCCGATCATAACGTTTTGTGCGTTCTCGATGTGGATGCACGACGGTTGTTGCTGCTGCCATGCGCCGTGTTGCGGATGCATCGCTCCATGTGACGGAGATGGATGCATTGGTACAGATGGCGGATAAAACATGCTATTTTGCTGCATTTCGCTTTCTTGTCTCAGTCGCGCAAATTTTTCCATCTCTCGTCGCAGCTCCACATTTATGGCGTTCTCTGTTCCTCGACTAGTTTCTTACGATGCTGTTTGATCATCCAAATCTTCTTTTGAGTTGCTACTTTTTCGGTTGCGATGGCCTTTTGGGCGTTGCGTTCGAACATTCTTCTGCTTTCATCGAGAGGGACCTTCGTCTGAAGCACCAATGGAAGACTTTTGCGCAACAAACAGTTCTTGCGAGGTAGCAGCGGAATTACGGAGTTCATTTGGTTTTCCAGCGAATTCACGATCGCTGAATCGTCGCTGGTCGCGCTGTGGTTGGAGTTGAAGTTCTGGGTGAGCAGCAGCAGCGTGAATGCCGAATTCTCGATGGCGTCCTCATACATCGCAACGTTGACCTTCCTGGTTGTGCGAAGTCGTCGGAAAACATTGCACCAACTCCAGAAATTATACGTTCAAGTTTGTCCTTGAGTCTTTGCGCCTCGTCCGCATCTTCAGCTTCATGCAGGATCACAAAGTCGTAAAACGTTTCTTCTACGTCGCTTTGACTCGGTTCTGGAGAGCTAAAACTGATAGGTTGAGTTGTCGGTTTGTGATCGTTAGCGTTTAGTGGTTGTGCTCAAAGTTTGAGGCGGACGAAAAATTGAGATTCGTGTTTTTGGATGTCACAAGTTGGGAGCTTCCATTGCGGTCTAGACACTGCTTCGACTTTGCCGCGTCATTAACTTCCGCTGTCGGTAGCTGGTTCTTTGCGCAAATATGTCGTAGTTGGTCTTGATTGGTTGAAGTTTCACCATCTGTTGGTGTTCGTAGACTCATCGACTTTGATTCTTCCATATTGGATTCTGTAGCAGTTGGCAAGCTAATTTCGATACTGTAATGTGAGCTTGATTGCGGAGATGATGGAGGGCCATTGTTTCGACCTAGCGACGTCAAATTGTAGGTTTCGGTAGGAAGTTCGGTGTTGGATTCATTGATAACGTCAGGCCCGTAGACTTGCTTCACTTCCTCCTCGACGTCTAAAGATAGCACACCAGCCATTCTGCTCGAAGCAAGAGCTTTGCGGTACGCTTGATCTCGTAAGGACTTGTCGCACAATCTCTCCTGCACCAAAATGGCAAAAAATTCTTGCGATATCCAATAACATATTGGGGTGTGTTGACTTAAAACCACCAATATTGGCGTCTGTTGACTTAAAACCACCAATGTGGCTACTGTTCACACATTCTCCGTGCATTTTGACCATTTCGGCTAAGTATTTTCCAATGCTGCTGTCGCTGTTAGCCGTTAGCTTAGCGTGCGCCTCTCCAATCCTTTTAAGGAGAATCAAGCACATGGCATTCACCATTTCCTTGGCCTGTGTGTGGACCATTTTGAACGTCAGGCCGACCCATCGATCCTGACCAGCCTGGGAAATGATCTCAAATGCCTTGGCGAGATTCGCGAACCCTTGATTCACGAGCTCTGCTCCATCGTCTGCCATTGTTTACGCAAATACGGGCTATCATATGTGAATATGTGCTCTCATATGACATGTCCAAGCCATTCCATTCAATCCGAAGTCACTTAGATGAGCGTGGGCTCCTGAATGCTGAAAGACAAAGTGAAGTCTATTTCGATATTAATTGTGATATTTCCCAAGCTAACAAAGTATATTCTATGAACGTTTTTGCTAACAAGTTTTTAAAACATTAGTTCTGAATGTTCTCTGAAAGTAACATTTCAAAATATCAGACTATCAGACATCAGAATAAAAATCCAACTGAAATGTTTTAGAAACCATTTTGTTTACATCATTCCATGAACAATGCATCAATACAATTTTTGTGCTAAAGTTTTGAGAACATTATTACCAGATAACTTTGAACAGGTGTTCCATTAACCTTACAAGAAGAACTTTAGTTCATAACTTTAAGAGAACCTTACCAGAACGTTAGCCAAAGTTCTGAGAACGCTCCCTGTAAGCTGGGTTAATTGACTAGATCATATAAAAAATGGCGTATGAATAATAACATACAATATCAAGACTTGAAAATAATCCCAAATAAGTGTTTAGCGACTTATTAGTTGCTGTCTTCAAACAGCATAGTCTAAATAACAGTCAGACTTGATGTTCACCAAATAATTAATAGGTAAATACTAGCTACATCACTCAATGTATTTGATAAATATGATAAAGCAACACAAAAGAACGTGTGTCTTACCTTTGTAATAGCTCTGGATTCATCCAGAAGCAGGAACTGAGAAACAGTAACGGCGAACCTGTAGAAATGGACTGATTATCAAACATAAAGTGGCTTATGGTAACTTACCGGCTGTTTTATATCTAAAACATTAAGTGACACATGGGTGTTTTAAAGACTGCTTTCTCTTGTAATGCGAAAGAAGGTAAAAAATGTGGACTTCTGTAGGACTTCGTCGTTTCAGGTGACCAGAAGATGGCTACGGAAGTTCTAAGCGGCCATGCATTATTGTTTTTTTCTCTTCTTGTTTTCTCATTATAACGACTTATTTTCTCGTTTAACGACATAACGAAGTTGTTTTTCGCCCCCCCCTCCCCTCGTTATAACGACTTATTTTCTCGTTATGTCGACATAACGAGAGTTGTTTTCTCGTTATAAACGACTTATTTTCTCGTTATATCGACATAACGAGAGTTGTTTTCTCGTTATAACGACTTAATTTTCTCGTTATATCGACATAACAAAAGTTGTTTTCTCATTATAACAACTTAATTTTCTCGTTATATCGACAATAACGAGATTTGTTTTCTCTTTATTAACGACTTAATTTTCCTCGTTATATCACATAACGAGAGTTTTTTTTTCCTTCTTGTTTTCTTGTTATAACGACTTAATTTTCTGATGATCTCGACATGAGTTGTTTTCTTGTTATAACGACTTATTTTTCTCGTTATATCGACATAACGAGAGTTGTTTTCTCGTTATAACGACTTAATTTTCTCGTTATATCGACATAACGAGAGTTGTTTTCTCGTTATAACGACTTAATTTTCTCGTTAAATTGACATAACGAGAGTTGTTTTCTCGTTATAACGACTTAATTTTCTCGTTATATCGACATAACGAGAGTTGTTTTCTCGTTATAACGACTTTTTTTTCTCGTTATATCGACATAACGAGAGTTGTTTTCTCGTTATAACGACTTAATTTTCTCGTTATATCGACATAACGAGAGTTGCTTTCTCGTTATAACGACTTAATTTTCTCGTTATATCGACATAACGAGAGTTGTTTTCTCGTTATAACGACTTAATTTCTCGTGATCTCGACATAAAAAAAGTTGTTCTCTAAGTTACAAAACTGCGCCAACAGGTGGCACTATTGACCTGAATATAACTGATGGGGTGTTGTATACTGTATGTCCACTTTACTGTACGCGTTTGGGATAGAATATGAACGACCTCGTGATCGCTATAATTTGTACAGTATTGTTCATTAGGCTACTGACATTTAATTCATTCATAAATGTTAAATGCTTGAATCAATATGACTATTTTGTGTATTAAGTTCTTGCTAGATGCATGAGTTTCACCAACGCGTTCTGTCATAAAATAATAACTGCTTATTAAAACCAAGGTTGCCGTCACTGTATTCTGTTTGCACCTATATCTTTATTTGTGCTTCTTTGAGGTACATTATTGTTAGTTAATAAGCGGGGGTGTTCTGTTTGTCTACAGTAGGACAGGCTTCAACGACGTAGGCTATTTGTAATGTGCCTCTTTTCCTTATTATTAATCTTTATTGTTAATCATTAAATGTATATTGATAAGAAATGTGATTTATATGTAAAGTGTATAGGCTAATTTAATTCAGTGATGTTCTTCAGTGTTGTAACCTTTTGTGTTTTCTACATTTCTTTGTGGAAACCACACAAACACACACATACACATAGCTACACATGAACGCTCTTTTCAAACAGAAGCTTGTAACGCACATGATATCAGTCACAGCATATAATGACTACTAAAAATTACAAATTAAATATAATTTTCTTTCAAATAAAAGGAAATTGAAAGTGAGTTGAATCCAAGCAGCTCTAAAATATTTTAGAATAGTTCTCTGCATCCTTCTGAAGGGGCTCACTCTGTGTTTGCGGTGTTGCTTTGACCATATAAACATGTTAATTAAACAAACAAAATGTTTAGCGTACTGTCTCTGTAAATAAACCGTGATTGATCAGCCTTTATTTTTGTATTGTAGACGTTATTACTAGGCGAAGCAAAATTTGCTGAAATATCCACGACCTAGGCTACAGTAAGAGTGCATGGTTTATCTGTCCACCGAATTGGGTGTCAAGTTGAGTTTGTTACATAAAACATTAGATCAACAATCATTGTAACAACAAAAAAAAAAAAAAAAAAACTTGTTCGAGATCACGAGAAAATTAAGTCGTTATAACATTAAAACAACTCTCGTTATGTCGATATACGAGAAAATTAAGTCGTTATAACGAGAAAATAACTCTTGTTATGTCGATATAACGAGAAATTAAGTTGTTATAACGAGAAAACTACTTTCGTTATGTCGATATAATGAGAAAATGAAGTCGTTATAACGAGAAAACGACTCCCGTTATGTCGAGATAACGAGAAAATGAAGTCGTTATAACGTGAAAACAACTCTCGTTATGTCGATATAACGTGAAAATGAAGTCGTTATAACGAGAAAACAGCTCTCGTTATGTCGATATAACGAGAAAATAAGTCGTTTATAACGAGAAAACAACTCTCGTTAATGTCGATATAACGAGAAAATGAAGTCGTTATAACGAGAAAACACCTCCCGTTATGTCGAGATCACGAGAAAATTAAGTCGCTATAATGAGAAAACAGCTCTCGTTATTGTCGATATAACGAGAAAATTAAGTCGATATAATGAGAAAACCACTCTCGTTATGTCGATATAACGAGAAAATAAGTTGTTATAACGAGAAAACAACTCTCTTTATGTCGATATAACGAGAAAATTAATGTTGTTATAACGAGAAAACAACTCTCTTTATGTCGATATAACGAGAAAATAAGTAGTTTATAACGAGAAAACAACTCTCGTTATTGTCGATATAACGAGAAAATAAGTCGATATAACGAGAAAACAACTCTCATTATGCCGATATAACGAGAAAATTAAGTCGTTATAAACGAGAAAACAACTCTCGTTATGTCGAGATCATGAGAAAATTAAGTCATGATCACGAGAAAACAACTTTTTTTATGTCGAGATCACGAGTAATTAAGTCGTTATAACGAGAAAACAGCTCTCGTAATGTCGATATAACGAGAAATTAAGTTTTTATAACGAGAAAACAGCTCTCGTTATGTCGATATAACAAGAAAAATAAGTCGTTATAATGAGAAAACAACTCCCGTTATATCGAGATCACGAGAAAATTAAGTCATTATAACAAGAAAACAACTCCCGTTATTGTCGAGATCACGAGAAAGTTATGTCGTTATAACGAGAAAACAACTCCCCTTATGTCGAGATCACAAGAAAATTAAGTCATTATAACGAGAAAAAACTCTCGTTATGTCTATATAACGAGAAAATTAATTCGTTATAACGAGAAAACAACTCTCGATATGTCGATATAACGAGAAAATAAGTAATATAACGAGAAAACAACTCTCGTTATGTCTATATAACGATAAATAAGTCGTTATAACGAGAAAACAGCTCTCGTTATGTCGATATAATGAGAAAATTAAGTCGTTTTAACGAGAAAACAACTTTCGTTATGTGTCGAGATCATTAGAAAATTAAGTCGTTATAACGAGAAAATAACTCTTGTTATGTCGATATAACGAGAAAAGAAGTCGTTATAACGAGAAAACAGCTCTCGTTATGTCGATATATAATGAGAAAATAAGTCATTATAACGAGAAAACAACTCTCGTTATGTCGATATAACGAGAAAATAAGTCGTTATAACGAGAAAAAAACTCTAGTTATGTCGATATAACAAGAAAATAAAGTCGTTATAACGAGAAAACAACTCTCGTTATGTCGATATAATGAGAAAATTAAGTCGTTATAACGAGAAAACAACTCTCGTTATGTCTAGATCACGAGAAATTAAGTCGTTATAACTAGAAAACAACTCTCGTTATGTCGATATAACGAGAAAATTAAGTCGTTATAACTAGAAAACAACTCTCGTTATGTCGATAAAACGAGAAAAAAAGTCGTTATAACGAGAAAACAACTCACGTTATGTCGATATAACGAGAAAATAAGTCGTTATAACGAGAAAACAACTCTCGTTATGTCGATATAACGAGAAAATAAGTCGTTATAACGAGAAAACAACTCTCGTTATGTCGATATAACTAGAAAATTAAGTTTTTATAACGAGAAAACAGCTCTCGTTATGTCGATATAATGAGAAAATTAAGTCGTTTTAACGAGAAAACAACTTTCGTTATGTCGTTATAACGAGAAAATTAAGTCGTTATATTGAGAAAACAACTCTCGTTATGTCGATATAACGAGAAATTAAGTCGTTATAACGAGAAAACAACTCTCGTTATGTCGATATGACGAGAAAATTAAGTCGTTATAACGAGAAAACAAGAAGGAAAAAAATTATTATGCATGGCCGCTTAGAACTTCCGTAGATGGCAGTAAAATTGACTAGGAAAAGTTTTGAATAAGAACTACGTACCTGTTGATCTTCTGAATTTTCCTTTACGTTGTTTAGCATCAAATTTAAAGTAAATAGGACTAGTTGTTTACTTGACCATTGTTTTAATTTTTCATTTAAATTACTGTGGGCTTTCATACATATTCCATGTGCTACTATAAATAACTGTAGGCTTTCATACTGCATATTCCATGCGCTACTGCAATTACTTTAGGGTACATTTAGCTAAATAAAAAAATATATATTACCATTAGAAAAAAACAGTGAATTTTTCACGTGTGATTTTAATATTTATATTTGTAAAAAATATATTTTTTTTTAGTTCTCAAACTATATAAAATTAGGATTTAACATTAAGAAAAAAAGTTCATATCATTAATTTAATAAATGTACTGTGTGCTTATTACTTGACGTTGAATACATATTGAAATATTTTATTTGTAAATGTAAGAAACAATTAGAAATTAAATGTTGATTATATATTAATTAAAAATGAGCGAATCATTTAACGTGTGCTTTTATTATATAACACACCGCCAAATGTCGCGAGATTTCAGAAGAGCCGAGGAGCCAAGCATGTGCGATAACGAGAGCAGGGTTTCGCGCGCTCAGCCTAAGCTCCGGCAACGCTCGTGAGTGACGCGCTGCTCGACCAATCAGCGAGCGTCTCAGAACTCCGCTCCGCCAATCAGCGACGCGCTGTGCCCGCGGGAGGCGGGGAACACGTTGTTGAACACTTTTATTGATTCGAGCCCCAGTTCCAGTGCGTTTCGCGGCAGGATTGAACTGTAACAAAAGTGCCACATTTTCACACTTTTAGCGGTTTAATTGAATTAAAACCACGTTTTCTGTTCTCAAGAGGAAGATTACAGGTAAAGAGCCGTTTTTAAAATCAGTTTCGGTTGGCCTTTAAAGGTATTGTCTATAAAACCATGCGCACGCGCCTTGTTTTACTCTGTAAATATTAATACATGTGCATATTTATCTTGTGCATGTTAACAGTTATGTCATATTTAGCGCTTTTCAAATATTTCTTTCTTTCACTTTCTGTCTTTGTCTTTAAATTTATTTTTATATCAGCCCCATGCCCTTAAATGAAGTCTAATTGTGAGGTTAATACGATTTTTGCTATTAAATCCGCTAAAATGTGTGTTATCAAGGTCTGGCAGGCTGAAATAAATACACATATTTGTGCACAACAGTTCAAAACAAGCCCATGGGAGACAGGGCAGTGTTTGTGAAGGAGTTCAGAATGGGTTAGCGTTACTTACACTGATTTTATGTCATTAAAATGATCAATGTTAAGCTGTTTTACTCAATTGGTTTTCATTTTCAGTTACTCCTAGTTTATATTTGACATTTAAGTGTTTGTTTTTGATACAAGACCACCCACATCATGACCAGCGCACAACCCCTTAATTAAATGAACGCCATTTGCGTTAATTCTGGTTTAAACCAGAATTTGATTTCTACAAATAAACTCCAAATAGACTCATTTATTAAGTACAACCCCCATTTCAGCTTCCTGTTGTAGGCTTAAACTCGACAACATTAAAGACTGATGTTATTTCATTCAATGCACTACCATTGCGTGACGTTAGGGGGCGTTTCCCTCTATTTCCGCCAATAACAGGCGTGGTTTGTAGAGCAGAGATGTCAACAAGGCCTTTTTTAAACTCCATTATTTACTATCTCACCCCTTGGAATGGATAATAAGCTCTCGCGTCAATTTGAAATTGGACCTAGACTGGTAGAATCTGCAGGGACTGCAGATGCAAATTAGCTTTATAGGTAACTCTGGCATAACACTGTTGTTGTGCGTTGTCCCTGTACAAATAAATTGAATAAAGAAAATGGTAATACCGTGTTTTTTTTTGGGCACGTACCTTGGTAATGCTATGTTTTTTGGGCACGTAATACCATGTTTTTTGGGCATGCCCCATGGTAAAGCCATGTTTTTGGGCATGCCCCATGGTAAAGCCATGTTTTTGTGCATCTACCACTGGTTAATGCCATGTTTTTGTGCATCTACCATGGTAAAGCCATGTTTTTTTGGCATGCCCCATGGTAAAGCCATGTTTTTGTGCATCTACCACTGGTTAATGCCATGTTTTTGTGCATCTACCATGGTAAAGCCATGTTTTTTGGGCATGCCCCATGGTAAAGCCATGTTTTTGTGCATCTACCACTGGTTAATGCCATGTTTTTGTGCATCTACCATGGTAAAGCCATGTTTTTGTGCATCTACCATGGTAAAGCCATGTTTTTTTGGCATGCCCCATGGTAAAGCCATGTTTTTGTGAATCTACCATGGTTAATGCCATGTTTTTTGGCCTGTACTTTGGTAATACCATGTTTTTTGGGCATGCCCCATGGTAAAGCCATGTTTTTTGGCCTGTACTTTGGTAATACCATGTTTTTTGGGCATGCCCTATGGTAAAGCCATGTTTTTTGGCCTGTACTTTGGTAATACCATGTTTTTTGGGCATGCCCCATGGTAAAGCCATGTTTTTGTGCATCTACCATGGTAATGCCATGTTTTTTGGCCTGTACTTTGGTAATACCATGTTTTTTGGGCATGCCCCTTGGTAAAACCATGTTTTTTGGGCATATACCATGGTAAAACTGCATTTCTTGAGCATGTACCTTGGTAAAACCAAATTTTTCAGGCATATACCTTGGTAAAACCATGTTTTACGTTAGTATTGTTTGGTGTGCCTTTTGTAATATCATTTTATTTAAATATTGTAATCATTTAGTACAATGATAAATGCATACACCATGTTCAGACATTCACTGAAAACCTATTTGGCCTAATTGATCATAAATTGGAAAACATAAACAAATTGGTGTGGAAATGCTTGGAAATTGAAGTACCTTGGGTTTTGCCATTCGGTTGCATCACTGTATCGTGCTAACACCTTTTTTTTGTAAAGGTAATGTAACTCTACATAAAGTCGTAAAAAACAGATCGCTTCAAAGCAGCTTCTTGAAGTATCAACCCTAAAAGCGCCGGAGGAGACGAATGAGGAAAAAGCTGCCCGTGTCACTCACGTCACTGTGAAACAAACACCTTTTTCCTGCTGCTTTGAAGCTCTTGGCTCAGAGCCATAGACTGAACTATAAAAAGCAAGGCGGGAAATAATCTCACTCGCTGACGTCGCTCGTTGCAGGTTTGCCGCCATGTGGATCCAGGTGCGCACTATGGATGGCAAGGAGACCCATCGGGTAGACTCCCTGTCCAAGCTCACCAAGGTGGACGAGCTACGTGTGAAGATTGCCGAGCTCTTCAATGTCGAAGCTGAGAGGCAGCGACTCTTTTACAGAGGCAAACAGGTGACGTGGCGTTCATAAGCGGGTTTATTTCTGTAAAGTGGACAGGGATTGGTTTTATCTGTTAGAAATTGGTTGGGTAGCAAAAAATGAAGCATTATTTTGTGTATTGTTGTTTTAAAGGATAAGTTCACTTCCAGAATAAAAATTTCCTGATTGTTTGCTCACCCTCATGTCATCCAAGATGTTCATGTCTTTCTTTCTTCAGTTGCCAAGAACTTGTTTATTTTATTTTTTTTGAGGAAAACATTTCAGGATTTTTGTCTATATAGTGGACTTCAATGGTGGCCAACGATTCAATGCAGCTTCAAAGGGCTCTGCACGATCCCAGACGAGGAATAAGGGTCTTGTATAGCGAAACGATCTGTCATTTTCTGAAAATAATAAATTATCCACTTTTTAACCACAAATGCTCGGCTTGCTCTGCGATGTGCGTCTTCATGCATTACGCAGTCCAGTTGACGTTACCATGTTCGTGTCTTTCGTCTTTGTACTTCGGTTAAAAACTCCTAATTTTCTCCTCCAACTTTAAAATCATCTGACATCGTTGTTTTACCTTTTTAGTAAAGGACAATGACTTCTTTCACATGTTCGCTTTGTAAACTGGGTCGGTACTAGGGCTGTCAAAAGGGATGATAAAAAAATTTGAATTTGTACTTAATATTATCAAAATTCCTAATTTAAAATGCATAATTTATTATGGTGACGAATAGCTTTTGGCTATATCTTCTGAGGGCGCATCGAGCAAAATATTACTAATGCATGTTTATTCAAAGCATAAGATAACGACTATCTGTATAAAAGTGCATAATGTTTAAAATCATGTTTATAAACCAATAATAATTAAGTTGCTTAAACAACTATAAAAAAAAACAGCATCATGTATGTATTCATAGTTTAATACAAAGGGCGGAAAGCCAATCACACAGTACATTTTTCATTTAAAAACACGAGTTGCAGTGGGGATGGGAAAACCCGCCATAAAGTCTTGACATGTTTTTAAGTTGAACTTGCATTAATTTTACATTGCTTTCTAAACATGCGGCTCTCTTGTTGAGATGCGAGTGCAACGGTGATAGATGTCCCCTGTAAACGCTTGTTCAGTTTTGGTGTAAACAAGATCTTCTCTGCATTGATGTTCTCTTTTTCCGCAATATTTGGAATGAACAACGTAGCAGCGCCGCATCTAGTGGCTTCAACTGGATAGATTAACAAAAACATTATAATACAACCACACTTACATCGTCATCGCATCTCGTGCACCACTGATAAGGCTGCCTCCTTAACGCACATCTAAAATTCGAATGTGGAATGTGGGATTTTTTATTTTCATCTTGAACTAAACTTGAAAACAAATTGCATCCCCCCCTAGTCTGTACTTCCGACTACCTTTCCAATATCACCTAATAAAGATGCAGAGCTAATGCTAGCCGAGCATTTGTGGTTAAGTGTATACATGTGTGTGTCTGTTTTGTGTAGTATATGTGTATTATTTATAAGGACCGATCGTTTTGCTAGATAAGACCCTTATTCCTTGGCTTGTAGAGCCCATTGAAACTGCATTTTGGACCTTCAAATCGTTGGCCACCATTGAAGTCCGCTATATGGAGAAAAATCCTGGAATGTTTTCCTCCAAAAAAACATAATTTCTTGGCGACTGAAGAAAGAACGGCATGAACATCTTGTATGATATGGGGGTGAGTGAATTATCAGGAAATGTTTATTCTGGAAGTGACAATCCTTAATGTTAAATGTCTTGTTTGGGCATCATAGATGGAAGACGGCCACACAATCTTCGACTATAATGTTGGGTTAAACGACATCGTGCAACTTCTGGTGCGTCAGAAGCTCACGTCGGCGCCACTGCCGAAGGACAAAGAGGCCGAGCTGTCCGACTCTGACTCCGGCTGCGGATCGGCCCAGAGCGAGTCCGATAAGAGCTCCACACACGGCGAGAGCGACGGCCAAGGCGCCGGGACCTCGGGCCAGACTGACACGCCGGATCTCATCGACCCTGGCTTTGGCTTTTACAAGGTGAGAAACTGCGATAAAACCTTATTGGAAGCTCATGAAATCGTTCTTGCGTAAATTGTCATGACAAATCAAATTTAAAAATGGTCAATTCCACTATAAATGTCTCGTTGGCCTTAAGTTTGTCTCTTGTATATTGAAATTATTAGTAAAGCAATAAGCCCCAAGAAACTGTGGTTTACAGGGAATTTATAACCGATAAGGGGCGTTGTTTGGCATGACGTGAATTGCTTTTTTAAAACGGTTATTCCATATACGTAGTAAGGTTTCACAAAATAAAACCGAGCAAATAAAGTGTAATGCTATTAATAAAAACAGTATTCTTCCACCAAACAATGTAGTTCCTCAGTAACAGTTGTGGTAATTAAAGGTGTATGTTTGTAGAGTAATTTACAACAGCTTCGAACGTGGCTCAGCCAATCAGAATCAAGGACCGGAACTCTCCGTTTTATAATTATCTTTAAACAGTTATTCAAATAATTATATTTTTTGTTACACCAGTCTCTTGAATCTCTCTAAATTGTCAAATTTGCGTAAATTGGTAAAGCATTCATAAAACTATTCTTTTGCAAGAACTAAAATGCTGTGTTTGGAAAATCACTTTGTAAGTTGTCGCGTTCAGTTACCAGAGCAAATTTGTGTTAATTGCTTATGAAACTATTCTTGTGCAAATTGTTGCATAATATAAATTGTGTTGATTCCACTATAAACGTCATGTTGGTGGGTTTTTTCTTTTTTGACGTTTTGCTGGCTAAGTTTGTCTCTTGTATTTTTACTTTACTTTTAACGTAATAAATTTAATAGTAAAAAATGTTTTGTTTGTGATCAATAAATGTATTTAATATTTATACAAGTCAAAAAATTACGTTTAGATCCCAGTGTAACAAAAAACACTTTGTATAATGAACAAAATTCAATATTGATATTGAAGTTCATATTTCAATTTTCAAGTTTTTATTATACAGTTAACAGGTTTTGTTGTTATATTTACAATTATATAGTACATTTAGCAGACGCTTTTATCCAAAGTGATTTCCAAAAGAGAAACGAAAGCAATTTTTCAGTATTTAAATTTATTAAAGAGATTTTATAAAATATATAGTGTTTGTTAGGCTCTAAAATAATTTTGAAATTGTCAAATTTGTGTAAAAATTGTCATTTAATTTGCATCATATCGATTCCACTACAAATGTCTTGGTGGTTTTTATTTTTTTCCTATCTGATAGTAAATGTATTTAAATTTTTTTTTACTAAGATCAATGAGTTTGTGGATGCTCGAGACTTGAACATGGGTGCCTGGTTTGAGGCGCAGATTGTCAACGTGACGAAAAAGACAAAGTCTTCGAGTGAAGACGGAGGATCCGATGGGGAAGAGGAGATCATTTACCATGTCAAATATGAAGAGTGAGTAAATAGTCACTGTACATATCACACTGATCCTGCTCCAATGCAAATAGTCATATTTGACCTTAGTTGTGAATGTGAGTTTGCCATCTGAACTGAATGACACAAATATTTAGTTTACAACAAAATAATGGTAAGAAACGTCTTTGTATCGAGTGCTTGCGAGCTGAACAAAAAAAACGAATATACAATGTAACCGAATGTAAATGAATTGTTCAAAGATGAGTTATTGGCTTGAATCCAGGTCTAATTTACACCATCAGCATTGAGAGAATCCCTTTCTGTAAGCAAAATGGACTTTATAACTGAAATATGCCCAAATTAATCTGAATCAAAGTGAAATCAGAAAAAATTGTTAGCTTGTGAATCAAATCAAATGGAGAAATCTTTAAAGCTGCAGTCCGTAACTTTTTTTTTTTTTTTTTTTGGGTTAAAACTGATCCGAAATCAATATTTGAGCAAGTACATAACCAGATAGTGTTCTAAACTATCGCCTTACTTTAGCCCGATTCACAACGGTTGGCTTATAATAATGTTTTCTAATTTGAGTGGTACTGGTAGGTTTTGGTGGGAAATTTGAGCATGCCGCTGCGTCATTACGTCACGTCTGTAAACATAAGATATGTCCGGCTACATGCGTGTTTCTGCAGGTGATGAATCGTTTATAGACTTTTCTCACAGCAGCCAGAATAATTAAATGTATCATTTTGATGGCGGATTGTAATATATAAAGGATTGTTTATGAAACACATGTGAATGATATTAAATTATATTCCATTTATAAATGTGCTTCTGATTACAGATATTCTGGGATTACAAAGATTTGTATTTTAAAGAAAACCAGTTCAAAGGGAGCATAATTAGCTTTTTGGGTTAAAATAATTTCTTAATTTGAAATTCGAAGAGTATGACAATTAGATTAGACTGAGCAGAAATTGAAATCTACACGCTAATACACACTATACTCATAGTCATCCAATGCTGATGTTGTTAACATTAATCATTTGAGAATAAAGTATAACAATAAAAATAATTTGAACGGTTTGATGTGATATGAGCTAATCAATCTTTAGATTAAATCACCATTGGTAGCGAGATTTATGGTAATCCTCAGTTGGTCAGAACAAACGTGGCAGACTTGTAACTTGTTTAGATGACAGCATACAGTGAAAATGCTTATTTGGGTCATGTATTCCAAGACGTAAGCTAGAATCTGTGATTGCGAAGTACAGTAAATATCCACACCGGTGCGGTGACTGACTGCCACACATACTCTTCAGAACATTAGATTCATCCGCGCTGTAGACGTGCCGACTCACAACCCACGCAAGCTAGATAATTCAGCACACAGCTGCAATTCCAGGTTTTCAAACAGAGATGGCGACAGAGGCAAAACTTACGAACTGCAGCTTTAACGATACTCCATATTAATCCTCGTGCCTTCGTTTTCATGTGTGCTCAACAACGAATACAGTTTGACATCCAAATCTTAAAACATTCAATGAGTCATGAACAATTCCAAAGATTCATGAATTATCATTTTGAGTCAAAGTCAACAACTGATTCACTTTCTGAATCGCAAGTCATTTTCAGTCAGATGTTCTTATGAACCAATTATAAGGCTGAATTGACTTGGAAGACAGACTTCGGAAAATATAATGTTGAATGTGTTATTCACCTTACAGTTTTACTCACACAGGCTCAAACCTACAAAATATAGATCCCCCCCCTCCTCCAAATTCAAACCGATTTCAGCATGAACACCTGGATTCATCGCGAGTGCCTCATGCACCTGTTAACATCTCCCAGTTTGTCTTTCCTTTCATCTGTGTCTTAAACCGTTTATCAAAGGCGGTCTGTTTAAACATCCCGTGCTGTTGAATGCTAATGTTGCGAGTGTGTGCTCTGTGCAGTTACCCTGAGAATGGCGTGGTGCAGCTGTGTGAAAAAGACATCCGACCGCGGGCGCGCACCGTCTACCAGTGGCATCAGCTGGACCAGGGCATGATCGTGATGGTGAACTTCAACCCGGACGAGCCCAAGGAGCGCGGCTACTGGTACGACGCCGAGATCCAGAGGAAGAGAGAAACACGCACCCAGCGCGAGGTTTATGGCAAGATCCTGCTCGGGTAGGATGATGTTTTAGTCTTTAAAGGGATAGTTCACCCAGAAATGAAATTCTGTCGTTAATTACTCACCCTCATGTCGTTCCAAACCAAGGCCCGTTCACACAAAGGACGATAAAGATATAGTTCTAAAAATCGTTCTCAATATTAAAGAATAGCAGAGTCCACACCACAACTATAACGATGAAGGCACAGAGAAACAATATCACTGGAATCACTATCAGAATGATTTTTTCCAGCTGATGAACAATACAAACATTGACAGCCAATCAGAATCCATCCTGCTATAAGGAGCTCGAGAATTTAAAGCGCAGACGAGCGTGCGCTTAGAATAAACAGATGATATCGTTCGCTGGTGTGGACGCTAATATTTTTATCTTTATAGTTATCGTTCTTGGTGTGAACGGGGCTTAAGACCTCCGTTCATCTTCGGAACAGAAATTAAGATATTTTTGATGAATTCTGAGAGCTCTCTGACCCTCCCATAGAAAGCAAGCATACTTACACGATCAAGGCTCAGAAACCTAGCAAGGAGATCTTTAAAATAATCCATGTGACATCAGGGTTTCAACTGTAAACTTTGCGCACAAAAAATTTCTCCTGTAACTTCATAAAGAACACACAAATACCGACTTTATTCAACTATTCGTCTCCTCCGCGTCACTCTATAGCATCATTTTGGAAAATATCACATACGTATGTACGCGGATAAGTTCTGATCAAAGCGTAAACAGCGTATCCGCATATGGTGCTGCTGACACCGAACAGCATTCGCTGTTTGCGTTTAGTGGATATTCTCCAAAATGACGCCAGAATGACACGGAGGACACGAATTGTTGAATCAAGTCATTTTTTTTTTTTTTTTTCTTTTGCGCACAAAAATATTCTCGTAGCTTTGTAAAGTTACGGTTGAACCCCTCATGGATTATTTTAACGATGTCCTTACTACCTTTCTGTGCTTTGAACGTGTCAGTTGCGTTGCTATCTATAGAGGGTCAGAATCTCAGATTTCAATAAAAATGTCTTAATTTGTGTTCTGCAGATGAACGAAGGTCTTACGGGTTTAAAACAACATGAGGGTGAGTAAACGATGACAACATTTTCACCCAACAAATGCATATTTCTCTTTCCCTTTTACCCACTTTACTTGTTCCAAATGAGTTTCTTTCTTCTGTTGAACACATTTTGAATAATATTTGTAACCCAACTGTTGACGGTAGCCATTGACTTCCAAATTGGGAAAAAAATACTATGAAAGTCAACGGCTACTGTCAACTCTTTGGTTACCAACATTCTCACAATAATTTGCACGCTTAAGCAACTTTTAGCCAACCATTTAGAAAAAAAATTTCTTTGTGCAAGCAAATACACAATGTTCGATGAGCCAAATCTTAGTAAAAATTGTCGATTCCACTGCAGACCATTTCTTTTATTGGTCTAATAAAGTGTTTCTTATTTTGAATTTTTAGAACTAAGGTTTTTTAATGGCATCGTTTAATTTGAAAGTTATAATAAAGCTTTAATGGACAATTAAAATGTGTTTAAAAGATTTTGAACAATATAGAATGGTTTCAGGGACACCTTGGCAATAAAATCACCACTGGCTAGTACATTTAAAAAAAAAAAAAAATTTTTATTAGTATTTTATTATATGAAATTATATTAGTTTGTAAAATGGCACAGCTTTTAAATAGATGAAAGTACACCAAAACCCGTCTTAACATCATCAGTCAAGCATTATAATATATAAAATCAAGCTACTAATAGAATTTAGTACTTGAATAAACTTTGTAACCATGTATAATGCAAATTAGCCATTTTAACTGAACTTGACTGGTGTTTTTTGGTCATTTGGGTGCTGGTAAAAATTAGCAAAAACACCCTAATTCTTATAAATATAATATTATATAATGTATTATTATAACCCATTTTCTACTAATAAGACCAATATAAAATGCACTAAGGATTAATGAGATGCTGGGTTCATGAATATTAATCACGTTCTCTGCATTCGTTGGAACTGATTTGCTGAAATCAAAACTGGGACGATAATAGGTGAACGCCAGCAATGATATTGTGTTTCCGACCCTAGTCCCCCCCCACTACGGTAGAAAGCGCTGTTCTTAAAAGCTGCAGAATCCAAGAAACTCCGTTGTTTGACAGGAAAGTACAACAAGAATATCGTTTTGCCATGTACGCATCATTCTGCAGTTTAGCAAGACCTCTCTCACTTGCACGATTGAGAGAAGTGACGGCGTTAGTGCGCCTTCACACTATATTTTACGGTACACAAAACAACGACACCGGTGCACCATTGATAGTGAAATGAAAATACACAGAATCCGCGTGGACGGAGAGTGAAACTCTGAAGGCCATCCGAGCGTGTTCGTTATTGAAATTATCTGTGCTAAACTTATAACTCACACACTGGCGGGTAAAAATCTGAGAATTTATAAGCCTTGGCTACTAAGACATCATTTAGTCACCCAGATTGAAGATTTAAGTCGCATAGGTTGGGTTTTTAGGCTGTAAAATTATAATAAAAAATACAATAAAAATTAGAAAATTTGTTTAACCTTTAACTGTCACCCCCCTCTGGGGACGCCTAATTTTTCCCTTCACTATATACATAAATCCTAATCTCATCATGACAAACGTTATCGTTTGGAAAGGTCCTAAGACTCCTAAATAGATATGGCATCAAGTTTTTGTTAATTTATGTAGGAAAAGTAATAGATTAATTTTTGTCAAGAGTGCACCTCAAAAATCTACATTGTAACAGGAGTTCTGACCTTTGTCAAAAGAAAAAGTCTTCTTTGTTGCCTTTTTCTCACTTTAGAAATCATCAGAAATTATAAATCAATTGAAAACTTTAAATCTCAGTTCATCCTTTGAAACCCCTTTTAAAATTAAACATTGCATTACCATGAAAATGGTGCATCAATATCACGTTACAAAATGTTTTTGTTCATGAATTATAAAAATTTAAGTTTGGATCGTGCACTTTCACGTCTGTTCAAAAATGTTTTTTACCCAAACCTCTTTCTAACGCAAGGCTTTCTAGTTGCAGAGCCGTTTGGCATTACTTTTCTCATGAAAAATGCCTTGCTTTCATTTTTTTTTTTTTCTGTTAGTTTGCTCACAAGTTTGTTATCTGCAAACGTAATGGTTTTAATTTAATTTGATCATTTTATTATACAATTAAAATCACATTTAAAAATATTTAAAACAATTATAGCATTTTACACAACTCTTAAATTCATTGGTAAATTGAATTTGGGTAAATCCTCCGTGAAGTGTTTGTAAAACAATTCTTGAATTCCATTTTCTTTCTGTTGGTTTGTCTGTTTAAATGATGCATCTACAAATGTAAGCATTCTATAGAATTAAAATAGATTTTGATTTAAGTTTTGTTTGTGTAATATTTAAGTATATTGCAAATTTGTTACATTTTAAGCTTTACAATCATTTGTAAATATGTAAATCACTCGAAGTATTCGTAAAATAATTTTTATGTAAGAACGAATATGTAAAATGTTTGTAAAGCCCCTTTTTATGAAAGTTGTTACCTTCAGCAAGAAAAATTAGCTCTAATTCCTCGTGAAACCAGTGTGAAAATCAGATGTTTAAAATTGCATTGGTTCTGCTGGTCATTTCCTTTGTTTCGCTCACAATGTTTGTCCACACTTTCTACAGAGACGCTGGCGATTCTCTCAACGACTGCCGCATCATGTTTGTAACCGAAATCTACAAGATCGAGGAGCCAGGAAGTTCGGAGGGTCCAGGAGCCTC
This sequence comes from Sinocyclocheilus anophthalmus, assembly GCA_018155175.1. Lineage (NCBI taxonomy): Eukaryota > Metazoa > Chordata > Actinopteri > Cypriniformes > Cyprinidae > Sinocyclocheilus > Sinocyclocheilus anophthalmus. The sequence continues at coordinate 65,142 of JADLZN010005356.1, forward strand.
TTCTGACAGCCCTCTCAAGAGTGAGTCTGACTTCTTAGCATCGTATCGAACCTACAATTCGGTTTTGCGGTATTCTTTCTCGATATAAGCGCAAACTATAAGGTTCCTTGTTTCTGTCACTTCAGGGTCGAACGGACCTGAGTGCAAGGTCTGCAAAGATGACCCGAAGAAGAACTGCCGCATGTGCAACTGTCACGCTTGCGGCGTGAAGCAGGATCCCGACAAACAGCTGCTGTGCGACGAATGCGACATGGCGTTTCACACCTACTGCCTGAACCCGCCGCTCACCACCATCCCTGAGGACGAGGACTGGTAAACGAGTTTATCTGATACTTCCATCCAAAGCAACAAAATCACTCTTGAGGGATTTGAACCAACAAACTTCTAGCGACATCAAAAAAACTTGTTAGCTTTAGCTATTTTTGTGTGTTCACAATGTTTGTCTCTTAAAGGGATAGTTCACTCAAAAATTCTGTCATTAATTGCTCACCCTCATGTTGTTCCAAACCGATAAGACCTTTGTTCATCTTCGGAACACAAATTAAGATATTTTTGATGCATCCCGAGAGCTTTCTGACCCTCAAGAGAGAAAAAAAAAAAAATGTGAAACGTGGAGATACATGTTGAATAAAGTTTATTTTTGTGCGGAAAAAAAGTAATTTCGTAAATTATGGTTGAACCCCTGATGTCACATGGTTTTTACGGATTTCCTTCAATTTTCTGAGCCTTGAACGTGTAAGGACGCTTGCTGTCTATGGGAGGGTCAGAGAGCTCTCGGAATTCATCAAAAATATTGTTTTTGAAAAATGTCAACAAATTTGTGTTGCGAAGATGAACGGAGGTCTTGCGAGTTTGGAACGACATGAGGGTGAGTAATTAATGACAGCATTTTAATTTTTGGGTGAACTAAGGCCCTGTCCACACCAACGCAGGTTTTTTCAAAACCGCAGCTTTTTCTACGCGGTTTGGCTGTTTGTCCACACGCAAACGCAGCACCAGGTTACTGAAACCGAACATTTTTGAAAACGCATGCCAGTGTGAAGATTTTCAAAAACTCCGGTTGCATTGTTATCGTGTAGACAGTGAAACCGGAGTTTTTGGCTTGAGACGTCGGAGCCTGCGCTGTTATCTCTGCCTACTGGAGACTTTTTCAGGCTTCTGATTGGCCAACATGGCTTTACGGTTGAGATTATATCGCCACCTGTTGGTTTGGCATGCTCTTGACAGTGCTTCATAGCATGCTTTTGCGAATACCTGTGTACGTGTGGACATGGCCTAACCCTTTAAGTTTCTTTACCTACTTGAAAGTTTTAAGTGTAATGAAGAAACACTTCGTAGTTATCGAACATTGATCATAGTTTAAGATGTTTAAAACGGTCACATAGATTTGTTACACTAAACTCCAATATCATTTGCAAGTTGTTGAATGTGTAAATCACTGGTGATTGTAAAACCATTTTTGTGACTAGGACTGGTAAACAAGGTTTTCGCCACTAATTACTCATAATTTATCGAAAGCGTTCCTCCAAAGTAGCAACAAATTTGAACCAACAACCTTTTAGTGACATAAAAAATGCTTAGCTTTTAGATTTAGCTTCTTTTGTTTTCGTGCTCTGTGTTTATCTTAAGCTACAAACTTAAGTATTTCAATTGTATAATGATGAAAGTTCACTTTAGTCCACTTTGAATGTAAAGCTTTGTTTACAATGTTTAAAAATAAAGATCTTGATTACATATATTTTTTGTTACGCTAGGCTCTAAAATCAATTGTAAATTGTACAGTGTTTGTAAAACCATTCGTTCTCGCAACGAGGTCTAGTAAAGGAGTTCTCCGTCACTAATTACTTATAATTTATCTAATATGTTCCTCCAAAGCAACAACAAATAAACTCTTGAGGAATCTGAACCAACAACCTTTTGGTGACGTCAAAACTTGTTAGCTTTAGATCTGTTTTGTGCTCATGGAAGTTTCTCTTAAATTGATCTACAAACAAATATTTCAATTGTATAATGAAGGAAGTTAGTCATAGTTCATTTTTCATACAATTTTATTTATACAGCATTTAAATATGAAAGATTTTAAAGACTACAAAGCTTGTAACAATGTAATATAATTTGTAAATTGTTGAATTTGTGTAAACCACTCGGCAGCTGTTCGTAAAACCATTCTTGTGACAAAGACTGCTAAATTTGTTCTCGTCACTAATTACTTGCTTAATACGGTCATCCAAAGAAACAAATTGATTCTTGAGGGATTTGAACCAACAACCTTCTGACAACATCAAATAAACTTGCTAGCTTTAGCTGTTTTTGCTCTCATGAAAGTTGTCGCTTAAATTGATCTACGAACCTAAATACTTCAATTGTATTTTGAAGAAAGTTTCGGTATCATACGGTTTTGTTCATGGGATTTGAACCAACAACCTTTGGCAAGAACGAATATTTAAAATGTTTATTAAACTACATTATATGAGTTTAGTGAAACAAATTTCTATGAATTACTCGTGAAACCTTTGCGTAAATTGTCTGCGCAAATCAAGTAAAACAATTGTCGTTTCCACTCCTAAATGTCTTTTTCGCAGGTATTGTCCTGAATGCCGTAATGACGCCAGCGAGGTGGTTCTGGCCGGAGAGAAGCTGAAGGAAAGCAAGAAGAAGGCCAAGATGGCATCGGCGAGCTCATCCAGTCAGAGAGATTGGGGGAAGGTGCGTTTCAGACGGGCAAAATCGCAGACACGGGTGTGGGATTGGTTCAGATGAAGTGTTTATGAGCCTGGTGTCTCGTTTGGCAGGGTATGGCGTGTGTCGGCCGCACTAAACAGTGCACCATCGTTCCTTCCAACCATCACGGCCCTGTTCCTGGAGTCCCAGTGGGAACGCTGTGGAAGTTCAGAGTGCAGGTGGGAATATACAATCTGCTTGAGTTTATTTTATTTTAGTAGGCCTATTAAATGGTCACAAAACATTATGAAGTATTAGTTTATTTACGACATAAAAAAAAAAAAAAATCCTATATATTACACACACACACACACCACACAACATAATATATATATACATAATACATACATATATAACGATATATGATTTATATTATATATAAATGTATATTACATATATTTCTTAAATATTTACATGTATGTGTGTGTATTTATATAAACATAAGAAATATACACAGTACACACACGTATATAAATAAACTTGTTTATTTGGGAGCACTTAATTGTTTGTGTGTGTATATGATTAGTTGCCATCTATTAGTTTGAGTGAAAATGGTAAAGAGAATAGTGTAGTTTATAGGCCTTTTATAATCATGGAAACCCTAAAAAAGTTTGTGTCATTAAGAATAATTATAAAATTGAATTGGTAATTTATAGTTTCCATTGTAGTCTTAGTAGTCTCAGTATAGTTTTATTAAAAAATAATATTAATAATTATAGTTTCATTATTAGTTTAATCATTAAAACTATAAAAATACTAGTTTTGTTTAAAAGCCTTATCATAATCATGGAAACCCTAAATAGGATAGTTCTCTTATTCACAATTATACTATTTTAAAAAGTTTAAAATTAGTTCTGTTATTAGTATTTGTTTAATTTGTTTAATAAATCATTTTTTAATGGTTCATTTATTAGTTTATAATGTAATAAAACTAGTAAATAACACTACATTTTCTTAGTCCGATCTTGTTTAAATACGTATTTTAGTTTTTTTTTTTTTTTGCAAAACGTTCAATTAAATTTGAGGTTATGATACATTAATGATTTGATAAGGAGGTTTTTTAAAACAATTATTGAATAAATTGTATAATGAACAGGCTGATTACAATTTACTTAATGAAACTTTGTTATTAAAGTGTAATTATATGCTAAACTTCATTTTATAAAATTTATGGATATTTGAAATTATTTTCATGTTTAAAACAATAAAAGGTGTTTTTACCCTTTTTCCCACCCCCCCCAAAATAATTCATTAGTTAAAAATATTTCTAAAATGGAAAAAGTCCAGTAATCATGTGAAGATGCTCATCTTGGGGCTCTTGTTGTATTTCTGACGCTCAGGTGAGTGAATCCGGCATTCACAGGCCTCACGTCGCTGGGATTCACGGCAGGAGTAACGACGGCGCTTATTCTTTCTTTGGGGGGGGGGGTTTTTTTTTTTTCCCCCCTTTTTCTCGCCGGGGGCTACGAAGATGACGTGGTACGTTTGTGATTCTCGTCCAAAGCTGTCCTTCAAGAACTCTTTCCCTTCCTCCGTTCACCTGTGCCTCGCTCTTTATTCAGGATGACGGTAATGAGTTCACCTACACGGGATCCGGGGGTCGTGACCTCTCGGGAAACAAGAGGACGGCCGAGCAGTCCTGCGATCAGAAGCTCACCAACATGAACAGGTCAGAGAACCGTCGCATTATTAAACATTTCCTGGGTTAGCTATTTGGAGTTGCATTTATTTGCATTGCGCTTCATGCAGTATGGAAGATTTCAATGTTGCGATGATGAAATTGCATCAAACGTGGACAGACCGTGGAAGAAATGTGCGAGTTCTCTTGTTTTTATTGTTGGTTTGTGATTTGTAGGGCTCTTGCTCTGAACTGCAATGCGGCGGTGAACGAGAAGGAAGGCGCCGAGGCCAAAGACTGGAAGGCTGGGAAACCCGTGAGAGTCGTGCGCAGCTCCAAAGGACGCAAACACAGCAAGTACAGTCCCGAAGACGGCAACCGCTACGACGGCATTTACAAGGTGAGCGATTTGTCGTTTTCAACATTTACATCCGTTTTAGACCTTTTTATACATCTTATTTATTCATAAATGTTCTCAGTGAATGCATGTGATGGACCTTGAAATTTGAACACATACTTTTTTTTAAATTATACTTTCAATATGTATTGTTGCTTTTTTTAGTTATTTTTATTAGGTTATTAGTTTTTATATGCATTGTTATTCAATAATTAAATTAATGGTAATTTTTAATACCCAAAATTTTAGTATTTTAATTTGTATAATTTAAAGATAATATATTATATATAGAGAGATTATATTAGTGGGGTACGGAAAGTATTCAGACCCCTTAAATTTTTCACACTTTATTATATTGCAGCCATTTGCTAAAAATAATTTAAGTTAATTTTTTTTTCCTCATAAATGTACACACATCACCCCATATTGACAGAAAAAACACAGAATTGTTGACATTTTGCAGATTTATTAAAAAAGAAAAACCATATCACATGGTCCTAAGTATTCAGACCTTTGCTCAGTATTTAGTAGAAGCACACTTTTGATCTAATACAGCCATGAGTCTTTTTGGGAAAAGTGCAACAAGTTTTTCACACCTGGATTTTGGGATCCTCTGCCATTCCTCCTTGCAGATCCTCTCCAGTTCTGTAAGGTTGGATGTAAACGTTGGTGGACAGCATTTGTAGGTCTCTCCAGAGATGCTCAATTGGGTTGTTAAGTCAGGGCTCTGGCTGGGCCATCAAGAACAGTCACAGAGTTGTTGTGAAAACACTCCTTCGTTATTTTAGCTGTCTGCTTAAGGTCATTGTCTTGTTGGAAGGTAAACCATCGGCCCAGTCTGAGGTCCTGAGCACTCGGGAGAAGGTTTTCATCCAGGATATCCCTGTACTTGGCCGCATTATCTTTCCCTCGATTGCAACCAGTCGTCCTGCCCTGCAGCTGAAAAACACCACCACAGCATGATGCTGCCACCACCATGATTCACTGTTGGGACTGTATTGGACAGGTGATGAGCAGTGCATGGTTTTCTCCACATAACCGCTTAGAATTAAGGCCAAAAAGTTAGCTCTTGGGTCTCATCAGACAGAGAATCTTAGTCTCACATCTGGGAGTCCTTCAGGTGGTTTTTTTTAGTAAACTCCATGCCGGCTTTCAGGTGTCTTTGCACTGAGGCGAGGCTTCGTCGCGGGCCACTCTGCAATAAAAAAACCGACTGGTGGTAGGGCTGCAGTGATGGTTGACTGTTTTCTACAACTTTATCCAATTCCCACGCATCCGGAGCTCAGCGCCACAGTGATCTTTGGGTTCGCCTTTACTCTCTCACAGGCTCTTCTCCCCGGAAGCTCACTTTGGCCCAGGGGGGACGGCCATCTCTAGGAAGGGTTATGGTAGTCCCAAATTTCTTCCATTTAAGGATTATGGAGGCCGCTGTGCTCTTAGGAATCTTAAGTGCAGCAGAAATGTTTTGTAACCTTGGCCAGATCTGTGCCTGCCTTCTGTCTCTGAGCCTTTCAGGCAGTCCTTGCACTGTGTGCTGTAAGGTCTTATATAGACAGGTGTGGGGCTTTCCTAATCAAGTCCAATCAGTTTAATCAAACACAGCGGACTGAAATGAAGGTGTAGAACCATCTCAAGGCTGATCAGAAGAAATGGACAGCACCTGAGTAAATATATGAGTGTCACAGCAAAGGGGGTGAATACTTAGGACCATGTGATATTTCAGTTGTTCTTTTTAATAAATCTGCAAAAAATGTCAACAATTCTGTGTTTTTCTGTCAATTTGGGGTGCTGTGTGTACATTGAGGAAGAAAAATTTACTTAAATGATTTTAGCAAGTGGCTGCAATATAACAAATAGTGAAAATTTTAAGGGGGTCTGAAAACTTTCCGTACCCACTGTATATAATATATATACAGTTTCAAGTGAAATGTTATTATTTTAATTATACTTGTACGTTTTTTATTTTGATTTGCTTCATGCTTTAGTAGTATTTGAATTTTACGTATTTAAAAAGTGTTATACGCATTTCAATTTCTATAATTAAATGTACAAGAAAAAAAACCACTTTATGTAGGTATTTTTTTTTTATTATTATAATGTTTTACACAACTTGAGTATTCAAGTATTTGAATTATTATTCATTTATGGTTTCCTAGGAAATTTTCATTTACTCAATACTTAAATTATTTTATTATTTTATTTTATTAGTATTGATTTACCATTCATTCGTTACAGCTTGAGGCCTAGTGTATTTCTGAGTATGTTAGTGCTGTTCACGATTAATCGCAATTAAAACACATCCCCAATAAAGTTTGTTTACGTAAGGGTATATTATGATGTGTATATATAAAGACAAACACAGTATATATTTTGAAAATATTTACATGCTGTTATACTTGATATTATATTATTATATTTTATATAAATGTTTAATATATAAACATTACATTTTTCTTAAATGTATACATGCATGTGCTTGTATTTATATATACATTATAAATATACACCGTACACACATATACATTATGTAAACACACTTTTATTTTGGATGCGTTTAATCGCGATTAATTGTTTGACAGGACAAATTTTTTTTCAATTAATACTTTATTGAAAACTTTCTTTGATACATTTTTATTTGAATTATACTTATTTTATGCAGTTGCATGTGGGCAGTAATTAATCGTCGTGTTTATTAGGTGGTGAAGTATTGGCCAGAAAAGGGCAAGTCCGGCTTCCTCGTTTGGAGATACTTGCTGAAACGTAACGACGATGAACCTGCGCCGTGGACCCGTGATGGGAAAGAGCGCATTAAGAAACTGGGGCTCACCATGCAGGTAACGTCTGCCAGATTTCACTCAAGTTTCGCCCGTTTAGTTTGCGATTCGCTCATGAATCCTCAATCTCTGGTGCTTCAGTATCCTGAAGGTTATCTGGAAGCAGTAGCTGCGAAAGAAAAGGAGAAAGAGAACAAAAACGACGATGATGACGACGTTGAAGAAACGCCCACCAAGGGCAAGAGGAAGAGGAAATCCCAGACCGGTAAGTGAAAACGTCCTGATTTAATAAAGACCGGACCTAAAAGTCAAGTCTGTAATGTCATCGCTTTTCTCCATCTCAGTGAACGAGAAGAGCTCTCCGGCCAAAGCACGCCCTAAGAAGATGAAAGTGGAGGCGTAACACAACTGAGCAAAGAGGCGAAGGCCTTGAGCAAGTGACGACGGCGTCACAAGGAAGCTGTGGGACGAAGCCATGGAGTCTCTCAACCTTGGACCTGTACGTTCAGACCAGAGACCATTAGTATGTCACCGTCTGTAATTAAGCGCTTGATTGATTGCTGATTTAATGTGTTTGTCACACTTGTAGCGCTTCATCAATAAAGTGGAGGAAGTTTTCCTGTGCGTGTGCCAAGAAGGTCTCTATCGACATCACCACAGAATGCCACACAACGTCTGCAGGGTAAGAGGAAAAAACACAGACAAAACTTTGGTTATATTGCAACAAAGGACTTTAGAACGTATTAAAATTTCTCTCGTGAATGCGAGGAAAATACTGTCATTAGGATTGTAATTATAATGTTCTGTTTTTTCCCATAGATTCTATTGGTATTAATTTAAATAATTTCAATTATTTAATTAGTTAGTTTATTGTGTTAGAGAACATACTCTAATATTTAATTTAATTTTAATCACTTTTTAATTTTGCTTTAGCAAAATTATGCTATTTATATTATATATTTAAAAAATAATTTAACTAAGTTATACATTAGGTGGATTTTGGTAGTATTTTTAATTGACTTTATTATTTATATATATATCTTATATAAATTATACTTTAGTTTGTTGGTTGTTTGTTTGTTTTTGTAAAATGTGTAAACATAAAATGTAATCCTTTGGCGATTTAATAAAAGTACCCTAATCCTAACTTATTGCTTATTACTTGTTTATTATAGCTTTAGTAAAAATCTACTTATATATTATATACTATTACACTAGTCAACTTTTGAAGTGGATCAAAACCTTTCATCAAAGTTGTTCTAAAACCAAAATGCATTCTTGTCTTGGAACAACTTTTTTTTTTTTTATCCGCTTCAAATGTTGACTGCTGTATTATATTTTTTCAAAAAAGTTTTTAATGTATTTTGGTTAGTTATTAAATTTCCTTGATTTTATTCGTTTTAGTGATGATTATGCTTTAGTAAAATTACATTTTAGTTATTATGGAATTTTAAATAATGTACATATAAATATATTTTTGAAAATGTATCTTTATATTTAATGTTATCTTTTTACTTATACCTCATTTTGGTTAATTGATGTATCGGTTTTGTTTACAGTTTTATCGACACGGCAGTTAGTTTTTACCAGTTTAATTCCTCATTTTATATGTTATATAATTTTGTATTAATTTTTATTTGAATTATACTTCCATTATTTTATTTTATTTACTTTATTCTAGAGGTCTGCGCGGGACTGTTCTTTTATAACTCCCGCAAGGTTATATTCCGCACCCTCCCGCTATATATTAACTCTTTGTTCACCCGCTGTACGCTTGGAATAATTTTCTTCCCGACCCGACCGTTCCTGCTAAATTTAGCTCTGGTTTCCAGAATCTCACGTTTAAATTTCCGCTACTGAAAGAAAGAGAGAGAGGCTAACAAATAAAAGTGTAGTCTGCACAAAATTGCATGTTATTTTATTTGTCTTGTCAAGAGTCTTGAATTTATTGACTTTGACTTGAATTGGTATAAATTATAGTAAGACACAAAATTAGTTTAATATTTTATGCAACACGGTAGGAAAAAAAGTGTCAGAAAATAAAAGTTGTACAAAAATTTTATTTCTTGTATTCGTCTTGTCATGATACAATTCGTTTAACATTTACAACACAATAGGAAAATGTCGCAGAGAGAAAATTAGCTACTTTTATTCGTCTTGTCAAAATACTAAATTCGTTTGACATTTTTCTGTTAACACGGTAGGAAAAGTGTCGCAGAGAAAAATAAATACGACATCTTTCATTTAAAATTATAGGCTAAGCAAAATCTAAACAAAACAGAGTTGAACGTCCTTTAAGGACAGCGCATCCACACTTTGCTCCATCCTTATTCTGCTCCGTCACTCATCCGACAACCTGCCTGTTCTGTCTGAGGGCCGTATATTTACCACCGGTACAGCCTGCTCGGAGTATCGTTATGCTCATGCATAGACCCCGCAAATAAAATGCGTGACGTTAAAGCATGCGTGCATAACAGTCCTGAGCGCAAGCTGAACAAAGCTGGTCAAGAAGAATAAATCGCAGATATGCAGTTCTGAATGGACGTCGGGAACGGGATATTGTTAGACCGCCCGCTCCCATTCACCAGAATTACACGAGTTACCGACCGCTACCGCGTTTTTATTCGGGAATTTAATCCCGCAGCGCAAAAAATCTGGTCAGTTCCTGCGGGAGAGCCGCAGGAATGCAGACCTCTACTTTATTCATCCCTCCTGCCAATGTACAGTATTTCATTTAATAGAAATATTTCTATTAAATTGTGAAAATTGACTTGAATTTCTTTTTTTTTTCTTTTTTTGTTAGTAGCAAAAAAAAATGACGTCTGATTTTAAGGTTTATGGCAACACTTGAGGGTTTCATTTCATCATGACGCATGCAATAGTTTGTACATTTATGAATAAGATAAACACAATTTTGTTATCATCGCAGGAATGCCTTCAGCGATCTTTCAAAGCCGAGGTCTACACCTGTCCAGCCTGCCGACACGACCTGGGCAAAAACTACCAAATGACGGTGAACAAACCTCTCCAAGCCATCCTCACTCAGCTCTTCCCCGGATACAGCAGCGGCCGGTGTTGACGCTGATGCTGTCGGCACGGCGACGCGGTGCGACAGAATTTCATGAACGAAACATGGATTTCGTTTTTTAATATATTTAACAAATGCATCAGGTTGTAGAATTGATGGAAACACCTCTACCTTGATTGAACACCGCTACTTGATTTGGCCCTGTTTTGTGATCTGCCTTTATCTAGCCACTTGACTTCTGTACGTTGTAGTTATTTCTTATGAATTGCGATCTTCGTATTTACGAGTAAAGTGATTCTAGTCATGTTTTAGCTATAGCCGCTTCAAGTGACGTATCATTGCCGCCTTGTACCCTACACCAGCACAATGAACCATAGCTATGCACAATTACGATGTTCGTTAATTTTTCGCTGCAATTTGTCATTACAATGATTTGTACGAAAACGCTGGCTCTAGAATCCCGTTAAAAAGATCTCATTGCTTCGTAAGTGCGATTGACATTTTTACTGTACCATCGTTAGCGCTAACTGAATTTAATGAACGCTATGTTTGATGTTAACAAGCTTACGTACGAATGCTATTTAGAATGGTTGAGTTTAAGGTGCTGTAGCAGTAGCGTTTTTACCATCGTTAACGAAGAACTATCTATGCACTTACGATGTTCCTTAATTTTTTTGCAAGCAGTAATTTGACGTTGCAATGATTTGTGTGAAAGCGCTGACTCTGGAGTCCTGTTAAAACGATTCAGCGCGTTTGCGTTTTTACTGTACCATCATTAGCGCTAACTAAATTTAAAAGAAATAGCTATGTACTATATACAATGTTTGCGATGCTAATATCCCAACAGGTTTTTCCATTTATTACATTAACAAGCCTTCGTACGAATGTTAACGTCAAATAGTTTATGGTGCTGTAGCAGTAATGTTTTTACTGTACCATTATTAGCGCAAACTAAATTTAAATAAAATAGCTATGCACTACGAGGATGTTTGCGACGTTATCAACTTTTTTTTCACCAGCAGGTTTTTGTCATTTATGACAATGACAAGCCTTCGTACAAATGCTATTAAGATCTGTGAGTTTAAGGTGCCGTAGCTTTACTAGTGCACAAACGTTTTTACGTTTTGGCTTCATTAAATCTTTTATCGTACTGCCGTTATTGGTAACTAATGAAATTGAATTAAAAAAATTATTCATTTTAACCTATTAGTAATTTACGTTAAAAAAAACTCTACATTCGTTGAACTTATCCAGTTTTTTCTCATGCATTTTGATAAGCAACTAAATTTTAATACGCTCTGAAATGAATAGATATTTTTCTGTTTCGTTTATTTGTTTTGCTGTTTAACTGCTGTATGTGCTTTAGAAATGGATTGTCATTTTTCCACTAACTTCTGCCGTTATGCAAACAGTGGTCATGCGCATAAAACTGATCCGCGATCTGCATTTCAGGTGCTGTTTTGAGTCTATACCAGATCCGGTTTTAAGCGCTCCTGGTCTGCCTTGACTTTTCGAAGGTTTTCAGGATAAATCCTTGAACCGTTTTCCGCACAAACCCGTACAGATTCTCATTCAGGAAGTATTTAATTGTATCGTCTTTTTCGCCCGTTGACGTTCTTTGCTTGTAAGAGTTGTTGTAGTATTTGGTAAATAAAATGCCTTCGGGTGCATTAATTACCTTTTTTTTTTTTTTTTTTTTTTTTTTATGATTGTTTTTCCTTAGTTATACCTCAACTATTTCTAATATTTGCATAGACTGAAGATGTATATTCTGAAATTTGAAATTGTATATTTTTAGCACTTGTATTTAGCCATTTTATGTAGTGGTTGGTGCATAGCTATTTTCTTGCACTGGGACGACTGCTATATTTTTCAATGAACTGTATTGACCTTTTTATATAAAATAAAACCCAGTGTGTGCGCGCGTGCGCGCTCCCTTCTTAAAATGCTCTGTGTATCATATTTTGCAATAAAAATGCTGTTTTTGAATGTGTGCGACTTGATTGATTAGTGGTGCATAAATAAAGTGCAGTAAATGTTAAAACCGTTTGCGATGCAAACCAGTGTGTTTAATAACTAAAGTGACAAATACCAGTTTGCGATGTTATGCAGCGTAATGGATTGTTTAGTTCAGAAAAAGAAGTGGACGATACCGAAAATCGTGCACATTCAAGATAAGAATGGTTAAAGGGGTCATATGATGCTGCTAAAAAGAACATTATTTGGTGAAATGAAATGTTTATGCGGTTTAAGGTAAAAAAAAAACAGTATTTTCCACATACTGTACATTATAGTTTCTCCTCTATGCCCCGCCTTTCTGAAACGCATCGATTTTTACAAAGCTCATCGTCCTGAAAAGCGAGGTGTGCTCTGATTGGCCAGCTATCCAGTGCGTTGTGATTGGCCGAATACCTCAAGCGTGTGACGGAAATGTTACGCCCCTTAGCATACTGTGATGCCCTGTCAGGCCGGAGCGACGACGAGACAAAAACATTAAAACCCAATTACAAAAGAGGAAAAAAATTTGTTGCATCCAGTGGGGACATAATTACTGATTATAATGACTTATACTGTCTTTTTACGCGTTGCATTACATCGTGCCGCGTAAACATAAAACCCTGTCTGCATTTGTGATCGTAGAAATTACAAACAACAAGCGCTACTCTACACTGCTCAAAACTCACGTTTGAATCATCAGTGGCAAATCCTTTAAATGAAAACGTACTTACGTGAGTCAGAACTGCCGGCATTTTAGTCTAACGTTACTCTCCCAGGATCAGTAAACAGTCCTCCATAAAATGTCCATAGATCCACAGCACTAAGTTGATGTATTCCCCCAGCGACCAGCACAGATCAGCTCTAGGCATGACAAAGTTGATATTGTCCTCTTTTGGAAGACCAACAAAGTAGTTTCGCTTTCACAACGAACACACACAGCATATTCACGACATGGTGGCGGCAACAACAAAACTACACCGAGAATACAAGTTATGCCTTCTTTCTTTGCGTGAAAATTTAGGCGGCATTATGCAAATCTTCCCACAAAGTGATGTAGACATGTGAGGGCGTGTTAGAATGAGCCGTTTTAGGTAGGCGTGGTTAACTCTTAACTTTTATAAAGAGTATCTCTTTGGATTTGAGACTTTAGTGTTTGCAACTTTACAGATCTTCTTTATGCACCAAGAGCTTGTGACACTCCAAAGAGAAAGGAACAATTTAAATCGCAACATATGACCCCTTTAAAAAGGCGGATAACGCACTCAAGATATTTGTATAGTTAGTAACGACATCTTTTGGGAAGATTTAGTACTTGACTGTCTTAGTAAAAGTAGTTTTAGTCATAGACTAAATTAATTGATCTAGAAAAGTTGATCCAAAGATCGCAAAGTGATTCACCTTTTCCTGAAACAAATATATATATTTTTAAAACTTTTTAAACAAACGTTTTCCCCAAATTAAAATGTCATCCTAAATAAAATAAAAAAATGATAGATATTATTTTTGTGTATATATGCTCTATGTTCGTTGAACACATTTCCACGTCGTTTAAAAGGAGGGTTTTCTTCTATTTATAACGTATTGTGCGCAAAACTGGTTTAAACCCGGAGGAATGTAGGATATGAAAGGCATATATTTCATATTTCATCAAACGCAGACGTACATACCGGAAGACACACTATTATTACGTGAAATACGTGCTTTCCGTGATAGTAGGAAGCGCAAACACCACGTGTAAGGCCGGTTGAGCTGTCAATCGAGCTCGCCAGCCAATGGGAGTCTACGCTTTGGTTCGATCCAGCCAATCACGGCACACGTCGCGCTGCAGTGGGCGGAGACGCGGCCCAGCGCTGCTGAAACACAACCGAGCCTTTGGAATCCAGAAAACGGATAGAATCGAGAAGAAAACCGCGACAAAAAGAGCAAAAAACGAGCAAGAGCTGGAGGTAACGCGACATATACTATCTCTATAACGCTTTCGGGTCGAGTCCGCGGACACCGGAGGAGTTTTTATTGTTATTTGTGATGCTACAGAGCGGCTGTGTTGATATGCTTGTCAAATCAGGAGCATAAACGCTGCTGGTGAGAAAGATAAGCACACTAAAGCAGCTGCACTCGAATACAGTCGTGCATTTGATACGTAAGCCAAAGTATGGGATGCATGTGTGTTATTTGAATCGTTTCCCGTATGGTTTTTCATGCATTTCGCTTTAGTAGCCATCATGCATTCTGCTGTAGGCTGCACACATACACAAAGGCCATTTAAACCTCCATCTCTCATGCTGATTGAACTCTAGGAATTAAACGTGCATTTTGCATCGATTGGTCATTTATTTTTCTTTCATGCGTGGATGCTCTTTATGGTTAAGCTTCAAGCATATTTTTAATATGTAATAAACTACAGCAAGCGAAAGTTAGTGGTAGAAAACTGTCTTAAGCTATGAAGACGCGCCTGAGATGAATTTTGCCTGCAGTTATTGATTATTGCATGCATGCGGAATATTTATGGTAACACAGAGACTTTAGTAATATCTAATTACATTAAATATAAGCGATGCATTTTGCATGTAGCTATTGATTTTTCTAAAGTGAGAAGTTCACCCAAAAATACAAAAATGTAATCACCCTCAGGCCATCCGAGATGTAGATGAGTCTGTTTCTTCATCAGGTTTGGAGAAATGTAGCATTGCATCATTTGCTCACCAATGGCAGTGAATGGGTGCCGTCAGAACGAGAGTCCAAACAGCTGATAAAAACATCACAATAATCCACAGCACTCCAGTCCATCAGTTAACATCTGGAGAAGACAAAGCTGCGTGTTTGTAAGAAACAATTCCATCAAGACGTTTTTAACAAAAATACGAGTCCATAATCCGTAATAACGCTTCCTCCAGTGAAAAAGTCGTCTGATCTGAATCAGGAGAGAAATCTGCACGCAGCTTGTCGTCTTCCGTGTTAATGATGACTGGGAGAGTGCTGTGGGTTATTAGGACCTTTCGCACCGCTTTAGTTCCAGAACTAAACGTACGGTACTAAAGTACTGGGACGATTTAGCATGAACTATTTCCCAGTACTATTTAAAGGGTTGCATTCGCACCGACATTGTGTACTAAGAAGTGACGTAAGCCGGTCGACAGCGTCGTCATTTGTGCGCGGCGTTCAACAACAGAAACAAAGAAGAACAACATTAACAACAGGAGGATGGAGGACGCTGTGTTTTTGTTGTGTCTCGCGGGTTTCACAATAATGGACATGGAAAGTCGACGTATACGTAAAGCGATTGAAAGAACGGAAAGGAGGACTAAGAATCTCCAACGATAACTGGCACTGCTACATTTGCTACAAGTACCTGCACATCAGCGTCCGTCCATCTATCGCTGTTATCCATACTTGCGAAATAAGTTGACACAAGGTTTACAGTATGTTTACACTGAGTTTTAAATTATGGCGGGTGAGGGCGTTTTCATACGCGTTTGGCCAATCAATGTCTACTTACGTCACGATTAGTACCAGTTTTGCCGGTTAGACCCTGCTCCGGAGTAGGAGCTAATTTGGTTCTCGAAAAAGGCAGTCCGGTGCTAAAATCGCACCCAGTTCCGGCGGTGCGAAAACGCCAAAAAGTGGGTAGTTCCACAATTAGTTCTGGTACTATGAAAAGGTTCCGCAGTGTGAAGGCCCTGTAGTGTTTTTTATCAACTGTTTGGACTCTCATTTTGACGGCACCCATTCACTGCAGAGATCCATTGGTGAATAAGTGATGTAATTAGGGCTGGTCTATTGAGTATTTTAGTAAACGAGTGGGGCTGCACGATAAATGGAAATGGAATCGAGATCGCGATTCGACTGAAGCTGCGATTGTCATGCGTATCTTCAGTGAAGCACGGTTCTGTGATCAACAGTAAATATCCATCCGAAGGCCAGAGGCCACTCTCGTGCTGAAACTCCAAATGCGCCTCGCAGAAAAAATCCAGGAAATGCCTATCTCTACAGCTGAATAAACAGAAGATTTAACTCCTTTCATTGATTCAACGTGACTAATAAAAACACAACTACAGCAATATACGGTTTATCTGAATTATTATTATTATAATTTTCATTAAAATAAAATATATTTATAATGCAATGCCTTTATCAATGCTTAAATACTATGAAATATGTTGCGGGCCTTATTCTGTGTAAGAAGCCACATAATCTATTTATTTCAAACACTCGACTGACGTATGAAGTGAGTTTGGAGTAAAAATATGTTAAATGTGGTATTTTCACGTGCTCTCAGACGGAGCAGCATTTACTTCAAAGAGCCGTAGTTCACTGAGAAGCTACGCAAACAGATTTCATAATCACAGAATGATTTCTTCGATTTCATAATCGCACAATAAAATCGTCTGCGATTTTTTTTGCGTAATTTGTCAGTGAACTACGGCTATGTGTAGTTAATTCTGCTCCATCTGAAAGCACGTGGTGATGATTTCCTACCAATCACAGAACCGGCTTTACTAACAAAACGCACATGACAATCGCATTCGATTAATCATGCAGCCCTATAACAGAATTAAAGATTATCCATCGATTAATTGGATAAGAAGTCATTTTTGTTTAAAGAGCAATACTAAATATACAAGAGAAAATAAGACGGGTCTCTTAAAATTAACAACTAATTTGTTTCCTTTTGAGAAAAATAAATATTTTTACTGCTGAAATTGCATACATTAATTACCGTTAAAACTAAACCCATTTAATGCATTTACACATTAATTTAAAAAGGGTCAACATTACAACCTAAAATTAAGGCATACATCAAGAAATATAAAAATCAATTCACATTACTTTAAAAAAGATACAGTACAAACTAAAACTAAGGTATAAATCAAAATAATAGTAATAAAAATTATAATAATACCTAAACATTGCATTTACCTCGTGCAACTTAACTTTCAAGCTTCAGCCTAACTAAAGCTCAAGCATGACATAAGACTTTACTGTCTTCTTGGAAGGCTTTGTGGCTTTTGTGAGAGGCAAAAATTAGTGGATAGGAAGGTAACTTAGAACAAGAGTCCATACACAATTTCTAAACACATTTTTCTGTAACATGAAATTAGAGTTATTTGGAGAATAAACCCTCTTAAATGTCTCTCTTCGTCCGGTGTGTGTGTGTGTACAACGGGTTTTGTATTCGTCATATTCTGTGTGGTGGTCAGTTCACAGCAGTGATAGAAATTAATCTGTTACAATAAGTTTACATGATTTTTACATTTTATGGGCATTTTTACCTTTTATAAAGCCTTTTTAAAAAAATTTTTTTTATAAAAGTGTGCATCATCTTTTGAGTCAAATTCTTACATTTAATCAGTCAATTAGAATAATAAGACATTTGGGCTGTTACCAAACAAATGATATCAGTATCAACAAAATTCATCTTTGCAATGCAGAGGAAACACAGAAGCTGCATCTGAAGACGCATTTAGATGCATTTACACACTGTTTATTGCAGCTCAGAGGGACACGAATGCATTTAACCTACAGTTACAAATAATAATAATATTTAGTTATTTTAAACATGAAACATTGAATACTGATATTTAGAATTATTTAAAAAAATGAAAAGATATTTTAAATGTGAAATCAAAACCGCCAGCAGGTGGCAGCAAGTCACTGTTAATAAGTGAGTCATTGCGATTGAACCGAATCATTTAAACGGTTGATTCATTCAGGAACGAAACGCCGTCATGTTGCTCAGAGACGCAAAACAGCGCTGTGGCTGTGTTTGGAGTAATTTTTGTTGCCGAAATAGAGCACTACAGGCAATATGGTGTCTAAAACGTAATGTTTTAGAGGTGAAAACTGGCACTCTTCGTGTGATATTGACTAACTTTCTTTCTGTGGTATTTTTATGCATAACTCTATGGGCTTGGTTTGTACGTGAACTGGGATGAATTTTTATGCAGTAATTGATTATTTCATTCATGCATGCATAATCGTCATGCAGACTATAGTGTAGTTATTAAAATATAATCAAATAAAAAATGGTGATGGCTGTCCAGAGAGAGCATGCAATCAGTTTTTATGCACGGCTGCTTGGTTTGGACGACTTCTGTTTCCAAGAAGTGACAAGCAAAGGGGAAAACCAATCCACTGCCTCTTTCTAGCTATTATTGATACTATCATTAATATGAATTTTTATATAGCTAGTTGTAAGAATTCTGTATTTGCACCGAAAGTATTTCCATGCCATTTGAATATTAATGCCTTGAGCAACTAAAATCTACTTATGCATAAGAAAATATCATGCAAAGCATCACGGCTGCCAGAATCTTTGTAACTCTTCTGTGTATTTCAGATATTTTAGTTTAGTTTCAAGTAATTTAGTTAGCCGTTTTATTGTTGTATCATAGTTGGCAACTTCATTGTGTGCAGAAAAGCCCTTATATCCCTCTTTAGATCTGTAATATTAATTTTAAATTTGTATTACATGACTTCAGAATAGCATCTGTGTTTCAAAATGTGCTTTAAAGAATATTTCCATTGCTAGAACATTCAAATTCAGTCCATACAGATTGCATTAGTAAATTGAACGGCATATCTTTATTATTGCTGTGCACAATAATGGATTTCTTATGCAAAATCATGCAAAGATCCACGTTTTATTTATTTTTCACGGCTGTAGAGTGTTTTCGTCATTCCTGTGGTTGTGGGGCTCATGGTTTGTGTGTTTCTGATGAAAGCGTGTGCAACGCAACAGGTCAGACGAGGATTTCAGCTCGGTGACAGTAATAATGTCTGTGAGATTTTTTGCTTTTGGCTCTTTGGTAATTGGCCTGTTCAGAGCAGGTTCTTTTTCAATGCTTTTTAAAATAAATGCATAATTTTTTTTATCATACATTTCTTCATGGCTTGTGGTTTGTAAGTCCTTTTAAATAAAACCCATCTCCTACTGGAATAAATCTAAATAACATGAATTTATTTCATGCTATAGAACTAATCTACAAATACTTAAAACAACATTTTTCTATTTTCTTTTCTATTCATGCATTTTTTTAATAGTTCATATTGAGATATTTGTACTTGAAAAATAAATTTCTCACATTGCAGAGGCTTTCAAATAAACTATTGAAGACATAAATATGAATAAAATTACAGGACCTTAAATGTATGTTTTCCTATATATATTCATATGAATTGTAACCTAAAATATGTATGTTGGAAAATAAATATTTCATCGTTTAATGAGAGTTGAGTTATTCCTTACTTCTTCATGATTGATGGAATTGACAGAATTTTTTTTATTAATTAGTTTTATTGGTAGATACGTTTCTAGTTTTCATCTTTTCAGTTAAAATCCGGACTGTTTATCCCTGAACAGTAGGTTTTAAATCTTAGAATTTGAATACAATTATGAATTGATTCTGTTTTTGTCAAACTTTCCCATATACTAGGGCTGCATGATTAATCGAATGCGATTGTCATGTGCATTTTGTTAGTAAAGTTGGTTCTGTGATCAGCAGTAAATCATCACGTGCTTTCAGATGGAGTAGCATTTACTGCTCAGAGCATAGTTCACTGACAAGATACGCAAAAAAAATCGCAAAGATTTTATTGCTCGATTATGAAATCGAAGAAATCGTTCAACGATTATGAAAGCTGTTTGCGTAGCTCCTCAATGAACTACGGCTCTGTGTAGTAAAAGCTGCTCCATCTGAAAGCATGTGAAAACACCACATTTAATAACATATTTTTACTCCAAAAGCACTTCCATACGCGTTCAGTTCGGTAGTGGTTGTCTTGTTTTGGAAAAATAATTCCTTCTGTGAGATGATGTGGCTTCTACACAGAATAAGGCACGCAAAATATTTCATAGAATTCTAAGCAGTGATAAAGGCATTGCATAATAAATATACTTTATTTTAATGAAAATTATAATACTAAGAACTCAGATAAACCATATATTGCCATAGCCATGTGTTTATTAGTCACGTTGAATCAAAAAAGCAGTTGAATCTTCTGTTTCTTACAGTGCAGTGATTGGAATTTTATGGGTTCTTCGCGAGGCGTATTGGGAGTGTCAGCTCGGAGCCGGCCCTATGGCTTCGGAGGGAGTTTATGAGATCACAGAACGTGCTTCATGAAATATAGGCATGACAATCGCAGCTGCTGTCGAAGGCGATCTCGTATTCCATTCGATTTATCGTGCAGCCCTACCATATACATTCATAGAAATTAAAACCTAAATATGGAGTAAAAAAAAATAGATAATTCACAGCAACGAAAATTCTTCAACTACCAACTAACATTTATGATTGACTGAATTTAAGATTTTTTTTTGACATTGATCTGTAGGCCTATATTAGTTAAGTTTTAATTAGTTTTCAACTTTTTAGTTAATCTCAGACTTATTTTTAAGTATTTGTATTTCTGTCTGTAAATACTTGAAATAAATACTTTTTTCATACATTCATATAAATTGAAAGCTAAAATATTGATGTTAGGAAATAAAACGTTTACAGTAAAGCTATTCTTCAACTCCGAACGATCATTTATGATTGAGTGAATTTAACAAAATCAAGTTTAGTTTCATATTTAAGTTGATCATTTACTAGTTTTTCAACTTTTTAGTTCATTTCAGCAGTTTTTCTCTAAATGGTTTAATTTGAAAAATATGAGTTTGGTTGTTTTTGTTAACCTTTGAAAAACAGGTTTCTGATAGTGGTGTGTTCATTCATTGAGGCTTTTAAAAATGTTTTGCATTATTGTCATTATTATCCTAAAATTGGTAAATGTTTGCATGTACATATTGAGATATTGATGTTAAAAAATAAAAACTTCGCAGACAATTTATTCATCAGTTACCTACTATGATTGACTGAATTGAAGAAAAAGTTACATTGATTCATAGATTAGTTTAACACTTAAGTTTATAATTAGTTTTTCAACTTTTTAGTTACTCTCAGGCTTATTTTTACAGTTTTGGTGTTTCTGGACAAATTAATAAACTTTTTCGTATACCCTCATATAAATTGAAACTTAAAATGTAACTTTTACAGGAAAGTTATTCCATGACTATAAACAGTCATTTATGAGTGAGTGAATTTAACAAAAACAAAGTTAGTTTGATACTTAATAATTGTAATAATGGTGTGATTATTGATTTGTGATGTTTTTGCGTCCGTAGCATTAGCTGACCTGCAGTCATGGACCCGGCTTTACCTCCAGACCTGAACCCTGAGCCTGAACCGGCTTCAGACGTCACTTCACAAGCAGACGCCGTTCAAGATTCTCCAGTCCAGCCCACCCTGGATTCGAACCCGCAGCCATACCTGGAACCGGTTTCAGAACCGACCCTGAACCCAGAAATAAAGCCAGAACTATCAGCACCAGAACTCACACCAGAACTACCGATCCCAGAACCAGCCCCGGCTCCAGCGCCTCCTCCAGCGGCCAACTCCTCCTACAAGATCATGACCTTCAGACCCACCATGGAGGAGTTCAAGGACTTTGGGAAGTACATCGCTTACATCGAGACCCAAGGAGCTCATCGTGCCGGTCTGGCGAAGGTATCGAATGGAAGTTTGATTTAAGATACATTTCAATTTGAAATTAAATGGAAGTTTGATTTAAGTGTATATTTGAATTTTAAATTAAATGGAAGTTTGATTTAAGTTTATATTTAAATTTTAAATTAAATGAAAAGAATTACATTTAAATTTAAAAGTAAATTTTAATTACTCATTTGTTAGTGTCATGAATAACAATAAGCAACACTTTTTGTCAGTATGTAAATCTAGGTTAATAGGGATGCACCGAATGTTCGGCAGCCTAAATTATTCGGCCGAAAATAGAAAAAAAAGCTCTTCCGGTGTTCGGCCGAATAAGCGAAAAGAATAAATTGTACCGAACAATGACGTGACGCGATCAAATAGAGGCACGCACTAATGCAGCAAACATGTCGGCAGTGTGAAAGTATTTAAATCTATCAGAGAAAGATACAGAAATCATTACAAGCGTGAAGCACCGACAGCGAGAGACTGTTTAGTGCTGCATCACATCTCCGATGAGAAGAAGTGGTGGCGAAATTACCTCAAACGATTAGTAAATAAACTGCAGAATGTTATATTTTCTAATGCACGCACGTATTGCATGTATTCTGACAGCGCTGCATGAGCTCACGGCGCCAGGGTTCAAAGTCCAAATCGCAAGGAAAATCTGCACTGAAACTGTGTTACTCGTCAGCTGCTCAATAACATTTTAATGAATTTTTACAAGGCATGTGACAATATGATACGTGCAACAAACATCTTCCCAAATTCGTAATGAGAATCATTTATAAATCTGCATGCTGAAGCACTGAGATCTTCCTGTGGGTTTCTGCCAAAATAAAAGCAGAGAAAAAGCAACAACTCCATCAACATTCATAATGTTAGTATTGTAATTTTACTGTTGTTTTGTAAAATGAAATAAAAAAGTAAGAAAATAATAATGATAATAATAATGATGATAATAATTACCCTGCAACATCACTATTAATACATTTATTATAACATTCAAACATAGTGTTCAAATTAGGATCTGTAATACTTTCTAATGTTTTAAAAGAAGTATCTTATGCTCAGCAAGAGTGCATTTATTTGTACAGTTAAAAAAAATACATGCCTAATTAAAGTCTCAAAATGGCCAGTGTGTTCCGTTTAAGTAAATAATGTTAAATTGTTGCAGGGATGAAAGTTTTCTGTCGCTACGATGGATTTCCGTCAGTTCATAAAGACAATTACTTGCTTCATTCCTGAATGATTCAGCCGTTCGAATTAATCAATTGAATGAATGATTCAGTGCTAAAATCATTGATTTGCCGCCACCTGCTGGTGGTTTCAGTTATTTAAATCATTTAATATTTCTGTATTCAAAATGGTATATTTTAAAACATTAATCTCCACATACAATGTATGGAGGTAAAACAGTTGCCCTCAATGACCTTCTGAGAATCATTAAAAACATCTGTAAAAAATGTGATACCGACACGCCACTTTTGTGTTCGCTGTGCCACCTCTGTAGTTAACAATTAATTTTTAATAACTACTTTCATAATGATTGGTAAACTTATGTGTCTTATTCTAACATATTGTTTAAATAGAATTTTAAAAAGATTATCCACATAATTTTTTATTTGAATAGTGAAAATTGTAAGCCATTACGACAGGTAAATTAGAAAATACTCCTGTAAGTCACTGTAAGGAGGCAAATGTCAGCTGTATAGGAAGGGCAAATTTGTGCATTATTGATCAGAAGGTGCTCCTAATTACAAGAAGAAAAAAACTGCTCTTAAACTGTGTGACAGGTACAGGACAAAAATTTTCAGTCAAAAGATTTGTTTTTGCTTTAACCCCTGCAATAGTTTTTATTTTACGTTAGGCATTATCAGAGCTTTTATCTCACAGAGCACTTACAATGAGGACACAGAAGCAATCATTGAGTATTAAAACAAAAAAAAAACCAGATCCAAAACTCAAAGCTAACAATATATAATTACTACCATACACATTTTAAATAACGAGATTTAAACTAAAAATGACCAAATGCATACAACACAAAGTAAAAACTGAACATTAATGAACAAACAAAAAAAATAAAGCTAAAAAACAATCAAAATGATTAACGAACAAAAGGTATGAGTATAAGATGATTCTCAAACCATAACACTCAAGCCAAACACCAAACAAACACAACTACATGAGGTGTATGTACAACCACAAACACTCAACATAGATAATTTACATACACATTTATAAATTCAATATGTATATTTTTTCATTTCCATTTAGTTTGTTGAAGTATTAAAATAACTCAAATTAAATAAAACTAAAACTTAATAAAAGACCTATACAGGCATAATAAATTCATACATAATTTAACAAATAACAAATACAAATAATACAAATAATACAAATCAAATGACAGTAGTTTATCAGTAATCCAAAAAAAATAACACTGCCAAACACACATGTTAAAAAACAACAACTTATTTACACATAGTAAGAAATGGTTATAAAAACTGAAACAGAAGTGAAACAAGTAACAGGAATATAGTTTTTGTGTGTATTTATATATATATATATATAATTTGTACTACAGAGGTGGCACAGAAGAACACAAAAGTTGCTTGTCGGTACATTTTCAGATGTTTAATGAGGCTCAGAAGTGGCATGAGTGCAATTAAATTCATGTTGAGATTAATGTTTTAAATATAAAATTTGGAATACAGAAATATTAGATTTAAATAACTGAAAAGATACTTTAAAAATTTAACTAAAACTGCCAGCAGGTGGTGGCAAATCACGGATTTTATCACTGAAATATTCATTCAATTGATTCGTTCGAACGGCTGATTCATTCAGGAATGAAGCAAGTAATTGTCTTTATGAACTGACGGAAATCCATCGTAGCGACGGAACTTTAATCCCTGTTGTTGTTTTGTAATTGATTTTTTTTTATTTGAAAAGCAGGACAAAACAGTAAAAAGCACATTTTGGCTATTTAATTTATGCAATGGTGAAAAAAAATGGCAAAATAGGCCTACATGGGGAAAAATGTGAAAAACCGTGTTCGGTATTCAGCCTTCGGCTCAGTGTTTCATTTTGTTCGGCTTCGGCCAAGAATTTTCATTTCGGTGCATCCCTATAGGTTAATATTAATTTATAAATATGCTATTGTTAATTCATGCTCATTCGTAATTAATTAAAATTAATATATACAACTTGAAATGTTAAACTACTATAATTAAAACAATTTTACAATAAATTATGTAATAGTGTCATTTATTGTAATTTCTTGTTTAAGTGTATTAAATAGTTAACTGAAAAGTATGTAGTTTACTGAAAAGTTTTGCCCACATGACCTCAATTTTTATAAAACAATGGCATCAATATTGTAAACTAGTGTTTTGTTTTTAATGTTAATACAATACATTAATTGCAAAATACAATTACATTTAATTCAAAGCTCAATTTAGTAAAAATCACAAGTCAATATATAATTAAAATCACAAAATTGAGCAGTTTTCTTAAATTAGGTATGTACATATATTAGTTTTATATCAGTATTGTAAATTTCAGTATCCTATTGGCCATTGGATTTATTGAAAAATTTTAAATTTTTTAAATGTTAAATAAATTATCTAAATTATTTTCTCAACTCTTTACTTATCATTCAAATTAGCATATGCGCAATGCAAAATTACAATACATAATACTTTTAAAGCGTTTATTTATCACAAAATTTTGTATTTTTCTCCTTTGCTTTCATTAAATTATGTGTGTACATATATTAGCTTAATATCAGTACTGTAAATATCCGAATCATCACTGGCTATTTAAAAAAACTATTATTATTGTACAAGATACATTTTTTTAAATGTTAAATAAACTTTTTTATAAAATTTAACAATTTTCTTATTTGTTTTCATTGTGTGTGTGTGTGTACAGTTGTATATCAGTAAATAATAATATTTACTTTATTTTTTAAACTTCTCCAAACTCTACAATTACAATACACAATCAATTTTGATAAATTTTGCGATTTCGATTTTTTTGACACACACAGACATGCTTTACAGTCATTAATGCATTCAGTGTGAATTTGAAACATATTACCAAAAGAAAACCAATTAGAACTTTATCAAAAAGCTGTAACATGTCTCTAGAACAGACATAAGGCAAAATAATCACTAAGTAAAGGTGTAACAAAATGTCTCTAGAACAGACATATGGCAGGACATTTTTTTTGCCATGCATTGGTCATAGAGCTCTTTGTGGCTCACACGTACTCCGTCTGCAGTGTGTATACAGTATGTGTATGCGGTGCAGAAGCAGCACGGACTCATTTTGCTTTCGCACAGGACGCGTTTGCAGTCCGCTCCTGATCCGCGGCTGTTTACCACAAACACAACATTTATCCAATATTTTTATTTCAAATCCAAACATTGTCACTTAAAATGCTTTTTCAGCATTGCAATTCCTTTTTTTACACAGTACAGTAATACAAACTTTCATAGACATATTCACGTTTAAACTCAATAAATATAACTTTGTTTAACTACCACCACGAGTGCCATCTATTATTGCCTTGTTTATCTAAAAGTGCACTTTTCCTTGTTTTAAATCTAGCCAAAAAGCCATGTGTTGACTGTGAAACAGTAGACTTTAACTATATGCATTTATGGTGTAATTACTAAATTTCCGTGTCAGTCCATGTTAATTTTTACCACGAATAATGCGCTCTAACTTTAATTCAGCGCGTGCAGCACAGCAGAAATAGACTCTGTGCGGAAACCGCTCCTGGAGCGCACTGCCGGACCGCAACCGCGTGCAGTGTGAACACTCTGATCTGTTAACATGGGCGCGGAAAAAATATGCACCACAGACGAAGTGTGCGAACCTGGCGTTACGTTTGTATGCCCGCCCGGTCTGTTCTGTTCCCGTGCTCCATTTAGACGAATAATATATTTATAAATTAACCTTGAATTAAAAGGTCTGTAAAATGCATTTATTCATATATTCTTAATAACAAGATTGTCATTTTTGTTTTCTAAGGACTTGAACAAACACAATGAAATGCTTGTATCAGTTGTCTAATTGTACAGTTGTCGATCACAGTTATTAAAGTTGATGCGTTGTTATTTAGGTTATTCCGCCGAAGGAGTGGAAGCCGCGGCGTTCCTACGAGACCATTGAAGAGATGGTCATTCCCGCTCCCATCATGCAAGTGGTGACCGGCCAATCAGGACTCTTCACGCAATACAACATCCAGAAGAAGTCCATGACGGTCGGAGAATATCGCAAACTGGCCAATAGTAAAAAGTATGCTTTGTTTGATCAAAGACAATATTTTTATAACATACACAATGTGGTTTCTTTGTAAAGTTTGTCCTCTCTTATCTGGACCTTCGTGTCAGTAACTTGACTAAAATTGACAATTAAAATAACTTTTTTGGGGGGTATTTTTTCAAAAATATTGACAGAATAGTGAATGTTTGTATGTAAATGTATGACTAAGTTTGAAAAGTTTGCACTTTTACTACAGCCAGTTTTTCTTCGGTCCTTCAAGCTAATTTGTGACCCTGGAGCACAAAAGCAGTGTTAAGTCACTGGGGAATATTTGTAGCAATAGCCAAAAATACATTATATGGGTCAAAATTATAGATTTTTCATTTATGCCACAAATCATTAGGATATTAAGTAAAGATCATGTTCCATGAAGATATTTAATAAATTTCCTAACGTAAATATATCAAAACATAATTTTTGATTAGTAATATGCATTGCTAAGAACTTAATTTGGACAACTTTAAAGGCGATTTTCTCAATATTTAGATTTTTTTGCACCCTCAGATTCCAGATTTTCAAGTAGTTGTATCTCAGCCAAATATTGTCCTAACAAACCATACATCAATGGAAAGCTCGTTTATTCAGCTTATTTATTCAAATCTCAATTTCAAAAAATTGACACTTAAGACTGGTTTTGTGGTGCAGGGTCACAATTTATACTTTAACTTTGTGTTTTCTTGACCGATCTCAGGTACTGCACCCCTCAACACAAGGACTTCGGACGACCTGGAAAGAAAGTACTGGAAAAACTTGACGTTTGTGTCGCCCATTTACGGCGCCGACATCAGCGGGTCCCTTTATGACCCGGTTAGTCACCTTTACTATGATTAGTGTTTGGCATTGGCAACTAGCTGTTATAAAATAAGTTTTTTTTTTTTCTTTTTCCATTTCAGTTAAAGCTGATTTAATTTTTTTAATGGTTTTAGTTACTATAGTAACCCTGATGATTAGTCATATGCATGTTTTTATGATGTTTTTTCTTCGTAAGGACATCACGGAGTGGAACATCGGCCATCTGAACACTCTTCTGGACATGGTGGAGCAGGAGTGTGGGATCGTCATCGAGGGCGTCAACACGCCATACCTGTACTTCGGCATGTGGAAAACCACCTTCGCCTGGCACACGGAGGACATGGACCTCTACAGCATCAACTACCTGCATTTCGGCCAACCAAAGTCCTGGTGAGCATCCTGCATTCACCATATATGTGACCCTGGAGCACAAAAGTCTTAAGGATTGTTCACACCGGGACGAATATCGCCCGCGATTATCGCAGACGTTTAACGCCTCATGACTAAACAAAGGGCGCCAATGTGAGTGTGCACACCGACGCGCAAAACGCAAGGCGTAAAAGCGTAATTTTTTTAAAAACGCCTCGGCCTCGTTTTTTTTGGTTTGACGCGCCGTGTTAAAAACTGGCCGACCAATGAGATTGGTGCTTTTGTTCACGTGCCTGGAGCTGCTGAAGTTACTGTAAAACACGACTTGGTGGCGCTCAAGCACAAAACGGTCTTGCCGAGCACACATTTATACCTAACGACGAAGAGGAAGTAAGAAGACCAAGAAGATGCATCGAGGCAAGAGAATGTAGAGCGGCTGGTCTCATTGGTGTCTGAACACAAAGGGCTTTATGACAAACGCGACAGCGACTACAAAAATCGCGATAAGAGGGAGTTGTTATGGAGAGGAATTGCAGATCAAATAGGATTCGATGTGTACCGGGGTATTACTGTTTTTCATTAAGAGCCATCTAATGTCAGGGAGTGAATTGCACGTTCACTCGGCTCATCGCCTGCGAAAATCGCTTGGGTATGAACACAAAAGACGCGTCGAAAAAAACGTCGGCGATAGATGAACAGCGATTGAATCGTCCACGAGTGTACAAGACTTAAAAGTCGCTGGGGGTATATTTGTAGCAATAGCCAAAAATACATCGTGTAGGTCAAAATTATAGATTTTCTTTTATGCCAAAAATCATAAGGATAGTAAGTAAAGATCATGTTCCATGAAGTATTTTGTACATTTCCTACAGTAAATATATTAAAACTTAATTTTTGATTAGTAATATGCATCGCTAAGAACTTCATTTGGACAACTATAAAGGCGATTTTCTCAATATTTTTTATTTTTTTGCACCCTCAGATTCCAGATTTCCAAACAGTTGTATCTCGGCCAAATATTGTCATATCCTAACAAACCATACATCAATGGAAAGCTTAATTCAGCTTTCAGATGATGCATACATCTCAATTTTGAAAAATTGACTGGTTTTGTGGTCCAGGGTCACATATGTGCGTTTAGTTGAGTTCAAAAGATTCAGAGTTTGTTGGCCATTTTTTAAACAGATGAAACAGATCAAAGTGATAAAGTATGATCAGATTTTGTCATTTTGGCAGTATTTTAATTTTAATGGCTTGACTTTATTTTATTTTCATGTGTATTTAGTACATTTTTTGTATAATTATAGTATATTAAAGCAATGAAGTTTCTGTTTTATATATAAATATACTCTTAAAATATAAAAACAAAAAATAAATATTACAGTAACACTTAATTACATAAAAAGTTAAAATTGTTTTCTTTTCATGTGCATTCAATAAATGTGTGTATTATAATTGTTTTTTTTAAAAATATATCTTAGGAATAATTTTATGTGGTAAACAGTATTATGTAACAAATATTGATGAAAACATTTAACAATATTTTTAAATATTTCGGTATCTGGAGGTTTATGAATTATCTTGCATTACTTACAGATAAAACAAGGCATCACAGTTAAAATT
Organism: Sinocyclocheilus anophthalmus; assembly: GCA_018155175.1. NCBI lineage: Eukaryota > Metazoa > Chordata > Actinopteri > Cypriniformes > Cyprinidae > Sinocyclocheilus > Sinocyclocheilus anophthalmus. Next base: position 95,332 of record JADLZN010005356.1, read on the forward strand.
ATATTAGTTGTCTTTTCATGTGCATTCAATATATGTGTATAATTATATTTGTGTAATATATTTTAGGCATCAATTTCTTATTTGGTAAACCATATTATCCCACAAATGCTGTTAAAAACATTACATTAATATTTTGTTGAAATATTTCCATATCTGGAAATGTTTTATTTGTAATATATTTTAGAAGTAATTTTGAATGTGTTTTGCATAGGCTTGATATGTGCATTTAGTTGAATTCAGAAGATTCAAAGCAGTTTGTTGGTCATTTTTTTTGACACATGGTCATTTTGGCAGTATTTTACCAAAAGATAGCTTGACACTTGCCATATATGGGTTTGTGAAGATAAAATTGTGATCCATCAGTTTGATTGACATTTAGGACCAATAAGTGTCTAGCAAACTAGATTTATGCTTGATTTTACAGTACAAACCTGCTATGGGTGCAATATGAAGGAACTTGAATGTAGATCCGCTTTGGACCATTTGGGGGTGCTGTTGTCATTCACATCAGCTGTAGACATTTAGGATGATGTCATCGAGAGAGATGAATCATGTGCCCTGTGCTTTGTCTCACTGTATCTCCCTCTTGCCGCATAAACGCACAACAGGCTCTTTATAATGGAGCAGAGCTTTTCTGAAGCACTTGGTTGCGAAGCAAATCCTCCAGAGAATCGTTAGGGATGATGTACGTGAATGAGACAATGCTGAAGTATACTGTATGTGCCATGCTTTTATTCAATAGATAGAAGGATAAATGTACATTGAAATCAAGGTTTTAAACGAGAACAACTGACAATAGTTGACTAACAGATGTGAAAACCAAGCATAACATCCCTTGATCCAAAATCAAAATGCTGTTGGAATGACTTGGTATTCTGTTGGTTTGTTTTCCTGAAGTTCAGCTTGACTTTTCCTCTCCGTTCTTGCGGAGAGAAGCTTTAATACTGTATTTTGAGGTTCAGAATACACAATTTTCCGGCTGGGCGTCTTTCCTGTGCTGAAAGAGTTCAAACAAACATGCTTTCAGTGTCCTTTTTTTCCACATGTGAAATTTTTTTCTTTTATCACATCCCCCCTCGCTCTCATGTTGCATCTTCTCCCTGGTGTATCCCCTCATTTTTTCCCTCTTTCGAGAAAGATGCAAGTGTGTTTTGCATACTTGCGCACAAGTCCTTGATGCCCTTGGCACCTCCGACGTCGTCTTTTGGCACTCTAATTAGATCTACCACCCCCCTTTTCTTGTAATCTCCCCCCAGTTATGATGCCACCTGTCATCTCCTATGTTATCTGCAGCCCCCGCCCTTCTGTCATTCCTCCCGCCCCTTTCTTTTTCACCTTCTAGAGACTCGTAGTGCACACGTCTATTGGGATATGCTCAACATTCCTGTCCCTTTTTTGTTTTTGGTTGTTCTTTAATCAAGCTCGGTTCCTCAAGCAGTAGTCAATCAATGGGTGCGTTTGCATGCACCCTTCGGAAACCTCTTTTTATCTTAATCAAACTGGTCTACCAATTATTTTCCATCCCCTGTAAACTCTCCACTCATCGACATCAATTATCCACTCGGCGCGCCTTTTTTACTTTCACAATCCCATATCCCCCCTTTTTCCTCACTGCGCTCTTTTCCGTCACGGCCTATTGGCACTTCCACACACGCCATAATAGGTTGCCCTTTCATTGCGTATAAGACTTTCCACAGGACCTTCCCGTCGCCTACTCTTTGACGAGGCATTCTTCCTTTCCCCCCCTCAGTCTTCTTTCCCCCTCCCCCCCTGTCTCTGTCAGTTAGTACTATTCATCACATTCTCGCCACCGCGCGTACTCACCACCAATTCCACCATACCTTTCTCTCCTCCTCCGGCTAGACCCCTCCCCCAGTATTTTCAAGGACTTCCTCCGTATTTTTTTACTTCTAACCCTACCCATTTTTGTTTCTTTCCTATTATTCTATCCCGCTTTTTATTTCCCTCTGGTCGCACTATCTTATGTGCTTTTTTTTTTCCCACCTCCTTTCCTTCGCCTCTTTTACTATTTTTAATGTATTGTCTTTTCCCTTTTTTTGGTTCCCACTTTCGTTTCCGGTTCTCTCTCCCGCGCCTAAAATTTATATCTAGTTACTTTTTTGATTTTTTACGCGTTCCTCCCATTCGATTTCTTCGAGCATCTCTATTTACCAATTTTATCGTTTCACCATTTAAATATTTTTCCCTTTTGTTATTTAATCCCATATACTTTTATGACCAATTCTTAGCCCGTTTGCACAACGTAGCCTATCTCTTGGTGGCAGAACAATGAGGAATTTTAATATGTAGTTTTTTTTCAGTCTATGTCACCCATTTGCCATGGCATCAAATAATTAAATTAATCGTATTTTTGAGTTTATTTCATTATAATGGTAGATCCCTTTTTTTCTTTGTTCTTTCTTGCCAATTCCGAGATTTAGATCTCCATTCCATTATTTTTTGACCCTGGTCACCCTTTATTTATCGTTGACTATATACTCCAATCAACTCGTCACTTCTTCGTTCTCTTTTATGTTTCGACAATCCCACACACTTAAAGGTGATTTGTTTTTGTCCCTCCCCCCACTTGACCATTGCACAAACTCATCAATTCCCCCCTTGCACTCTGAATAAAGTTATTAACAGTCACGAATTCTAGGAGAATATAACAACTTGCAGACTTGGGAGATGAAAATACTTTTTGGTAATCATGGCGATTAATAATGCCTCAGATGGTTTATATATTGTATTAGGTTTATTTTGTATCTTAATTGCTTAGTTGCGCTAACAACTTAGTGTCCCCCTATAGTTGATTTTCTATATATTGATCACCCTATTGTTTGAAATCAAATTGATGCTTTACAGTAGGGAATATCGCAGGTGTATCCTATTGTCCCCCGTTTAAAAATGCCCCTGCGTTGGCACCTTCAAATGATCTTTTTTTTCCCCTTTCCCCCTTGTCTTTGCCCCTCTTACTCGCGACCCCAGTTCCCACGCCCCGTCCCCTCCCCCCCTGCCCTTCCCATCCCCCCCCCCGTCCCCACTTCCCCCTTGCACCCGCGCCACCCTGTCCCCCCCCCTGTCCCTTCTTTGCATACTAGATTTGACTTTCCATAGGTGCAACATGTCTGATTTCTTTCCCCCCCCCCCTCCCTACCCCTGTGTCTCTCCCCTCGACCCCTCCCCCCCCCTGTTCCACCATGTGGTCATCCCGTTACCATCTTTCCGTGCCTCTCCTGCCTGTCCCCGCTGTCCTCCACCACACGCTGTGTCCCCTGTGTTTGCTTTTCCCGCATGTCCCCTTGTGCATGACGCAGCTTCCTTGGCACCCACCCCCCACCGTCCCCGCCCCCCTTTCCTGGCACCACTCGTGTCCCCTGTCCCCTGTGTGTTTCCCCAGTATGTACCCCCTGCACCCCACCCATCCTCCCTGTGCGCCAGGGGTACGCAAGAAGGTTATAACCCAAATAACTCGAAAAGTCGTTGAAAAGCATGTCCCCGTCCCCTCGCTCCCTCGCCGCCCCCTGTCATTCACACGTTCCTCTCCCCTTACCTTCCTGCCGCTGTCCCGTATCTTGAGTCCCCCGCCTCACTTCACTCACTGACTTCCCTTCCCCGTTGTCCTCCCCTGCTCTGACATGGACAATTGAATTCTAGGGTGTGGCTCTCGTGTCCGCCCCTTTCTATTGCGATATAGAAAACTTGGCAAACAAATCCCCTTGCATTTTGGGGCAAGATGGTAACACCAACCCGGACTCGGGGTTTTTCATAAAATCACATTGTTTTTCATAGTAAACTATCTTTTGTCCGATCCTTTTATAAAAGTGCACAGACAACAACTAGTGCTTTTTGTACCAAAAAGGCTCTAGTAAGTTGTTTTTGTCAAATATCAGTCATTTTTGTCCTCACAATTTAGTCAGAAGTTACACAAATGCAAAAGTTAAAACTGTCTATTTCTTTAAGACACATTGTTTTATTCTTTTTTTAACTTCAAAGTTTTAATGATAAAAAGAATGTTTTAATTTTGTTGTGCGTAAGTACCAGTTGCAAAAGAGACTTGTAAAAATAATGTTTCTGTAATTAAAATATTTAGTTCCCTGATCAAAAGATGGTTCCCAAATGAAACTGTATATAGTAAATGCAAGAGTTAACATCAAGATCCCCTTATTTAAAAGTTGCATTAGGGCTAGATTTAATGCTAGTGCTTGATGCTTGTCTCTGTAGAGTTTAATGCATTGACATGAATCGTGTTGAAAGGGTCGTAGCATGTTTTTGGGTCATGCTCTTGTAGGCACGGGTGTCCAAATGGATATGGGTGCAAAACTGTGATTCTTTAAGAGGCCTTGCATAAGTCTAGCTTGCTCTCTTGAGTATCTTTCCGTCTCCATTTCTTCTGTGTCCTCATATCTCTCTGAAGTGTTAGCTCTTGATGTCTCTAGCTAAGCATTCTCTCTTTCTCACGCTCTCCTGAGGCCTTATCTCAAGTTAACTTTCCGCACAGCAGAGAATGGCTAGGCTCATGCTCAGAAAAAAGGAAACGCGTTCGCGAGAATTAATTAATCTCACTTCCCATTCAAATCTGACCTTTCTAATGCAAATTCTGTCATGCGCTCCGTCCTCCCCTTACCATATTATAAACCCCCTCCCTATGCTTTTGAAATTGAATCCATTTTACTTTTCTGGTAATTACAGTATGTTAAAGTGTGTGTGTGGTAGCTGTTTGCCTAACCCTCTGTTCAGCCACTGTGAAATTAACTTCATTCGCCTCCAACTCTCCTCACATCAAAGTCATAATTCTCGCCGCCTCCTGAGATCTAGTGTCAGATTCTTAAAGATTGCGGAGTGGCCCAAAGTGGTGCGCACGCTGCCGGAAATAATCGCTGAGAGAGGGAGTGCTGCAGCTGAGAGGATAGCTTGATTCTTATTGCTTGTTTTCTTGTTCTTGTCCTCTTCAAGATGATGACAAATAAAACCTTAACGCTGCCGGTGGCGTCGACGCCGTTTGGCAGGTAGGGGTTTTGTGTTGCCGCCGTGGAATTGGAGAGATATTGCATCTGGGAAGTGAAGTACGGAATTGTTTCATGGGCCGTAAACGAGGTAAATGGGATGCGTCCCTTACATACGCCCAGGCACCTAAGTACCCTTGTATCAAAATCTCAAATGGTGTTTAGTAGGCGCTTTGTGTTCATTTCGTCATTCCGGTGGTACTAGAGGAACCTAAAGAAACTGGAGGCTTTACTCCAAGTGGGCGTTTACAGTCATTCCAAGTCAAGCGCCTCGGATTTACCTTGATTTCTGGTGCCCCAAGTGTGATTTTCATCAATATTTGCCTTCCTCCCCAGACAGTTCCAGATCGAATAAAGCAACTTTTGGTTGCCAGATATAGTTACTGTCAGCTTGATCTGGTGGGGTTAGTGGGGTGTAAGGATACTCCTGCTAGCAGGAAGCAATCATACCCTAATTACAGCCGCCCATCAGATCCAGCTTTTATCTGCAAGAAAAGGAGAAAAAGAGCCATCTAATTATTATTGATTTGTGGTGGCACCTCAAACGTCAAATTGAATCTACTACCGCCAGTGTCCTTAGAGTTTCATTTCCCACTGGCTCCGTCTTTGGTGTTTCAGAGCAGTTCCCAATACATGCACCAAATGCATGTCATCGTGGGAATTAATTAGCATTCATGTTTGTTGCAGGTGGAGGCCAATTAGTGGCATCCTTCTGTTTTGTAGTGTCCTTTGCCGTTTTAAGACAGTGTATGAAAGTTTTAAGTAGTCTCAAGATCCCTGCATGCGCTTAAATTGTGCTCCAATTTGGTCTTAAATGTTTTTGAATGCAAGAATGAGTACTTTGTGATTGGCCGCTAGTAGAGTAATTTCTACATGTAGGTGCCAACACAATGGCACTGTTTCAAAAATATGTGCCAAAACTTTTGAGTCCAGGGTCATTGAATTCAGGAGGAACATTTTATTTCAGACAGTTCAGTTAATTATGAGATTGTGCTACTGCTAATTCCATAATTATATGAATATGGGAAGCACAGGCTGCTAACTAGCAGCTTTCATAGCATCCAAGTTTCCATCTCCATAGATCTTATTTCCATCCTGTACTTGTTCCCGTTTGGTTAGTGCATAGGCAGTTCCCATACCTTTTGCACCCCCCCCCCCCCCCTATAATTCTTGTACTTTTTCTCCTATAACTTTTCAGTAAAAGCCACAACACATTGTAAAATAAAACAAACTCTTCTTGTACATCCCATCAGCTGCATACAAACACAACCCTTTAATCTGTCCACTTGGTATTCAGTTGACTTTCAGACGATCCTGCGCTTGTGTAGAGAAAACCACTGCTGTAAAATTGGCCTGTGTTTAACTAGAAAGTGCCACTCGCCCATAAAATCCCCTTTTGCGTCCTGCTGCCAGTAGAGGGCAGTGCGACGCCGCTCAAAACCCTCATGAAGCCACGTTCCCCCCGTTGTGAATGTGTGATTTGGAGCTGGAGCCCAAGGGAGGGTGATGCACCGGATTTACATTTGCGTTCGAGGCCTCGGGAGGGTTTCGGCTCTCCGGAAACTTGAGGAAATAATTAGGCTAATACAGACAATGTCAATAACAACGTCAAGCGAATTGAACCTTTAGAAGATATTGTGCTGTTTCCTTCTCCAGCAAAATCATTTCAAATTAAGCAGCACCGCACAATCTGTATTAGCGTTGCGCGCATTTGAGCCGATTAGCTGAAATAAATTGGCTCTCGCGCAGCAATTTTCCAGGCTTTGTCTCGGTGACGTTTGAGTACTTTGTCTTTAAACTAGCGTGTGACTGGTGAATGTGAAATAGGGGTGAAATGTTCTCTGTGTGTTTTATGATTTCGAGGGCTGTGTGATGATCAGACAGCGATTCTCACAGAGGCGTCTCGCTGCGCGTCCCTCCAGTGTTTTTCCCTTTCGTCTTTTTCCGTTGATCCTGTTAATTGATCTCGGTTTTTTCCTCCTCACCACAGGTATGCCATTCCTCCTGAGCACGGCAAGAGGTTGGAGCGGCTGGCACAAGGTAAGACCTCACATCCGTTCGTTAGCGTGTCTCCATGCAGAAATGGAGCGTGGTAGGTTAGGCGATCAAAACAGAGGTCATTTACATATAAAAGCCTTAAAGTAAAAGGAGTGAAAACAGAAATGTTGGAAACCTGTTCTCGTTTTGTTCCAAACTTTTTTTCTTTGGTGCAACACACACACACACGTGAATTTAAAAAAGAAATGAACGGATAAAATGTAAAAAAGATATAAATTCTATAAATAATAGTTTTATATTTTATATAAAAATAATTTAACTAAAACAATACCTCCATAATACTATAACTAAATAAATATATGGTTATTCCCTATAGTATTCTATGCACGGTTATGATTATTGTGTATGAACCCCACGTACCATACTATATACAAACAAAACTAGCTATTATCGATCTATCAGCTGTATGTTGTTGTCTGTTATATAATAATTCTTCCTATGTATTGATTGATATAAATTCAAAATATGTAGAGATCTTATAAATCTATTTCTTGTTGTATATATAGATATATATCTATCTATATATATCCCATATATTATTATATATAGATACTATATATTGATAGAATGCAACAAACTTACAACATCAAAAAACAATTCACCCAACAGTGATTTTTTAGGGTTTTTGATAGTTACTATACTAAGTTTAGTTATTTATGTCACTATAGTTTATATTTAGGTTGACTATATTTTGCATGTCGGATTATTTTTATGATATGTATATAATTTATGCATTTATAGAAATTTAATTTTATTACTTTAATGTATTTTTGGAACGTTGTAGCTTCTTACTTTTTTTTTTTTTCATGCATATAAGCCCTTTTGGTGAAAAATGACTAAAAAGCACCATAACAGTAGTGCATATGAGCCGCACGCTGTATTTCACGTCTTTTGAAATCATATGATAAATTTGTGTGAGGAAAATCCTGCGAAGTTTCTCAGTTTATGTTTTACTGGAGGAAGAAGGTCATACAGGTTTGAGTATAAATAATGGCAGAAGTTCATTATCGGATGAACGATTCCGGGCTGAGACAGGAAAAATCCTGTACCGCGGGTCTTTTCCTGCCCCAAATTACGCAGACAAAACATCGCCGTAATCCTGAATGAGGTGCGAGACGGTGCTGGCAGAAAATCCTCTCCGCACCTCCCGAAAGTTGTCTAGGAAAGCCCAGGCGTCTGCCTGTGGTTGTGTGGATTATGAGATGTGAAGATGTTTGTGCGTCTCTGAGATCTGAGGCTGCTATACTTCAAAACGCTACCATAACCCACATACACAAACTCCTGTCCCACTTAAACAAACACCCCGCTTTAAACGAGCACTCGACACGACGCCGGGCTTTCAGTGATCAGCGCTGAGACGTCACAGACGTATATACAAACACCAACAGCGGTTTAACGCCACAACTCGTCTTTTTCCGCCCTCGTTTGGACGTTTTTTGTTGTTGTTGTTTGTTTTTTCATCCTTTGATTGATGATTAATGTTGTATTTTACTGTCATCAAGCTTTAATGCACTTCATTTTTGTAATTCTGAAATAAGACTTTTATTGATATATATATATATATAGGGCTATATATAGATATTTTATATGTTGACATTTTCGGGTCATCTCTTTAGGAGTCTGCGAGATTAATATTTTTTAGTATTTTTATATTTCAAATAAAAAAATAAAATAAATGAAATATTATTTATTGAATTAAGTATTGATTTGCTGATATAAATACTCTAAATATATAATTTTTTGGAACATTACATTTAATTAAAGTTATTGATTGGAATCCCCACCCCGATGGTATTATATTGTTGTATAAAAATTAAACTGTGTAGTATTGAACACTATGTTTATTTCTGTTCCTTATAATTATAAACTCCCGGTTTTTTTTTTCTTATTTGTAAATATTTCATATTCATGTTTATTTTTAATAGGTATTTTAATATTTTAACATTATATTGTAAAATTTTCTTACTTTGTTATTACTTTATTTTTGATTGCATTATTATCTTATTGTAAATGATTTGTATAATATACCTTTTTAAAAAAACAATGAAGGGCTTGCATAATGTATTTTGTATAACAAGACATTTGATCTATTTTGCTTAATTATATTGTTCCTCTTCATAGAGACTAAATCAAGATGTTACCCTTTTGAATATTCCAGATTCTATATCTGGTAAATATGCATGTTTTATTTTATAAACTATTTCCATTCACCACAACTATACTATTTATAATTATGGTTTAACAATTATAGTTTATATATAAATGTTAAACACTTCATACATTTATACTGTTTTATTACTGTGATTTTACAGGCTATATAATAATATCTTAAACCTTTTATAAATATCCTTAATTTTATTCTTTTATGTTTGAACACTTGAAGTGCTAACACATTGATGAATCCTGATTTCTGGGTGAAACACAAGCACACGCTGTTACCGAAGGAGAACCTCTGCATTGAAATCCCAACCAAGTCCTGAGACCTCTTTGAGTCAAGAGAAGCGGACGAGACGTGAACACCCCCGGTGGCGAACCCTGCGCTAAAGCTTTCTGTTATGAAGAGGCTGATGCCCAATAATGGTTATGCAAAACCCACCTCACCTGTATATACGTGCATAAAATATGAATTCAAACTCCATGAGTCAGTCTTCTTCCTGGTTGTAACCATCTGCAAGTCCTTTTTCTTATGTTAAACTCTGTGTTACGCGAAACAAAGAGACTGATGATATATAAAATTAAAAATTTTGTACACTAAGCTACTCTAAATAATGTATCTCTATCTAATCTATATATCTTAATATTCGTCACAGATCTTCAGTATGTTGATTTCAGGGTTCATCCGTTGGGCATCGTCTCCTCTCGCTCTTTTTGCTGTTTGGGCTTCTGCAGGTTTTTTAACAGCGAAGTTATCAGGGGTGCGACGCGTTTCTCCGTCACAAGATGACCCTCCTTTCTCCATCGATCCTGAAGAAATACAGCATCCCCTTTGACCGAGTGAGTTATTCACCCATTATAATTGATTCCATGTAGTTTTATATTTAAATAAGACAAAATATTACTGAATATAATCATTTAATTCAATTTGTGGTTATATTAATTAATACTAATCTTATTAGCAGTATTATCCACATACAAACTGAAACAGCTTATAACAAAGATTTATTTCGTAATTTATTTAAAAAAAACTTTGTGTTAATTGTCTAAGTGTGAACCTTTGATTATAGCAGTTGGATAAAATCATTAGCTGTGTCTCATTTTGAAGGCTGCGCTCTCCGGAGGTCGCATTTGAAGGCTGCATACGTCATTGGGGCAGACTCATTTAAGAAAAGTAACCGTAAATTTGCAAAGTAAAAAAGAAATTACAGTACAGTATTTTACACCTCACAAGGTATAACCCTAGTGTAACAGATTTATTCAGTAATTTAATATGAGTGCACACCAGGATCTGTCATAGGCCCTCTGCTAATTTTCGCGTATTACATTTGCCCCTTGGGGCTATTATCAGAAAATACTGCGGATGTAGTTCCACTGTTATTGCGTGAACTCACTATTATCTCAACAAGACAGCACTGAAACCCTCTCATAATTATCTACAGTCTAACCAGAGTGTGTTAAATGTAAAAATTGGCCCCCCCTTTCCAGGGATCCAATAATTTTATCCTACTTAAACTTGGATAAGACAGAGATATCCTACTTATTGGGGACCACCCAAAACTGAAACAGAATCCGTGGCCATTCCATTTGCAACTAGACGGAGCGTTACTGGTATTCCCGCTACAGGTCAAAAATTGTCGGGTTATATTAGATCAGCAAATTGTCTCTCTTGAAAAACAATATGTCCAGTTACAATAAACAGCATGATTAATCTGTAGAAAACACGGTTTTCCCTCCCCTCGCCCCTCCCCTTCCCCCCCCCCCCCAAGTTGCCACGAACCATGATACCTGTTCTAAGCAGAAAAGATAGTCTCATGCATTATTCACTGAACTCTAGACTGGACTAATGTAAGCACTGCTAGATGGTGGCTGAATCTTCAAATAAACAAGGATAACAGTCCATTTTATTACCCTGTTACTTTGCTTAAATAGAATTCCAACCCTCTGGTCGACCGTCTACCTGAAGACTTCAAATGCGACCACCACCTCCGCCCCCCCGACGCGACGCAACGCCCTATGAAAGTGAGACCGGCAGCTATTGTCAATGATTACCCCCCAATTTTTCACCAACTCTGAAATAATAATAAGAATAAGTTTTAACTATTATTCGTAGTCTCTCCTTCAGTTTCCGCTAATCAACGTACTTAACTAATAATTTTTTAATTTTTTTACGACATGCCAGTTGTACATAAAAACAAAAAATTCCTGACTCTTTGGTGTAAAATCATGCGATCTTCATGTTCCTAGGTTTGATTCAGTAATGATCTACACTATAGTCCAGTTTATAAAGTCGGTATCCGTTGTGCTTTCGATGTTGCCATTAGTATACTGGTTCATGATGGGACTCACTATAGCCAGATCAGCGCCATCCCATAGCAGCACAACCTGTGCAATGTCATATTGACGAGACGAAAAGTAGGCAAATCTTTATAAAAGCCCTAAAACCCGCATACAGATAAGATACAGGTGGTGCTATCGTATTCGAGGATCAGCTATCAATTAATCTGTCTGTTGATTATATCAGGAGCTGATGACTTTATCAGAATAGTCCTAAAAAATTTCAATCATATTCAGTTTGTTATATAACGACAGGCACGTAGCTTTAAGTTTTTTCAATGTTAAATTTTAACGTAATTTGTTTTTTTTTGACGTCGCAATAGTCAGGCGCCTGTCAAAAGGGCCTGAAATTTTACCCATAAATTAGAATTTGTACTTTCTAACCAAACTATGATTAAAATTGCAATTTTTATCATTTCAAATTTAAATATGCACTTAATTGTAGTTAGGGTGAAGTAAAAGCTTTTGGCATTCTCTTCTGCTTTAAGCAAAAATAGTACTAAGGCACGGTTATTAAACCGATAACGAAACAAGACTTCAAGTGTCTTCCCTGCAGTATTTAGGGGGGGAGGCCTGCCCCCCCCACCACGATCACCCCCGCCCCCCTTGAAGGTCACCAGCTAATTTATTTAATATATTTTCTTTGTATCGCCCGATCAGAACAAGAAACCAGTCATGTAAAGTTACCTTTTATAGCACAGCTCATAGCTTGTCTCTTGCTAAACTAAATCGCCTTCTGGTTATTATCTTACTCCTTTACAGGAGGGCATGTCATTTCAGCGCTCTGTATGGTCGCGCTTCTGTATCAAGAAACAACCCGGAGTTTCCCGCCGATGCGCACGCTCACCCCCACACACACAACAAGTAAGCCCCCTCGATTATATTTAAATTTATTGAATTCGTGTCTCCTGTGTATCCCCCATGAATGGAGCAGAGCGTGGTTTTGTGTAGTACTTGTCCTGAAAACCTTGTGACGCTTCCAGTGATATTAGTCCTCTTGCCGTTTGCTCAATCAATGAGCTGACATAAATACACTAGAACAACATCTCCAGAACTGCTCTGAGAGTCACTTCATCAACATTTGACTGTTTCATTTCAGTAAAACTATCACTTTGTGTTCATACACACACAGAAATTTTAAGGTATTCACGGCAACCCGTAAAAATAAAAGTTTGGTTTAACTTGAAAACATTGTGGCAGAAATATATTACTATTGTTCAGCAGAATGTATGTAACAGACTGCTACTACTACTACTAAAATTATTAAAACCTTATTTTTAAGGAATAATCATACAATATTTCTTCAATGTTTTAATTGTAATATTAAATGACCTTTATTTTCCAAAAAAATTTAATTTGTTTAATTTTCAATAATTAAAATATAGATTAAATGAATGTTTTATGCCTTAAAAAAAATGTAAATACACAACACAGAATTTCTGAGCAAAAAAATCTTAAGGCTATTGTAAGAATAAATGAAACTTTTTTTATGCTTTCAAATTAGACATGCTAAAACGGAATTTGGTTACAATAAAAGATAAGGTTGGAAAAATAAAACATTTCACAGGGCCCTAAACATGTAATATTCGTTAAACTTTTAATAAATTGATGTTAAATTGTTTAAGTTTCATGATTTTAATTAATAAAACATGCTTTTTGTACCCTTATATAACTTTAATTACACATTAAAAAAGGATGTCCAAAAAAACATTCTGAACTCTGCGTACATGTTGTCTATACCCCGCCTTTGAACGCAGCTTAATGCGAATAGTTATACAATCTAAGGGAATTGGAGGTGCACATGTCCGTTACCAATGTTCTAACATTCAACGAAACTACGCTGATACATAGTACGAGATTGTCTTCTTTCCCCCTATTTTATCATGTTCATTCGTCCCGTCCGCACCGAGTACCCATTTTTTATAGCAGAGAAAGCCTTTATGACTCACATGTTACGACTCTCTCCTCACAGCCACCAGGCTTTGACTCTGATGCCCGTATTATGTGGTGACAGACTCTTGCCCCTCAGTACCTTCATTCTTCAATCTTTTATGCTCATTTCATACCGTGTAACTGTGTAGTCGCCCGCCCTCTTCGGGATTTCCTGTGACATCGTCTTTTGGAAACACTCTTACTACCCCCTGTCTCACCATTTAGCCTTATAGCTGCTTCCACAAAACCCTAATCCGGCACCTCCAACAGCTTGCATCTTTATGTTGCCCCGCGTCTTTTGTATCTAGTTACACGCACTCACGCCTGACGCTTCCTCATGACCTATCCGATCATTCGCTACTTTTTTCTCGTTCTTTCTTTTCTTCCCCTTCGGCTTACGACTGTTAAAATGGTGCTGGAAATGTTACAAACCAGTACTGACCTAAACAACCCATCCCGTCAACCAAAGTTTCAACAAATTATTATAATGCAACTCTTTGTTGCCCCCCTAACCATAGCAACTGATTACACCAAAAAACTTTTCATTACCACATCTCCGATAGCTCTTCACCCCCCCCCGCCTGTTATATATTTAATCTCTCGTCCCCCCCCTTTTAACACTCACCGACCGGCACCCCGACCCCTACTCCCCTATCCATTGTCTCTTATCCCTCTACCCTGGCACTGCTCGTATTTTACTTTCGCTGTTCACCCACTTTAATAAAGATTTTTTGCACCCTATATTTCTTTCCCACCTCTTGTACCCCCCACCAATTAGCGCTCCTGCAACACCCTCACCCATTTCTAGACATATTATCGATATAATCCGATAACAGCCGCCATAATCTGGCTCACATGCTCCTATGATTAGCAACCCGCCTGCCCTGTTACCAAGTCAAACCTCTTTTTTTGTTACTCTGCTTTATTTGATAGTGTTTTACTTTATTCTATTATAAAGCCATTCAGACTCACAATTCTATTCAATAATCCTCCCCCATCCGCATTATTTCACTTGAAATCCCTAGCCACTTCGTCAAAAGAATTCTGCTATGTCCAATCCGACACAGCCATCCAGACACTCTTCACCACTATTCCCGCAACCTTCCCCACTCGGTCCCCAATCTTCACCTTTTCCTTATATTCTAGATGTGCGTTTCCTTTTCCTCGCTATGAGTTATTCCCTTGTTGACATTATTGCTCAGTCGTGCGCCATCGCCATATTCCACGACCACTATTCCCCTAGACACCAGATCAATGCTACTCTCTGCATTTCTACTCTGTGTCTATTTTCTCACTCACAGCTTACCGTGTGCTTCGAGTCTTCCGGGTTGTCCCCCTCCTTAGACAAATGTCTCTCTTTGCCCCCCATTGCTACCCCCCTCCTTATGTGACCTCAGGTCGACTCACGTTTCGCCTATAACCGTCTTTACGCCATTGGCTCTCTGTGGTCCCCCACCCATTTTTCTGCCCAGCAACATTAGACCGCTGTCAAAGCATTGCTTAGTTCGTTAAACTCCAGCTCCCCCCCTTGCATGTCAATTTTTATGTCATGTGTCCGATGACCCGCATGTTGTGTTTTCTTGCGTACTACTGCGAATGCACCCTTTCATCTCACTTTCCACTTGTTTCTTTGTCCCCATTTCTCGTTCCTGCTTTCAACTCCTCCCTCTTCTCTCAGCTTTGTAAACACTCTTCACATATTCTCCTTCCCTCCCTTTTTTTCCCCTTCTTCTTTCCCTCCCGCGTCCTTGCTTATATTATGCTTAAACATTCCCACGCGCACCGCTGTCACGCAGAGTCTTCTGGGGCGACAGCTTTATGAGGGCAACAGTTTGAACACGGTATGCGTTTGCTTAAAACTGGCACTTTGATATTTACATGCGATCTTCCCCCTACTGATGAACTTAAGCGTCATGTCCCACCTACACTTCAGTGTGTAGATACCGTCAGCCGTAGCGGGCCCGCTGAAGTCAGCCGGGAGTCGATCTGAAAAACGTGTTGCAGGTACTGAGAGCTAAACTACGTAGCGGGATCGCCGCGCTACAGTCCCTTCGCCTTCGCAGCTGCTGGGAAGATGCCTCTTTAGTTCTCAAGATCTTCCCCACCCTCGCCTCTTTTTCCTCTGCCTTTACGCCGCACCACTTTCGTCCACTACATTGGCCTGCCTCCCTTCACGCCCGAGTCGACCGTGGAATAAGGTGAGCCCTTTCCCGCGTGTGCCGTCATCGCTCGCGCACTTATTCATTTGTCTTTTGGCTCGTATGACGGGCAGCGGAGTGGTAAAGCGTATTAGCCCGCCTTAGCATAATGCTAATATACTTCCATTGCTCTCGTATTTTTCTATTGCTCTGCGCTAGACGATGGATTCCGTCGCTTCACTTAGGAATGCATCAACGCACGGATGCACTCCTCCGACTTATAAGCCAAGTCCCCCCCCCCGCCTTGCACTTACTCGCGGTTTGAGTATCCGAATTTCAATTTCCTTTGTACTCCGGTTTCTGATAGCACGCAGTTTGCTCTGCCGTTGCCTTTCGGTAGAGCTCCATTAGATTACTTGACGCATCCTGGGGCTTGCACACACTCAGAGTCATGATTTTTATTTTTGTATTAGTTTCGCTACCTGTGCTTCAGCGCCACGCCCCCCCCGCTCCTCCCTTCATCCTTCCTTCCGTCGACCCTTTCGTCTGTCTTCCCCTCCCGCCCCCGTAGTATCCCCCTATTAACCCCGCCGACCACTTTTATTCACCTCCTTCCCGTCACTCCCATTTGACGGCCCCTACGATAACAGTCAGCCGTTTTTTTCCCCTTACCTAACCTTCCGTTTTACATCTAAACCCCTTGCAATACTGATTTTGGCCATTCCCCGCCCCGCTCCTCCATTTCCGCGCGCGCAGCGTTCATTCCGCTCACTTGCACGTCGACTGCGACCCTCGGTTGTTCGCGATTTTGTTGGCTCCTCCCGTGACCGCACCCTGAAACGGACTCCTCTTTCCCCTGAGGGGAGACGCCTCTTGCCTTACCTACTTCTTGGGTGGCATCTCACGAACGGTATTCTTTTCCGGCTTGTCTCGTTTGTCCCCTTTGATGTCCCCCGCTTGCTGCCCTTCCCCCCCCCCCCCGCCGGTTCCTTGATCCGTTTTTGATTCCTCTTACGCATGCCTTCTTCCCACGCTCTTATTTCACCATTCCTCCTTTGCTAGCACACCAATCGGCTCCGAGCAGTGTGAGGAGACCAACCTTCAACTCGCCGAATCTTAGTGTCATCGCATGTAATAGTTACATTTGGCACTATCCCGTCTACTCCCGCCCACTTCCACAGACTCACCGCACCCCCTGCCGTATCCAGTTTTCCCCATACTTTGCACCACTTGCTACCCCACCTTCCCCGCTTTTTACATTTCCTCACAATACCGCAGGATATTTTCCCCCTCACATATTACCACCTATTTTCGATTAGCCCGCACTAGTTCGGGCCTCTTTCGGTCTTATGCGGGTCCCACTTT
Source organism: Sinocyclocheilus anophthalmus (assembly GCA_018155175.1). Lineage (NCBI taxonomy): Eukaryota > Metazoa > Chordata > Actinopteri > Cypriniformes > Cyprinidae > Sinocyclocheilus > Sinocyclocheilus anophthalmus. Next base: position 112,322 of record JADLZN010005356.1, read on the forward strand.
GACAGTTACCTTCAACGTCCAATGATTTGTGTTCCCAACCATGATTCGAATCTTTCATAAAAGTGCATTACATGTCCTCGGCTGCTTGAGTGGAACGTATGTTGTAACACACTGCTACAGATATAACAACTCTATTATGAGATTTATAGGCTCTATAACCATCTTCTTTCCTCTTCCAGTCCCGCCTCCCTATCTGCCCATTCTGCCCCTTCTTTTTCTGCATTTGCCTTCATTCTTGTCACTCCCCCCTCCAGCGTCTTTCGCCTATAATTACTACTACTAGACCCATGCCCTTGTGGATTTCAGTCACCGCGGCACTTCACTCACCGTTTTCTTTTTTTCTTTCCTCTATGTTCCCGTTTTCCCCCTCCTACTGATCAGATGTTTGGAATTGATACCTTCACTAGTGAAGAATGCCTCTGTTTTTGGTTCTGCCGCACTCCTTTCCTCCTGTAAATTTGCACTAATAGTTTATATTTGGTAAAACCAGCCGAACAAACAAAAAGAACGTTGCTGAAAAATATATTAAAAATTATGCGGGGGTTAGGTTTAGATTTTATTTTAAATGTCATGCTTTGTTATTATTTATCATCACCCGCACCACATGTCCTTATCATTTGCGCTTTTATCTATTTCTCCCTACAATCTTTTCTAAATTGTAACCCTCGCCAAACCATTGCCACCCCCGTCACAAAAATGTTCCATTAGCCTGCTACAATCCCCTTTGACACCCCCTTATTTCCATTTATAGTTTTATTTTTACTATATACGATATTTAAAATATCAGATTTATGTACTGCAAATTTACACCAAATTATGCTGAATGTATGTTTTATTTAAAACATTCAATTTTTGACAATCGATTTTTGGTAATGCCCATAATGTACACATAATAATGACCTTTAGTATTTGGTTTATGACATTAAATTTTAGTTTAAAAGTTAATTTATTACTGTACTATTTTCTTCAATTCAGTTGCATGAAAATTTGTTTTTTTTCTTTATGGAAAGTAAAATTGGAATATGGAAATTCAAATGCGTTATTAAATACTCTTTCGCAATCAGATTTTTTTATTGTAATGCAAATGTACGCCCTGATACCTCCTGTAATTTAAAAAAATGAAATCTAAATTTGATTTTACAAGTAATGTATTAATTTAGTTACTTGTCCTCTTAAGTTCAACTGAAAATTATTTTTGTCATATTATTTTTATATACTTTTGATCTTATTTTTGGGCGATTCACACGTTGACATTTTTTCTTTGTTTGTTCATTGGTAATATTTTAACATATTTTTACTTTAAATAAGGTTTTATTATTTTTATATTGCATTTTTAAGTTATTTATTTCATTTTTATTTGTTTGATTTTAAAATATTTATTTATTTACTTATTCATTTATTCATTTATGTTTGTCTGAGCTGTTATCGACACTCTATAACACAATATCGCGTTCTCTACAGGTGTGGAATTAATCTAATTTCGTTAAATGTACAAACGCCGAGGACTAATTCTACAGAAACACCAGACACGTAGCAGTGAAATATGACTCGAAACCGCATTAATGAATTTGACTTTCTTTCTAATGGACGTCAGCGTGATGCTGAAGCGTGACTCCGCCGATCGCAAAGCTAGAAAACGACGGAGTGAAATGAAAATATTCATTAGCTAAGGCTGGCTAACTCTCCGCCATGCTCCGCGCCTCCACCTTAATTGCGCTCGTAGCGTCTGGAAATGTCTTTCCAGCGTTTCGTTTGGCCGGCGGCGGCCGAGGTCTGAAGGAGACGATGAATGGAGGGAGAAAACGAGAGGAGAGGTGGAAGATTTCTCACAGCAAATTTCTTTTCCCATCAGCTGCTAATGGCTACGGATATTAGCGCTGGAAGCCGGCGTGTTTCTCAGTCTCGGCTGATTTTCCCGCGACGGCCTTTTCTCCCTCTGAAGTGTCGTTTGCAGCTTAATTCAGCAGTTATTGGCTCTTTCATCAAAGTACAGTTCACTGAGTCCTTTAAATGTTGCCTTCGCCCAGAAGACTGTGGAGCTGGATGAAATTAATAATATGTAGGGTAGCGGAGCAATAGCAGGGAAAAAATTAAGCGTCCAGTGCTTCCATCTTCAGAGACACGTGCGTCTCGTGAGGATGAGCCGAGGGCTTCATGATTATTAGCACACGTGCAGAATTCACAAGAAAGTGCTGCAGATATTGACAGTCAAACTCGTTATTCTCAAAGACACTTGTGCTTTTTTATATAAAAATATATAACATTTGCAATCTGTTTTTTTTTCTAATGTGAGTTTACACCATAATACCTGACTATTTATGTTAATTAAAGTTTATTCATTTATTTGTATTATATTTGTATGCATTTGGTCCTTAATTTTTCATTAATTCCTTCATTTTGTTCTTTCACATTCATAATTCTCTCTTGCTTTTGTTTGTTATTTTTTAATTTAGTATTTTTTAATTATCCATGCATTCATTTTTAAATTACACATAATAAAACTATTATTTTTTGTGCATTTGTCATTTTTCTTTAATTTGATTTGTTTTTTCTTTTACATTCATAATTCTTTGTCATGTTTTTTTATTTTTTATTTAATTTACTTAATTTTTAATTCTTTATCTATTAATTAAAACTTCAAACAATAGAAGTAACAAAAGAAATAGGTTGTTTCATTTCTTTTTGTTTATTATTAATCCTTTATCTCGGTTTTTGTGTATGTATTATTTTATCTATTTTTTTGCGATTAAAATTGCACATTTTTTACCGTTAACACCTCACTTTTTAATTAAATTAAACTTAACTTAAAAGTTAATTTCATTATTTTAGTTGACATTTTAGTTGTTCATTTATTGACTAAATTATAATAATTAAAGGAGTTTGTTCCTTTAAGGAGTCAATTTAATTTAAAAGTATCAATTTGTATTTCATTTGACTTTTTATTTTTAAGTATTCATCAAATAAATAGCTAATAAAAGTAGTAAGTTGTTTTGTTTCTTTTTTGTTTATCAATTTGTTCACATACTTTAATTTTTAATTGTTCTTTCAATTGTGTACCTTGTATCATTTATTCAGAGATCGCCATGAAAATAACCTTGATGCTGGCATGCCGTTAAAAAGAGAATAAATAAATAAATTCATTATTTTTTTCCACAGTCTTTCTTTTGCTTTTTAGCGTATACCATTTTAGCAATTTTTTCGCTATAAAACGCTGTACTCTTTACAGTTCTCCAACATTGGCATCTAAATCTCCCTCTTACGTATTTTATTGTATTAATTTTGTGCAACTAACAAGATTTTACACCATAATCGGCACAGATGACGTAAAGCGATGGCGTAGGTTTTGCGCAGTGGCCTCGTTGTGATGATTTTGCCGCTGTTTTGTTTCTGTGGTAGATCACGCAGGAGGAGGGCGAGTTCATGATCACGTTCCCGTACGGATATCACGCTGGATTCAACCACGGCTTCAACTGCGCCGAGTCCACGAACTTCGCAACCCTGCGCTGGATCGACTACGGCAAGATGGCCACGCAGGTGAGCGCGAGTTTAGCTCGACAGACGACAGACCCAGCGGCTCACTGCATTCGTTCTTGTGTTTTGTTCTTTTGTGCTTTCGTTAGTTATTTCACATACTTTCATTGATTCTTGCTGCTTTGCGCCTGATTCATTTGCTCGTTCATTCATCCTTTCATTTGCTCTCATTTGCTGCTTTTGTTTGCTCGTTCACATCCCTTCACATTTTTTCCTTTCTTATGGGTTTTGTACATTTTTGTTTGTTTTTCTTTTCATTTTCCCTTTTCATTTGTTATTCTTTTTGCTTGTCATTTTCGTTCTTTATTTTTGTTTGTGCTTTCTTTTCATTTTCTTTTAGTTTGTCCTTTTCATTTCTTTTTCTTTCTGTTTGTCTTTCATTTTTCTTTTTGTTTGTGCTTTTTCTTATTTGTTTGTTTCCTTTCATTTGTTCTTTGATCTTTTCTTTTTGTTTGTTCTTTCTTTCTATTTGTCCTTTTCATTGTTTTTTGTTTGTTTGTCCTTTTTGTTTTTTGTTTGTTTGTTTTTATTTTCTTTTGCCCTTTTCGTTTATTATTTTTGCTTGTCATTTTCATTTGTTCTTTATTTTTGTTTGTCCTTTTCATGATCTTTCTTTATTGTTTCTTTTTGTTTGTGCTTTCTTGTTTGTTTGTTTCTTTTCATTTGTCCTTTTTGTTCTTTCTTTTTCTTTTTGTTTCTTCTTTTTGTTTATTGCCTTTCATTTGTTCTTTGTTCTTTTATTTATATTTGTCCTTTTCATTGTTTTTTTTTGTCCTTTTTGTTCTTTTGTTATTTTTTTGTTTGTCCTTTTCATTTGTTCTTTTTTATTCTTTCTATTTATTGTTTCTTTTTGATTGTTCTTTTTCTCTCTTTTTGTTTGTCCTTGTTTGTTTGTTCTTTTTGTGCGTCCTTTTCATTACTTTTTTCTTTTTGTTTGTCGTTTTCGTCCGTTCTTTTTCGTTTTGATTGTTCCTTTCATTTCCTTTGTTTTTTTTTTTGTTCTTTTTCTGTTCTTCCTTTCTTGCTAGCTTTATTTTGTTTGTCCTTCTCTCTCTCGTGATCTGCATGTATTGTAATGATTAGCGATGTGCTGAATGTGGGGTCACAGATGCGCGGCTAATTCAGGCTCATGAGCGGATCTTGTGTTTGAATCTCTCTCGCGTCGCTCTTAGTCCCACTCTTTATTTCCGTTCCTCTTCTACAGGCGTCTGACGGAGCACCTCGTTAGTCAGAGATCTGGAAACCTGCACATTCATGACAAAACACTGATTTCTGTCCTGTTAAAGAATCTTTTATGTGCAATAGCGGTGTTGCTGATGCTGTGAACATGCATATTTGTTATATATACATTTTTCTGCATGAAAAATAAAAAATTTTTAATGGTGCTGTGAATGAATCTTTCAATCAGATAAAAAAAAGCACATTAAAATCATTGTGATATTCACAATATTGCTTGATTTTCTATCATTGCGAATGTACTGTGAATAAATCGCCCATCACACGTGAGATCTCAGAGAAACCTGTAATAATCCACCTGCAGCGGCTCATGTAATGGCCAGACCGGGTCTAGAGAGAGAGACACGATGAGTTTACGGAGTTATTAACATGTTCATCTCCGATATGAGACGCAGCTTCATTGCTCTGGTGTCTTCAGAGGCCTGTGATTGTTTTCAATCACAAAAGGTTAATTTCCATTTATTGGTTTAGCAGTGAGAAATTCAGCAATAAAAGAGATTGATCTCAGAGAGTTCAGTGTCAAAATAATTGTTTTTGTTCTATTTTCAACCTCATTTTACGGTGTAAAACTTTTATACTCACTTTTTATTCACTTTTTATACATATCTTTAATTCTTTTTTTTGTTTTGTTTCATTTTAAATTTATATATTCACTACAATGCGAAACTTTGACATTTTTTAAGGCAAGGATGCATTAAATTGATCAAAAGCTAAAGACATTTACAATCTTACAAAAGATTTCTGTTTAAAATAAATGCTATTCTTTTGAGCTTTCTATTTATCAAAGAATCCTGAAAAATTAAACTTTGCATCATGAGAATAAGTTACATTTTAAAAATATATTCAAATAGAAAACTACATTTTAAATAGTAATAATATTTGACAAGTTTTGATCAAATTAATGCAGCTTTGGTGACCAGAAGAGACTTATTTAAAAATATTTTGCATTGTAGGGACTTTTTTGCCATTTTGCATATATACAGTGGTACGGAAAGTATTCAGACCCCCTTAAAAATTTCACTCTTAACAATATTGCAGCCATTTGCTAAAATCATGTAAGTTAATTTTTTTCCTCATTAAGTACACACAGCACCCCATATGACAGAAAAACAAAGAAGTGTTGACATTTTTGCAGATTTATTAAAAAAAGAAAAACGGAAATCCTCACATGGTCCTAAGTATTCAGACCCTTTGCCGTGACACTCATATATTTAACTCAGGTACAGTCCATTTCTTCTGATCATCCTTGAGATGGTTCTACAACATCATTTGAGTCCAGCTGTGTTTGATTATACTGATTGGAATTGATTAGGAAAGCCACACACCTGTCTATATCAGACCTTACAGCTCACAGTGCATGTCAGAGCAAATGAGAATCATGAGGTCCAAGGAACTGCCTGAGAGCTCAGAGACAGAATTGTGGCAAACCACAGATCTGGCCAAGGTTACAAAAAAAAAATTCTGCTGCACTTAAGGTTCCTAGAGCACAGTGGCCTCCATAATCCTTAAATGGAAGACGTTTTTGACGACCAGAACCCTTCCTAGAGCTGCCGTCCGGCCAAACTGAGCTATCGAGGGAGAAGAGCCTTGGTGAGAGAGGTAAAGAAGAACCCAAAGATCTCTGTGGCTGAGCTCCAGAGATGCAGTGGGAGAATGGGAGATGGGAGAAAGTTGTAGAAACCATCACTGCAGCCCTCCACCAGTCAGGGCTTTATGGCAGAGTGGACCGACAGAAGCCTCTCCTTAGTGCAAGACACTGACAAAAAACACCTGAAGGACTCAAAGATGGTGAGAAATAAGATTCTCTGTTCGGATGAGGCCAAGATAGAACTTTTGGCCTTAATTCTAAGCGGTATGTGTGGAGAAAAACAGGCATTGCTCATCACCTGTCCAATACAGTCCCAACAGTGAAGCATGGTGGTGCAGCATCATGCTGTGGGGGTGTTTTACAGCTGCAGGGACAGTACGACTGGTTGCAATCGAAGGAAAGATGAATGCGGCCAAGTACAGGGATATCCTGGACGAAACCCTTCCAGTGCTCAGGACTCAGACTGGGCGAAGGTGTACCTTCCAACAAGACAATGACCCTAAGCACACAGCTAAAATATCGAAGGAGTGGCTTCACAACAACTCTTTGACTGTTCTTGAATGGCCCAGCCAGAGACCTGACTTGCATCTCTGGAGAGACCTAAAAATGGGTGTCCACCAACGTTTACCATCCAACCGACAGAACTGGAGAGGATCTGCAAGAGGAATGGCAGAGGATCCCCAAATCAAGGTGTGAAAAACTTGTTGCATCTTTACCAAAAAGACTCATGGGTGTATTAGATCAAAAGGGTGCTTCTACTAAATAATGAGCAAAGGGTCTGAATACTTAGGACATGTGATATTTCAGTTTTTCTTTTTTAAAAATCTGCAAAAATGTCAACAATTTCGTGTTTTTATGTCGATATGGGGTGCGGTGTGTACATTAATGAAGAAAAAAAATTAACTTAAAATGATTTTAGCAAATGGCTGCAATATAATAAAGAGTGAAAAATTAAGGGGGTCTGAATACTTTCCATACACACGTATATATATACAGTGGGTACGGAAAAGTATTCAGACCCCCTTAAATTTTTCACTTTTTGTTATATTGCAGCCATTTGTTAAAATCATTTAAGTAATTTTTTTTCCCTAATTAATGTACACACAGCACCCAATATAGACAGAAAAACACAGAATTGTTTACATTTTTGCAAATTTATTAAAAAAGGAAAAACTGAAATATCACATGGTCCTAAGTTTGCTCAGTATTTAGTAGAAGCACCATTTTGATCTAATACAGCCATGAGTTTTTTTTTGGGAAAGATGCAACAAGTTTTTAACACCTGGATTTGGGGATCCTCTGCCATACCTCCTTGCAGATCCTCTCCAGTTCTGTCAGGTTGGATGGTAAAAGTTGGTGGACAGCCATTTTAAGGTCTCTCCAGAGATGCTCAATTGGGTTTAAGTCAGGGCTATGGCTGGGCCATTCAAAAACAGTCACAGAGATGTTGTGAAGCCACTACTTCGTTATTTTAGCTGTGTGCTTACAGTCATTGTCTTGTTGGAAGGTAAACCACTTCGGCCCAGTCTGAGGTCCTGAGCAATCTGGAGAAGGTTTCCGTCCAGGATATCCCTGTACTTGGCCGCATTCATTCATCTTTCCCTCGATTGCAATCAGTCGTCCTGTCCCTGCAGCTGAAATACACCAACACAGCATGATGCTGTCACCACCATGCTTCACTGTTGTATTGGACAGGTGATGAGCAGTGCCCTTTTTTTCTCCACACATACCGCTTAGAATTAAGGCCAAAAAGTTGTATCTTGGTCTCATCAGACCAGATAATCTTATTTCTCACCATCTTGGAGTCCTTAAGGTGTTTTTTAGCAAACTCAATGCGGGCTTTCATGTATCTTGCACTGAGGAGAGGCTTCCATCAGGCCACTCTGCCATAAAGCCCCAACTGGTGGAGGGCTCTTGGTGATGGTTGAATTTCTACAACTTTCTCCCATCTCCTGACTGCATCTCTGGAGTTCAGCCACAGTGATCTTTGGGTTCTTTTTTTACCTCTCTCACCAAGGCTCTTCTCCCCGATAGCTCAGTTTGGCCGGACGTCCAGCTCTAGGAAGGGTTCTGGTCATACCAAACGTCTTCCATTTAAGGATTATAAAGACCACTGTGCTCTTAGGAACCTTAAGTGAAGCAGAAATGTTTTTGTAACCTTGGCCAGATCTGTGCATTGCCACAAGTCTGGTCTCTGAGCCTTCAGGCAGTTCCTTTTTCCTCATGATTCTCATTTGCTCTGACTTGCACTGTGAGCTGTAAGGTCTTCTATAGACAGGTGTATGGCTTTCCTAATCAAGTCCAATCAGAATAATCAAACACAGCTAGACTCAAATGAAGGTGTAAAACCATCTCAAGGCTTGATCAGAAGAAATGGACAGCACCTGTGTTAAATATATGAGTGTCACAGCAAATGGGTCTGAATACTTAGGACCATGTGAATTTCAGTTTTTCTTTTTTAATAAATCTGCCAAAATGGCAAACATCTGTGTTTTTCTGTCAATATGGGGTAATGTGTGTACATTAATGAGGAAAAAAAAAATAACTTAAATGATTTTAGCAAAGGGCTGCAATATAACAAAGAGTGAAAAATGTACGGGGGTCGTCTTTCCATAACCACTGTATATATATTATATTATATTATATTTTCTCATTTTCTCCAATTATTCACTACAGATTAATGTTAAATATGTTTTTATTTTTGATATAACATGTTATGCGCTTTTATTTGTATCATTGATATTATATTTTGTTTATTTTATTAGTTTTAACTTAGATTACTTTAAATTATTATGCATATTTTATATTACTCTTTTAAATTCTCTTTTATATATATATATATTATGTTTTTATAGCTTGTTTCCAGTTTTATTTCTTGTTATGCAGTCTAAAATAACACAATACATACTTTTTCTTTTTTAAACAGATTTTGAAACACACACACACATATGTATCTGCCTATTGTCACAATTTTTTCTAAAGAAATGTAGAAGTGTTTTGGAAACAGCTGAGTCTCAGTTACGCTCCTGAAAAATGTTCACAGCATGATTGTTCTTTTAGTTTTGGTTGGTTCTTCTCCTCAGCACCGCTTGTTTTCCAGGTGGAGTCGGATCCTTCCAGTCGGGCTGGAATTGCATTTCTGAGCATAATATGGCAAGCCCTGGAGTTACTCTGTGAGACATTGACATTTCAGAGTGAAGAATAGCGGTTGTTGCCGTTATTATGCCCACACACACACACAGGGTTTGCCGTGTTTGTCTTCACTTCAGCTGCAGAATGTTTCTGGTAATTGAACAGCAGCTCCGGTGCGGCACAGGAAATAACGGCTCGATGTAATACAGCCAACTGCAGCTCGCAGGAAAATGACTTTCATTTCCATCCGTCTCTCTCTCTCTGTTGACTGAGAGATGTTGATTTGTGCGTTTTTCACTTCGGTCCACGCCGCGCAAACTCTGCGATTAAAAGCGTGTTTTTTCCCTTCCAGTCGTCGGTGCTGATGATTTAATAATCTCACGTCTGCGCACCTGCATGAAGACTTATTTCATCTAATCATCACGTCTCGTCTCCATCGCCTTCCTTTTCCTTTCAATCGTTTTTTCAGACACGACTCCCATGATGCAGTTCTTTTGATTCTCATCTGTTATACAGTTTCATCTTTTTGAACCCCAATATTTTGTAGTTTTTAAGGTCCTTTTTTTGTGAATTTGCATATATATTATAAAAACACATAATATTTTGTTGTCATTGAAATATTCTACTTCAAATTTACTTTAAAGCTGCTCCTAGCAAATTGATTTAAACGTACTTATGTATTTAAATAATCTACATTGAATTTTATTTTATTTAAATATTTGTATTAATGTGTAGTATTCTTTTTTTAATGTATTTTATTTTAATTTAGATTACCTTGTATTATTCTTTTAATTTAAATATATTAATTTATCTATTTGTGTGGTAGATATATTTAGTTTTAAATGCGTAGTATAATTTTTATTGTATTTATTTATAATAATGAATGTGTATTAATTATTCACTAATTGTATATGTATTCATATATATAATCATTAATATTTATATGTCATATTCTAACTTAACACATTTTAAATTATATTACCCTCTAGATTGTTCTTTTAATCTTAAAACTGAAGGCCGAAAAGAAAAAGAAAAATGCGTGCAAAAGTGTATGTTTAAACTGAATAATATAATGCAATATAAATTAAAATAAAACATAAAAAATATCTACCAATATACAAATAAATAAATAAATACACATTTTTTTTGAGTTTGATTACGCCCGCATCTCCCTGACTTCATTGGTCTACAGTATCACTCCACATAGTTGTGCACTAAACTTTAAATTCATTCTGATTGGCCGTCATTGTGTCATATATATTCATGCAGTCTGAACTGTTTACAATTGTTGACTTTAAAGTTGTTGTTTCTTGTTTGTCTTGTGCAGTGCACGTGCCGTAAGGACATGGTGAAGATCTCCATGGACGTCTTCGTTCGCTGTCTGCAGCCTGACCGCTACGAGCTGTGGAAACAGGGGAAAGACAACACGGTCCTGGACCACCTGAAACCCACGAGCCTCACCAGCTCCAAGCTGGAGCACTGGAGGAAAACCAGAGTCACGTACAGAGAGAAGCTCCTGCGCAGGTGCCCACAATTTTCAGTGTTTTATTTTGTTGCGGCAAAAATCTGCTAGTTGGCCTTTATTGTTGATTTTAGAAACGAATTTTCGTCAGTCCCCTGAAAAAAAAAAAAACATGCTTTGTGGAAACTTTTTTCGTAAGTAGTGAGTATACAATGTGCTTTTAATGCAAAACGCAAAACATTGTTAAATTGCTCATAGTATCTTATTGGAATGATAAAAGTAAAAAGTCGAGGATAGCGTGATGTAGGAATGACACGTTACAATGACGTTTATGGTCAGATATAGTAGTGCTGGGCGGTATAACGGTTCATACCGAATACCGGTGTTTATTTTTGTTATGATATGAATTTTTAAAATACCCCAATGCGTATGTCGCTTTAACAACGTTCGGAACGTGACACTTTGAAAGGGGTCCCTTTTCACTGTCGCACTGTGTTGAGGGAACAGCTGTATAAGCGTGAAAGTTCCGAAACTGAAGCTGTAGAACTAATAGAACGTGATGACACAGAAGAACTCATCCACAATATCCACATTGACCGCCACAAATATCCACCGCCCCCTGCCATCAGCTCCCACGTCTCACACACACGAGCGCGACTTTAGCACTAGATTTAGCAACTTTCAGACCCTTTTAGCGGATTTTTTTCCATTGAATATTCATACTGACAAACCTAGCGACTTTTTTGGATAAACGTTAGCTATGGTTCAGTTGGAAGATTTCGCCAGTGCTGTCCCGCGAACGCGAGGTCTGACTTTCCCGGAGAAGTGTCACCTCTCTCGGCGTCTGTTCTGTGCAGTGAGCGGCAGAGAAGCAGCACATTCAGTTGGCCGCACCGCAGCCGACTCGTCAATAAAGGAGTACAAAACAGCATTTCCAAGCACCTGTCGCTTACTGATTGTTTGGAATTATAAATATGAGCGTAGTTCGTCTGTTAATATCACATGCACTTTTTGTTTGTTGTTTTTTTAGTTTGTAACTCAGACGCAGGCAGTGCGCTGCATAAGACAAAAGAGTAATCTAGCCAAAACAACCGCATAGCCGCTCTTTAGTGTAGATGCATGTTGATTTTATCAGACGATGCCGCGATTATAAATGAGAGTGACTCCTGGTTAACATGTATTAAAAGGGGTCATGTTTAGTCACTATTTAGTGTGGTATTTTTTGACAATATTCAGTCATGACAGTAAAATAGGGCATTCTAAGTCAATATACTGCAGTATTTCCTCTCAATCAGTAGAAAATATGGTTAACACCCGGTCATGCATGGGAAAAAAAATACCGTCATGTACCGTGAAACCGGTATAATTTAGAAAAATACTGTGATATAAATTTTTGGTCATACCGCCCAGCACTAAGATATAGTAATAGTACAACTATTGTAATACAGAAAAAAATTTAATTTATGGTATTTTTTTTGTTACTGGTCAAAAAACGTTTAGTTTTAACAATGTATCTGCGAAAATTTGCCATGGATGTGAAATTACTTTTATTGTTAGAATTGTAATAAATAGAATTTTATCAAGTCAGAAAACTTGGTTTGAAATAAAAGTTATCCATTTTGTTTGTTCTTCATAGAGCTCACGCAAAGTTGTTTCCGGTGGAAAAACATCATGGTTTCATTTGAATGATTTTAATTAATTTTGAATCGTAACAAATAAAAACTATCAAGAGGGAAACGTTTGAGTTGAAATAAAAGTTCATTATTCATTGTGTTGTTTTTTGTTTTTTTTGAAGTGCTTAGGCAAAGTTTTTATCAACCTTTACTGTTCGAATTGTAATAAATAAAAAAACTATCAAGCGAAAAGTTTTTGGGTTGAAATAAACGTTTGTTATCCGTTTATGTTGCTTTTTAGTAGAGCTTTTACTGTTAGTATCGTAACAAAAAAACTACGAAGCAGGAAACGTTTGGATTGAAAAAAGTTTATCCATTTGCATAGTTTTTTTTTTATAGCGCTTAGGCAAAGTTTTTATTAACCTTTGACCTTTACTGTTCGTATCACAACAAATAAAAGCTATCAAATGGGATAACATTTGGTTTTAAATAAAAGTTTATCCATTTGCAATGTTTATTGGCATTTCACCTTTAATTTTCGAATCGTAATACATAAATCTATGAAGTGGGAAAATGTTGTGTTTACATTGTCGTTGTTTTTTTCGTAGAGCTTAGGCAAAGTTTTTATTGACCTGTTAGCTGAATTGTAAAATTTGCTTGAATTGTAATAAATAAAAAGTATCAAGCAGGAAACGTTTTGTTTAAAATAAAGGTTTATCCATTTGCAATGTTTTTTGTAGACCTCTGCAAGGTTTTTAATCGACATTTTGCCTTTAATTTTTGAATCGTAATACTTTTTTTTACTAATTTTTATTTTTAATACTAATTTGTGTTTGCGTTGTCGTTGTCTTTTTTTCGTAGAGCTTAGGCAAAGTTTTTATTGACCTGTTACCTGAATTGTAATAAATAAAAAGTATCAAGCAGGAAATGTTTTGTTTAAAATAAAAGTTTATCCATTAGCGTTGTTTTTTGTAGAGCTCCAACAAAGTTTTTATTGACTTTTGACCATTACAGTTCAAATCATAATAAATAAAAACTATGAAGTGGGAAATGTGTGAGTTGAAATAATTTTGTTATCCGTTTGCGTTGTTTTTTTTTTCCGTAGAGCTCAGGCGAGGATGAAACAGTTCCGGCGTCTGAAGCTGGAGGAGGTGAAGGTGCTTGCGGAGGAGGGAGTGGAGCTGGATATGAGTGAGTATCTACATAAGGTGGAGGAGCGCGAGCAGCAGCGACGGCAGCAAAGGGACGAGCGCATGGCGCGGGAGGCGCTCCTCACGCTGGAGGCGCTGGAGAGGGAGGAGCAGGAGCAGGCGGAAGCGGCGCTTCGGGAAGAAGGTGACGGGAGTGAACTTTTAACATATAGAAACCACCCCATAAACCCTAGCAACCACATAGTAACACGCCTTGTTATTACTGAACGTGTGATGGTTTTTGCTTGCCATTCCTCCATCTTTGTTGTTGTTCAGCCGGTGAAGACGGAAAAACAGATTCCCAGGATCCTCCGCCGGAAAACAGAGAGGAGGAGAAGAAGAAGAAGAAGAAGAAAAAGAAGCCAAAGCATCCTGACGAGCTCTCCTTCCAGCAGGTGTTTGAGCATTTCGCTTCCAGCGACATTGAGAGTAATGGAGCCGCTCCCGGCCTGCAGGTCAGCGCTGTCTCTGATCCCAAAAGGGTTTTTAGGGGATTTTAAACGTTGAGGTAAATTATCGTTAAATGGTTTTGTTCTCAGCCAAGTCCCTTCATGAAGCTGAAGAAGAAAGTTGAGGTAAAGAAGAGTCGAAGACATCCATTCAGCAAGCCGCCCATGCGCTCTCCTCACTCCATAGTCAAACAGGAAGCCTCCAGCGACGAGGGTGAGTACTGCTTTCATGACGTTATTAACGATAAACAGTAAACGCAATATACTTTAAGTATGAAATTTAAATTAATACTTAATATTTTGGGCCTCATTCATGAAACGCAAGCAGATTTCTGTGTAATTTGTTCGGAAAAACATTATTAATAATCATATTAATAAATTACATTTCAGTGTAACATTTTATGTAAGATCGGATTTACAAAAGATTTTCGTGAATTAGTTTTGCTCATGTTTCGAATTAATTTCATAATGACGTCCTTAAAATGACATTCATAAAGCCATTCTTGCATGCACAGAAACGTTTTTGTTAAATATATTCAAAATATTATGATTTTAAGGTTATTCGTAATATTTTTTTAAGTTGTTCGTAGAGCGACGTGTTTTTTAAATGTAGTTTGTAATAATGTCCGTAAAATGGAATGTTTGTAAAGTGTTCTTGCATAGTTCATTGAATTTAATGCAGAAATTTGCATTAGAATAGTTTTACGAAAAATTTATGAATTAATTTTGCTCATGTTTCAAATTAAGTTCGTAATGACATTTTTTGTAAATTAGTTTATAAACCCATTCTTGCATACACAGAAAATAGTTTTTCTAATCGTCAAAAATTACATTTGCAATAACGTACTAAAAGTCTGATGATACAACTTTGCGTTAAATGTGCATAAATTGAATGCGGCAATTTATCCAAAAATAACTTTTTATAAAAGATTTACCTGAATTCGTTTTGCTCCTTATGCATAGATAGCGTTCGCAATGACAGTCGTAAAATCAAATGATATTTTTTAATTGTTCGTAAAGCTATTGTTAAATTGCATGTTTTGCTTGTTCTTTTTTAAATGTAGTTTGTAATAATGCCAGTAAAATCAATGATGTTCATAAACTATTCATGCATAATTCATTGAATTTAATGCAGAAATTTTTGTTAGTATAGTGTTCCAAAAAATTTGCATTAATTCATTTTGAAAGTTCTTAATGACATCAGATGACTTATGAAAATGTTTATGGAGCTATTCTTGCATGCACAGAAACGTTTTTCCTCATGTTTCAAAAATTATATTTGAAATAATGTACGAAAAAACGAATGATGTTCAAATTTTAATTGAACCATTTTTAAATTGTTCATAAAGCTGCTCTTGAATTACATGTTTTTTTTGTCCATATAATCGAATAATGTCCATTAAAAAAATTGAATGACATTCGTAAAAACATTCTTGCTCAAGTTTTTGAATTTGCATTAGAATAGTTTTATGAAAAATGTACGCAAAATTGTCTTGCTAGTTTCATAAATGACCATACAATTTGTAGTCGTTAAATCGAATGACGTTTGTAGAATTTTTTGTAAAAAACATCCTATGTAAATTTAAATCTGTGACATTTCATTGTTTCATGAGTGACCTTCATAATGATGTTCTTAAAAGATGTATGTAAATTTGTATGTTATTTTTTAAATTGGTGAAAATGATTGGTTAATTTATGGGAAAAAAGTTTTAGAAACGATTTGTACATTTGTTTTACTAGCTTCTTGAATGAGGCCCAATTTATGACAATGCAAGTTATTAAATTACAATATTCAGCAATTGTTATCACATGGCGTTCAGGAGAACAAAAGAAACTTTGCACCCTGGGTAAATGTCTGATGACATATTTTCCACTGAAGAAAAAGATGTTAAAAGTTAGATATGTTTTTACAATATGAATGTTTCTAGAACATTTCAGGCCGGCGTTTCATTTCAGAGTGTTCTGGTTTGATGGCAAGATGTTGTTTTGTGTTTGTTTGTTTGTTGTGAAAGTGTACACTCGCGAGCACAAAGAGCAAAAGCAATAAAGTATGAAAGAAAGCAGCCACAAACAATCAGTGCTTTATAAGACGGGGCGGGTGAAAGATGGTTATTGATTTGTCTGTGCAGCGAGTTATGAAGAGACAGACAGCTGTAAACCCGCACCACCCGCTGTCACTGTAGGGGGCAAAATACAGGACAGAGGGGCATCAAATCTCTCCAAAAATACATCTTCACCTGCTGTCTGTAGAGTCACGGCTCAGAGGAAGAGGACAACACTCATGCTGAGCCATGTTTCACTTCTATCTGATTAATTTACCTCTAAACTATGTGCATTTTCAGTGCTTACGAGGCAGAATCGCATTAAAATTCTTCTTATTTAGCTTCTGCACATTTTACAATTATTGTTGCGTCTGTCTGTCTAGACATCTAAATATCTGTCAGTTTGTCTAAAGATTTGTCTATCTGTCTAAATATCTATCTATCTATCGTCCGTTTGTTCCTTCTATCTATCTATCTATCTATCTATCTATCTATCTATCTATGTATCTACCTACCTATCTATCTATCTATCTATCCATCTATCTGATAGACTGTCTACTGACAAGCTACGCAAAATCGCAGGCGATTCATTGCCGATTATGAGCGCGATTTTGCGTAGCTTGTCAGTGATCTACGGCTCTGTGTAGTAAATGCTGCTCCATCTGAAAGCACAAGCTGGAGATTTACTACTAATCACAGAACCGGCTTTACTGACAAGATGAGCATGAAAATCGCATTTGATTTTTTGCACAGCCCTAGCTGTAGTGTGTATCTCTGATGTGATTCTCACACGTGGTCTCGTTTGGACGTTAGAGCTGGTACTGGGTGATGTAGGGGGGTGGTTTCAGCCGGAGGCCAAGAAGTCCGAGGAGAGCGCGCTGTGGCAGAACCGTTTGCCAAACTTCCTGGCCGAGAAACAGTTCAACGCTGCGATGGCGACCATCGAGCCGCACTGCGCCGTCTGCACGCTCTTCTGTCCGTACACACAGGTAATGCACTGAGCGCTACTACAGTATCAAAATACTGGAA
This sequence comes from Sinocyclocheilus anophthalmus, assembly GCA_018155175.1. NCBI lineage: Eukaryota > Metazoa > Chordata > Actinopteri > Cypriniformes > Cyprinidae > Sinocyclocheilus > Sinocyclocheilus anophthalmus. Next base: position 129,594 of record JADLZN010005356.1, read on the forward strand.
TAGTATGTAATCAATACATAATAGTATATCATAATACATAATCAGACTTTTGACTATCAGCACAAAGTCTGGTCCACTTTAATGCTTTTTTAACCAAAAACTGCCCGATTGAAGTGGAAGTTGTTTTAAATCCGTGTTTATTTCTCTTTGGTTTAGCATGCTCTCCTCTCTCTTGTGTTTTTGTGTCTGTTTAGCCCATTAAGGACCCCTTCCACCTCTCAGACACGTCCGGCCTGGTGTCGCGGGTCGGCTGTCGCACGAGTCCGCTGGTTCCAGAGATGTGCTTCAGCGCGGGTGCCGAGAACACCGAACCGCTGCCGTCGAACTCCCACATCGGTGACGACGGCACCAGCGTCCTGCTGTCCTGCGGGAGCTGCGGCCTACAGGTCCACGCCAGTGAGTAACACACCTCCCATGTGCTTCTCATGATGCAGAGACTTATCACAGCGTTAATGTGTTAAGCTAAAGGCCGGTTCACACAGAACGTGTTTTTGAATTACAGTGCACTGGCATTTAATTATTTTTCTGTACAAATGTGCTTGATGGACACCTTTGACTTGTTACTTCATGCCTTACTGCTTTTTTACTCATACATAAATAGGTTAATTCATTATTACATTTTTATTACATTTTACAAAAAAAGTTTCTGTTTTAATAAATGCATTTTTTGTCAAGACAAATGAGACCGAATCAGCCGTTGTGAGTGGTGTGGCCAAACCTAACCCCGCCCCGCGTTAATTGTGTCAAATATTTTTAACGCCTGCGATAATTTTGACAGTACTAATATATACATACATACATATATTTTATAAGATACATATATACTATATAATATATCTATATATATATAGTGATACATTTGCTTTATTGACAAATCAACAGAACCTTTATTGTAAAATGTATAAAAAATGTCATCATAAATAACCTATGTATGTAAGTCGAAAGAAATTAATAATAATAATAAATGCTCATTAATAAATAAAAATACAGCCAATATCTATCAAAAATTTGGATATATTATTGGCTGTATTTTGACGTTGTAGTGAGTAAAAAGGCCTTTCAATTTTGGTCCTGTTAAAACTGTATATATTTTTATAGTATGTAATATCAGTTAAAATAGTAAAAAACTAGATTTTTAATATATTACCTTTATTCTTATTTTTTCTGGGTATATTTAGGTATTTATTGGTGTGTGCCACTGTTTTTCCTAAAAAAGACAACAAAAGAGTATATTATAGACTATTATACTATATAATAACTATATAATACTAATATAAAATGTTAGTATTGTGTTAGTCTCTTGGCCTTCCTCCTAATAAAAGAAGTCAAAAACTCTCCCATCGTTTCACGTCTGCACCTGTATCTCCAGCTGTTTGTTTGCCTCCTTCACACCAATCTGCATATTTCCGTCTGTGTTTGCTAATAAACGCCCTCGATTCTGTCTTTATCTGGTCACGAGAGCGTCTCACGGCGTCACTCCAGCCAATTTACCGTCAGTCAGGCTGAACTCCAGTTATTTATTTAGACGAGCACAGAAAAAAAACCTCCCGAAGAGGAAAACACAGACGAGAAAGTGGCCTGGTTTCTCTCCACGGCGCGAGTCTAAGCTGCGTAGCCAATTAGCCGCGAGTTCACCAAGGTGACGCCGCGCTCTGATTGGCCCGTTTATGCTTTAAGCGAAAATGACAGTTTAGACCAAACTATTTCAGTTTTCTTGATGTTTTTTGTGTTTTCCAGAAGCATCCGGCCGTGGTATTTGCCATCGGCTGACGATATGATTCGATTTACTCGCGAAAGAACGACGGATGAGCGTCAGCGTGCTAAAAAAACCCGCTCGGTTTCGCTCAGATACCTTTTCGATGACGGTTTGTAAGTTCATTACGGCGAGTTGTTCAGATTTATGAAGTGCGATCGCTCTCGCATGAGCCGTCACGCGTTCGTCTGCTTTTAGCAGCGCTAATCAGTTTACCGTCGCTCTGTTTTCACTCTGTCAAACTAATTCAAGTCGTCACTGTGTGTCAGAAGAGTACTTGCTCATATTTTACCTGCGCTGCTGTCAGCTCCACTCAAGCTTTCTGAAAGAAGCACGGCTTATGAAACAGATATTTCTAGCTCATAAATCTCACCCGATGACCCGCGTTCGATAGAAATAGCTGATATTTAATGTGCACCTGTGTTATGTGATGCTTCATATCAGCTATATGTTGATATATGTCATATCAGTTATATATTACTGCACCAGATACGGTCAACGGCGTACAGTTACTGTATTAATTAGTGGAAGCATTGTTCATGCAACTCTTATTAAAACTACAATAATTATAATTATTATAATATTTTTGTACATTTAACTATTTCTTTGTTCATTTTTTGGTCATTTATTAATTCATTTTGTATATTGTTGTCTTCTATTGTTTGTTCTTGTGGGGTTTTTTCTTTTGTTTATTCTTAATTTGGTTCTGTTTATATTTTTTTGTCATTCTTTTTGTTTTGTCACTCATTTCTTCCATTCTATACTTTGTTCTTTTTTTCTTTTGTTTATTTATTTATTTTTTTGTCTATTTTGTTTCTGCTTATTTAGTTTTTTTGTCTTTATTTGTCTATTCTTTCTTTCTCTGTTTGTTATTCTCATGTTTTGTTATCACTATTTTCTTTTCCCCCTTTTGTTTACTTGTTTGTTGTTTTCCCCCCCTTTCATTTCTCCTTAATTTGTATCTTTTTTTATTCTTTTCTTGTTGTTTTTGTCACTCGTTTCTTCCATTCTATATTTTGTTCTTAATTTTTTTCTTTTATTTGTGGTTATTTTGGTGCTTTTTTATCTTACTTTTTGTTCTTTTTCTTTAATAATAATAATGCTAATAGTTTAAGTATGATCATTTTATGTATGTGTATGTTATTTATTTTGTTTGTTACTTTCTGCTTAATTAGTTTGTTGTCTTTATTTGTCTGCCATTCTTTCTTTCTTTCTCTTTTTGTAATTGAATGAATGAATAATGCCGTTTATATTGTCATATCTTATATTCATTAGTTAACTTTTTATTAGTTTATTCTTTTTTTTCATTTCTCCTTAATTTGGATCTATTCTATTTATTTTGTCTCTTTTTTCATTCTTTCATCTGTTTATTTTGTTTTCTTTTTTGTCTTTAAAGTTTTTCTTCATTTGTTTTTTTCTTTAATAATAATAAATATATTGCTATTATCACTTTTATTTATATATGCATTATGTAATTCGTTTGTGTTTGTCTTTGTTTTTTATTCTTTTGTTTCAGCTTTTTTTGTTAATTTTTAATTTGTCTTTTTCGTCTGTCATTTGTTTTTCATTTTTTTCTTTTTGTTATTCTCATATTTTATTTATATTCATCTGTCTTTATTTGATTTGTTTATGCTTTGTTTTGTATAATTTTAATATAATAATACTTTTTTCACAAATATTTTAAAGGAAAAAAATCATGTCTTTAATCAGTTTACTCTTAACTTGGTTTAATGTAATTAATAAGCCACTCAAGGCTGTATGCAATAGAGATTTTACTGCATCAAAGCTCCTTTCCTATAGTAAAAAATCCCTTTACTATAGTAAAATCACTACATTTTGACCTCGAGTGGCTTAGTGCTTTCATTTACTGTCTCCATGCCGTGAGCTTCCCGCGGCTCCCCGAAGGTGTTTGAAACGCTCAGATTCCCTCGACTTCCTCTTACAGAGGCGACAGCGAACCACCGACCTGAATGAACAAAACAACAACAGTAGCATCTCCAGCTTGTTTGCTTTCCAAAGGCTTGAAGAAAGGGCCGTGAAGTGAAAGACAGCTTGTTAGTCGACGCTGTCTGTTCCTCCTCGCTTCTCCATGCTATTTTGGGTTTTTGCTAAGCGCTCGTACGCTTGAACTCACTCGCAGCGCTTATGAAAATGGCTTGCCAGAACATGTGCACGTGTCGCATATTAAACTAATGCCCGGAGGCCGTGTGTGTATCCCTTCCTCCATTACGGCTCTGGCTGGGCTCGGCCGTGCCGCCCCGCTGCTCGTGTTTACCTGCAGAAAGCTGCTGATTTCGATAAGGCGGGAAGAGCGGCAAATGACAGCGTGTCAACAGCAGCTTTCCGTTCACGTGAGCTTTCACCTCCGGTGTGCGCGATATCATGGTGCATTTTCCTGATGCGCGCTCGCAGGGAGTCCGCGGTAATTACCAGAGATTGTCTTACTATAGGGAGATGAGAGCAGTGTTGCCAGATTGGATGGACGATTTCCATGGGCGTATCGATCCAAAGTATCGATATATCGATACTGACGCGAGTATCGAAAGTATCGATACTCAAACAAAAAATATCGATACTAAGGTGTGTTTTATTTACCAGTGATTTTGTTTATTTAACAAAAAAAGAATAATGCGTACAATATGCATTGAATTGGACGAATAACCTTTGTTAGCGAGTAATTGTGTAGGATAGAACTATTTTCCTGCTCATCTGAACACACGCAAATGTAGCAAGACAGAATGAATCAATCACAGAGAGCGTTCACTCACTTCTGACCGTGCATTCAAACAGGGCTGCATTTCCCAAAAGTATCATAAGAAAGCATTAAAGCTTTTGGGAACGGCAGCCCAGAACAATGCTTAGCAGAGGACAGAAGGACAAGTTTTTCACAATAAACCACCAACTAAATTTATAGCCTACATTAGTCTTGTGCAATACAGTTATTTAAATTGAACGTTGAAAGATAATATTGATCATGTTCTATTCTGTAATGTTAATAGAAATCATACACTGTCAGAATAAAAAGATTTTATGCATGCAACAGCCTGTCACTAGCAGTCCCTAATGAAAATGAACCATGGTTTTACTGAAGTGACCATAGTTCAATTGTAGTATTTGTAGATTTGAATCATGTGTAAACAAAAACATATTTGAACCATGTGTAAACAAAAACATAACCTAATAAGTTACAGTACGCACCAGCGACCTCTTTAGGGTGTGTGTGTGTGTGTGTAACGTTGTGATGACTGATTGGATGCAGTATACACACTCGGGCTTGTTTTGTTAAACAATTAGCCAATGCAATTTATATGTTTGAAAACCGCCAAACTGACCCAAAACCAGCCCAAATTTTGTCCACCCGCCCAAGCCATTTGGAACCCGTCCAATCTGGCAAACCCTGGTGGAGAGGTTGTATTATATATCCACCTTTTTCTTCTAGTAAAAATGGGCACGGCCATTTGTAATTTTTATGGGACTGGCTTCTGGTGTCATCCGCGTCCAGCTATTTTTAGCTGTACAAAACAACTCGTTTTGCTGCTTGATATTGAAAATGGGTGTCTCTTACCATATTAGTCAAGGTGTCTTAATTGTGAACACAGTGGTTTGTAGTGCAAACAGTTTTACGTTAACTGCACTTGGTATTCTTCTAGTATTTACTACAGAGGCTAATGAAACCGGAAGTCTCGGCCCAATAGCTTACTTCCGTGTTGAAGAAAAAGGGGGATAGACCCTTTTTCTTTATGTAGTAAACATTCTGTTGAAGTTTTTCTGTGGGCGGAGCTTAGGTGGAGTCAGAAAAGATTCCCTGAACGCTTTAACTCACGGAGCTATGCAAGTTTGTTAGCTTCTTTTTTTTTAACGGTGACGGGCGGGGAAAATGATTTACTGCATATGGTAGTCACTCGCTCGTCGGGACTACATTTAAAAAATATGGGTGTTTCAACCTCAACTTTGGGCAAATATGGACTAACCCAACCGTTGGGTTTAAATTTTTAATGACATTTTACCAACAAAGTTGGGGTAGTCCATATTTGACCCAAAGTTGGATATACTGGGTCATATTTTTGTTAGAGTGTTAGATGTTATTTGAAAAGATTAACTTTACACGGACGAAACCAGAATCACCAAGGATGGACGATATGACAGGATTGAGTGACTCACATCTATAGAGAAACCTAAAGTGTATAGTAAAGAGAAACTCATCTGTGTCTGTCTAGTCATGAAGATGGATCTATATTCAGTTGCAGCAGGCATTATTTTTAAGCTACCTTTAAGAGTGAACTGGGCCAAAATACAAAAAAAACAAAACATTCAACCTGATGAATAGGCCTATATTATTTGAAGATGTATGTATCATGAAATGGCCAAATAGTTATTTTAATATACCTCCTGTAAATGATGTAGGTTTACAGTGACATTACAGTACCTTTACGTTACATACAGTACATTTAAAGTAAGATGTGGATATTTTCTAAAAATAAAATTCCAGAAACTGCTCATTTTGAATAATTTGATTGTTCTTTCTTGCCAAGTTCTTAAAAATTCCATCCACAATCAATACGCAACAATGTATATACAATTACAGATAATTAAGCATAAAAATCGTCAGTTTGGTGTTTTACACACATGCACACAGACATAATTTCATACACGACATAGTCGTGAGATGCAAGAAATCTGTAGACGCAGCACAAACCACATAACAACAAAAGACAATACTTTATTTATCCTTTTTTGATAAGAAGTGTGCGCTGCAAACGATCGTTTCTGTCCAGTCCGCTCGTTTTATCGCGTTTATCCACAGCTGTCATCGGTTTTTTGTCTGGTAGTAGCAGCAGCTATGTGTTAAAATTTCAATTGGAGTCTGTACTAAGTCGATTCTGGCACCCAACATCACAACAAGATGATATTTGAAGCTCCTTGTGTAGCCAAATCTGTGCTGGTTTGAATTGGCAGTCTCCAGTTTCCCCTTTGTTTTGCCTCCAGCTAGCGCTGTGACGTAATTGTGACGTGGCCCCTAAAAGGATCTATTGGAGAAAGTGTAACGGCTAACTTGGATCATGTGTGCCTTAATAACCAATCACATTACAGCCTTGACGTCATTGAACTTCAGTCAGAGTTGTGCGACACTCAATCGCCGTTTACAGATACCATAGGAATGAATGAGAAATGCTGTAAGCTGAAGTCTGACTTCTCTTATAAAACTGCATTTTTTTCCGTGGTAAACTCTAAAAATAGTTCAATCCAAAAGTGTTGTTTAGTGTAAAACATGTTGAAGATTAGCAGATAGGCTGTCGATTCATTAAATGATAAGCCGTTTCCTCTAAAAAGCTGTTTATTCAGCGTAGTGAAGCCTCTCCTCCATTGACATCCATTCAAATAAACAGCCTCTGGTCTTCTTTCCCACGTACTGGCAAACCGGAGGCGTTAGCTTTAGCCGTTACGCTTTTTCGGCTAAAGGTTGCTGGCTTGCCTTCTAGTGGCTTTGGTAATTACGGGGAACGTCGGCTTCGACATCGGCACTCTCGCGTGATGCTCGAGTCTCAAATGTGACGTATTCATTTTGTTTGCACTTTCTAAGCTTGTTTAATTGCTCCAGATCTAAAAAGTTATTTATTTCTTCTTTTTTTTTTCTTTTCTTTTTTTAGGAGTAATGATTTGAAACAGCCTTGCGACATGTTTAACTTGCGTTTTGATTTACTAACTGTGATTTGATTGGCTCGTTAAAGGTGTGCTATGATGTTATTGGTTATTATTATTTGTCCCCGCCTACATTATTTTTTTAAGTAACATACGCTAATGAATCGAACGTATGTTTAATTTATTTTAGTTTAGTTTGTTTTTACTTTGTTTTATGTTTTCGTTTGTGCTTTTTCCCCCTTCATTCTTTGTTTTGTTTTGTTTGTTTTCTTTGGTTTTGTTCTTCCAATTGTTTCTTTTTGATTTTTGTTTTAATAAGTTAGTTTTTTTTTCTGCTCTCTTATTTTGTTTCTTTCATCTTGTATTCTTTTTGCATTAAATGTAGGTGAATAAAGTTGTTTTTTAATGGAAAATTAGAAAACCTGTTTATTTTTTTTATTACGTACACTAGTGAACTGTTCACAGTATGTTTATATATATTTTGCTTTCATTTTTTTTTATTAATTTGCTCTTTTTACATTCTTTTATGCTTTTGTTTGTGCTTATTTTAAATATTTTTTTTACATTTTGTTTACTTTTCTGCTTGTTATATCTGTTTTTGTTTAGTCTTATTTTCTTATTTTTCTTAAAATTTAAATTAAATTAAATGTATGCATTTAGCAGACGCTTTTATCCAAAGCGACTTACAGTGCATTTAGACTATACATTTTTTACCAGTATGTGTGTTCCCTGGGAATCGAACCCACGACCTTTTGCGCTGCTTACGCAATGCTCTGCCACTGAGCCACAGGACTATTTCATTCTTCATTTATTTTTATATTTATTTTATATTCTTATCAAACTGAGGAGAAAGATGTTGTTGGTGGAAAATTACAGAAACTATTTATCTTTGTAAATAACGTACACTGTTGAAACATACAAAATATGTTTAATAAATAAATAAATCTGAATGCACATTATTAGTTTGGTTCCTAGACGGCTAAGTTTCCGTTCTCGTTTCTCTCAGGTTGTTACGGCGTTAATCCCGACACGAAACAGGAGGACTGGATGTGTTCTCGGTGTACTGCGGCCGAATGGACAGCCGTAAGTATCGCAAACACCTTTCACGCGAACATAGATTAGTCCTACGACTAGTTAGAAGTCATTTATATTAACAGTGACTGTTCACATGTAAGTCTTAAGCAGTATTCTGTGCACTAACAAAGCAATAAGCCCCGTGAAGCCGTGGTTTACAGTGAATTTATAACAGCTAAGGGGCGTTGTTAAGCACAACGCAATCGCGAAAACCCCCTTAGCTGTTATAAATTCACTGTAAACCACGGCTTCGCGGGGCTTATTGCTTTTATAAAACGGTTATTCCATATACGTAGTAAGGTTTCACAAAATAAAACAGAGCAAATAAAGTGTAATGATATAAATAAAAACAGTATTCTTCCACCAAACAATGTAGTTCCTCAGAAACAGTTTTGGTTCCAACAAAGTGATTGCCGAGCATCACACAGAAGTAAACAAAGGTGTGTGTTTGTAGAGTAATTTACAACAGCTTTGAACGCGGCTCAGCCAATCAGAATCAAGCACCGGAACTCTCCGTTTTATAAAACTCTATATGGCACATTTATTGTTGCGCTGAAGTGTTTTGTTTGTTATTGTGTTCATTGGTGTTGTTTATGGTCGCAGGCCTGCTGTTTGTGCAGTTTAAGAGGAGGAGCTTTGAAGAAAACCACAGACGACAGGTCTAATATCTCAAACTCTGTTTCTCTCATATCGCATGTCAATTACAAGAAGCTACACGGCATCTGTTCATGCTCGTTTGCCAAACGAACTCTGCATATAAAGCGTGCGTTTGGTGTCCCGTCCGCAGGTGGGTTCACGTGATCTGCGCCGTCGCTGTGGCCGAGGCTCGTTTCGTTAACGCTGTGGAGCGAGAGCCTGTGGACGTGACGGCCGTCCCCGACACCAGGAAGAGTCTGGTGAGTCAAGACACACAGATGAAATGACGATCCTCCTTTTCTTTCTTTGTTCATTCTGTGTTTTTGCTTCGTTTTTTACTTTGGTTTCGTTCACTCGCTCGTTGGCGCCTCCATGGCTCCTTTGTGTATGTTCTTCTTTTTCATTTTTCCGTTTGTGCTTTTGTTTATTTCTTTCGTTCATTCTTTTTTTGTTCACGTTGTAGTTTCATTCATTTTCTGCTGTTGTTTTCAGTTGTTTGTTCTTTCTGTTCCTTACTGGCCTTTCGTTTGTTTTTCAACTTCGTTTTTTTCTGTTGTTTTCTTTCATTCTTCTTATTTATTTTTTGGTGTTTTTTTCCTGTTAGGCTTCTGCTTTAGTTTGTTTTTGTTAATGTATTTTTTATTCATTTGTTAATTTGCTTTTTTATTCTTTTCTGTTCATTATTTAGTTTATTTTGTCTTATTTGTTCTTTCACTCTGTATATTTTGTTTGTATTTTCATTTATTGGCCTTTCAATTGTTTTTTTCTTAACTTTGTAATTTTTTGTTGTTTTTTTTACTTTAGTTAGTTAGATAAAATTTTAAGTTAATTGATTTGTTCTGTTATTTATCTTTTTCTTTTTTTGTTTTTGTTCATTCACATGTGTTCTCTGTTTTAGTATTTAAGGTTCACTCTTGTTTGTTTGTTCGTTTCATTTGCGCTTTTGTTTTTTGTTCATTCCTAATTTGTTTTTTGTTTTTGTTTTTTTATTACCTTTGTTTGTTTTTCTTAAGTTGTTTTCTCTCATTTTTGCTGTTGTTGTTGTTGTTTTTTATTTTTACGTTTTAGTTCATAAATTTTTCTCTCGTTCTTCTGTTTGTTGGGTTTCATTTATGCTGTTTTGTTAATTCCTAATTTGTTTGTTTCTTCTTTTTGCTTTTATTAATTTTTGTTTTTTATTCCTTTTGTTTTTCTTTCCTATTGTTTATTTGTTGTTGTTTTCTTTCATTTGTTTCATTTTAATTTGTCAATTTTTCGCTCATTCGTTTGTTCCGTTTCATTTGGGCTTTTGCTTTTTCTTTTGTTCATTTCTAATTTGTGTTTTTCTGTGTAATTTTGTCTCTTTCATGCTTCAATTATTTATTTGTTTAAGTTTAAGTTTCATTTTCTATTGTTTACATTTTTTCTGTTTCTTGATGGCTGTTTTTCTTTTGTTTGCTCTTTCAGTTTATTATTTTGTTGGCTTCTACTTTTTCATTTTTCATTAATTCCCTAATTCATCCATTAGTTTGCTTCTGTGTTTTCATTTGTTCATTTGTGTTTTTTCATTTAGTTTCTTTCTTTTGTCTGATTTGTTCTTTTACTCTGTTCCTTTAGTCTGTTTTTTCTTTCGTTTGTATCTTCATGTTTTCTTTTGTTGTTTCGCCGTCATTCTCTCTTTCTCAGAGGATATGATGCATTATTAATGATGTGCAATGCTTGAATAATCAGGTGTCATTGCTCACTGTGCTAAATGAACTGCATTGATTATATAGGCAGGTTTCTCCTCCTCCGCCGCGCGTCTGAATGCTGCTCAATGCGTCGGCACAAACACACAACCCAAAGCAACTTCAGCACACGATGACATGAAAAACATGCTATAAACCTCTCATACTGTTCATGCATCTGACTTCACACAGGTTTGCTAGAAATCAGTGCCAGTAACGAAAGACCATCAAACACTTAGTCTCGTTATTTGCACAGCTTCACTCTAGAACAAGAAACAGCGTCGTATTGTAGATTAAAAGGAGGTCGCTTTATCTTCCCGCTCGCCACGCTCTTGATGTATGAATAAATAACTGCGAGCTGGATGCTCGTAAATCACGCATTTTTTCCCCTTCTCTTGTCCGTTGGCCTGTCTTGCGATCAATCCCTGGCGAATGATAAATCAGAGGCTTTCACCGGCCGATGAAATATTTCCGAGCCGGCGCCGCATCGAAAGGCCGTCGTACATTACGGCCGCTTGGCCACAGGGGGTTGAAATGAAGTATTGACAATTTAATAAAGAATTTTTATTCCCGTCGATATTCCTCTTTTGTGTTGGGTGTGTGCTGTGTGTGTGTGTGTGTGTTGGTGTGGTGTGGGGTGGTTGTGTGTGTGTGTGTGTGTGTGTGTGTGTGTGTGCGCGCGTTTGGAGGCGGTTTATGCGGAAATGGAGGAAAGAGGGGAGAGATGACGGGGATTATTATGGTATATTAATGTAATATATGAACGGACACCACATGTTTCCATTTGAGAGGATATTTGCAAGAAATGCTGAAATATCAAGTGCATTGATTTTCAATACACTCTCGTGCCACAAATTTGGGCCCAATTTTCTTGCATTTAAGGTCAGGGAATCAAGATATGACGTGTGTTTGGAAACATTCTGCTGTTCACTTTGTTAGTAAATGTTCATCTTTGTAATCTTTCATCAGAGCTGCTGCTGCGCTCTTGAAATTACTTTGGTTTTAGCTGACACATGGAAATAATGTTAGCCAAAAGCCAAATAGCTGTTTAGCATTGGCATTCGGCTCAGGCGCTGTTCTGGTATGATAATGTCACTTTTTTTCATTTAATATCTGGTTTATTACTGAATGTCTGCTTTTTGGTTTGTTTTCCTTCATTTGCTTGGTGTTCGTTCGTTTGTTTCGTTGTTTCTGTTCTCTTTTGTTTCGTTTCTTTCTTTTATTTGGCTGTTAGTTTTTTTTTTATCATTATATTCTTAATTTGTTTTTTTTCAGTTAATTTGTTTTTTCGTCTGTCTTTCATTTAGTTTCTTTTTGATGTTTCATATTTTTGTTTTGGTTCTTTTAGGTGTTTTTTTATTTTGTGTTTCTACATTTATTTTGCTTTTTTATATATATTTGTTTTTCTGCTTTTGTTTGTGCTTTTTTCATTTATTTTATTTTGTTTGGTTTCTTTAGTTTTGCTCTATCATTCATTCTTTGTTTCTTTTTTCCTTTTATTCTTTTCAGTTTTTTCTGTTTGTTTTAGTTTTTTCCTTTCTACTTCTGTTTTCCTTCTTTCTTTTCTCTATTTTTTCTTTTGTTTCTTTGAGCTCATTCCCTCTACTTTTGTTTCCATTAGTTCATATATTTTTTTTGTTTTTATTGTTTTAGTTCCTTCGTTCATTCTTTTGCTTGTACTCTTTCTTTTGTTGTTTATTTTCTATTTTCTTTATTTTATTCATTGTTTGTTTTGTTTGTTTCATTCATTCTTTTCTCTGTTTTTTGTTTATTTGTTTTAGTTTGTTTCTTTCTCTACGCGTGTTTTCATTCATTTATATGTTTGTTTGTTCTTTTTGTTTCTATTTCTTTTTGATTGTTTGTTCTTTCATTCTTCCGTTTGTGTCTTTTATTTTATTTATTTATTTTACTAGTTTGTTGCTTTGTTCTCCATTTCTGTTTGTTTATTCCATTTTTCTTTGTAGTTTTTTTTTTAAGAACTCTTATGCTTTTTCTTTGGGGGTTTTTCTAAAATTGACTATCTTTGTGAACATTTTGGATGTTTTATTGTAGTTCACACATTAATAAATGTTTGTATTTGTAATATTTTATTAAAAAAGACGTTCTTTAGCTGTTTAACATTAGCCTAATAGCTTTATAGCAGTGAACTTCCATTCGGCCTTGGCTCCAGTGCCCTTTTCCTGATGGATAAAATCACTTTTCGTCATTGAGTATGGAAGTTCGTCATGCTACGAAGGTTGCAACTCAAGTTTCATGTTTCCTCGTTATGATTTGCAGAAGTGTGTCTACTGCCACAAGACGACCAAGCAGATCTTCGGCGCGTGTATCCAGTGCTCGTTGGACAACTGCTCCACGTCCTTCCACGTCACCTGCGCCCTCCTCGCCGGAGTCGTCATGAAGCCGGCCGATTGGCCGTATGTGGTGTCCGTCACCTGCCACAAACACAAACAGACCAATCAGAAGGTGCGTAGCTGCTATAGAAGGGATCTCAATGCACACGGTGATCCTCAAACTGACGCTTTGCCTCCACTGCAGGTCAAAAACAGCTCCCGCGAGCTGTCTTTAGGTCAGGAGGTCATCGGGAGGAGCAGCAACGGTTGGTTCTATCGCTGCACCATCACCGGCATCGGCACGCAGAACTACTACGAGGTCAACTTTGATGACGGCTCCTACTGTGATAATGTCTTCCCAGAGAACCTGCTGGTGAGAATGTTTTTTCATTATTATGGTGATCATGGTTGCCAAGTGGCAAGTCCATTTCCACCACTAAATAAAAATAAAAAAAGGTAATTGCAACTTTACATCTCACAATTCTGACTTCTTTCTCTCAGATTTGCAAAATATATAAACATTTTTTTTTTAGTTTATATCACAACTCTGACTTAATTTCTCCGAATTGTGAGTATCTGCGCAATTCTGACTTTATAGCATGCATTCGTGAGTTTATATTTCACAATTCTGAGAAAAGTCAGGATTACGTGATATAAACTCGCAATTGCGAGAGAAAAAAATCGAATTGCGATGGAAAAAGTCACATTTGTGATAAAAAGTAAGAATTGTGTGGAAAAGTCCAAATTGCATGATATAATAAGTCGCAATTGCAGGAAAAAAAGTTTGAATTGTGAGAAAAAAAGTCCGAATTGCGAAAAAAAAAGTCTGAATTGTGAGAAAAAAAGTCTGAATTGTGAGAAAAAACGGAGAAAAAGTCAGAATTCTGACTTTATAATTCACATTTGTGAGTTTATATCATGCAATTCTGTGAAAAAAAGTCAGAATTGTGAGATAAATACCGTATTGGCCTGACTATAAGACGGACCCCCCTTTTTCCAGATGTACCTTTTGAAAAAGGCTTTTTAAAAAACAAATCTTGTTTTTTCTCAGTAAAACACATTTTGTCTTCAATTATTTTCATATTGCATATTTTTCCTATTTTAATTTTTGTTTTGAAAGTATGGTAAAAACTGGTAAAATGTACCAACAATCACATTAAAAAAATATACACTTTAAAAAAAAATAAAAAAAAAAAAAACGGGTTATAGCACAATCTGATAGGACATTTAGGCTATCCATCTAATAGTAGTCCACCAATATCTTATTAACAGTAGAAGTTAAATCTTACTGAGTCTTCAAATCTGGGTACTGTCTTAAAATCACAAAGGGAGTTTGGTCCAATCAGGCTAACGTGACAGTCACGACTAATGCAGCTGTAAGTTTTTTTTCTTCTTTTGTTTTTACTCGCGATCTTTACAACACGCATTACATTACGTATTTCATGGCACACTCGTTTTATGCGTATTTGGCGCCACCTATTGTTGTGGGTGTATTATTGACATGTCAAAGTCTAGACCCTGAATATAAGACGACCGCGTTTTTTCAGATGTATTTCCAAGAAAAAAACATCGTCTTATATTCGGGTCAATACGGTAGTCGCAATTACCCTTTTTAATGCTATGATGGAAATGGGCTTCCACACTTTGGCGAATTTGTTTGGCTCATCCAAACAGATTTGAGAGATTTTGGTTACTGAAACCTTAGTCATGGGGAATAAATAAATAACTGTAATGTCTGGCATCTTGTGGCTTATTGTGGTCTAAAATGCATAGCTCTGGTCCTGGATGCTGATTGGTCGAAATCTAGATTGGCTAAATCTACCATTAATTCGGCTCATCCAATCAGATTTTAGAGCTACAACTGTCTGTTTGATTTCTCTGTCCCAGAGTCACGACTGTCTGAGGAACGGCCCTCCAGAACTGGGCGAATTCGTGGTGGTCAAGACAATCGATGGACGGGTTCTCAACGCGTCTTTCATAAAGGAACACGTCCAACGATACTACCAGGTAACTACGACGTCTACATTTTTTATTTGTATTTATTTATGCCCTATATATATATAAAGAGTAATCCATTTAAAACCAAACAATTTCATTACTGTCTTTGTTTGCTTTGCTGTTTGTTTTCTACTGTATTATAGCTAATTGTATATTATTATATTTTATTGTTTTGTTCTGTATATAGTTAAGACCCGTAGTGACACCCAATTTTTAAGTCAAGAACCTAAATCTTGAAGTCAGTTTCTTGTAATTCCACATCTCATCCGAGTCTTTCAGGAGTCCCACATTTGGTGCAAAGTTCGCTTTCCTCGTACACAGAGCAGCCGTTGATGTATTGAGCGGAAGGGAGCCGAGATTAATGGGAAAATGAGAAAAGTAGGCAGATGTGGCGCATGGGGGATTTACGGAGTCTGTAGATGAAGCTTATGAGGTGTGATGGACCGCAGACGGCGAGAGTAGACCGCCATTCATCTGCTATTTCACGTACACACGCTGCTCCTCACAGGAAGTGCTTTTGTGTTCTTGTGCAGTGATGGGTCGATGCTTTAATTCACATCTGGGTCACATTTGAATGGAAAAGTGACTCAGAAACTACCAGAAAGCTTATCCGAACATGCTTTTTCAGTTTTTCTCCTAAAATGAGGCTTACCAAACTATGTTAATACATTGTTTGACACATTGTATGAACTAGTTTTGCTTCACGTCAAATTCTTTCTCATTAAAACTCAAACCCACACACACAGTGTTTCACTGCTCGGCTGAACTCTTGAGAGACTCCTCTGTCAGCATTAACGAACCGCTTGATTCTCTGCTCCGCCACAAGACTCCATTATTTATCAGATCCGTGTGAGTCATGGCACTCGTAACAAGTGCCGATTGCTTTCATGACGTCACTTTTACCTTTGCAAGACGTGACAAACGCTCTCCCACTCGCTGCGGGCGATCTGTAACTGGATGTCTGTAAGTCTGACAGGTCTTGAAGCCGTTGGGAATTGATATGGAAGAGGGTGTTGATTGCAGACTGGTTGAAAGTTTGCAGCTTATGTTGTTGTTGGATGCTCTTCCAATCAAAAATATAAGAGATTTAAAGGAATATTCTGGGTTAAATGCAGTTTTTACAGCTCTATCAACAGCATTGATACATTAGCATTAGATTTTGCATTACATAATTCATGTGGATTTATGTAATGTCAGGACATGTGCCCTACATTTTATAATAAAAAATATCATTTTTATATTTGACGATATTTTAAATTCATATATATATCTATATATATATATATCTATATATATAAACCTATATATTCATTATCATCATTTTATATGATTCTACTTTACAATAATATAAAATATAGTACATGTCATGTACAAACATGAGAAACTAAAAATTTATTTGTTATATAGTATTTAATTGATTTTAGTGAAATTATTTATAAATCATACATGTAATGATCTATTTGTAGGTATTAGCGTGATTTAACCCGGAGAGAGTGCTGGGGCGCTCATTGAAATTTTTAAATAAATGTACCGATAATACATATTTAAATATTTCATTTCACATATTTACATAAATAATTATTTTAATTGTACTATAATAAGTTTCCACTAATTGATTCTAGCTTAATATTAATATCTTATTAAATAGAATATTAATATTATATCTATATCTATATATTGTGTGTGTGTGTGTGTGTGTGGTGGTACTATAACCCCACCTATCATTAATATATAATTATAACATTTATATTAACTATACTAATTATATTTAAATTGAATTCAAGTATTTCCACACACACACAACACATATAATTGAGTGTTATATTTAAAGATGAAATTATTTATATATAATTGCTTTTCTTTTTAATTTAGTTAACAACATTTAACAGATTTTCAACCGTTTTTTTTTCTATATATTTTCTATGTTGTACTTGTATAACTGGAAAGTTGTCTCCCAAGAGTGTTAGAAAGATGGCCGCCAAGCAAACTGACACAAAAGCTTGGAAATGATGCTAGTTAGTTTTTCTAAACTTGGATTGTATGAAGGAAAGTGGTTCCAAGACAAGGATCCGAGGCATTTAAACTCCCTGTATTTCTTTCCAGGTGGAGTTTCAGGATGAGACGCAGATCTTACTGAAGCGCAGCGAGATTCACACTCTGAACCAAGAGCTGCCTAAGAGGGTCATGTCTCGTCTGGTAAGCGCTTTTATTCACTTCGGGCCAAGTACCGTATGTTTCTGCACACAGAATTCATCAACGTGAAGTCAAAGTGCAGGTTTAACATTTTACGGCTTTCGTGGTTTTTCAAGCTAACAGTGCAGTTGGAGTCCATTTGGAGGGTTCTGACTGACATCGCTGAACGATTATTGTCTTCTTTTTCCTTTTCAACAGGCAACTGTGAACCAACAACAACCTCAGGTGCAACCGTCAGACGAACCTCTGGCCGCGAAACGCCCACGTCTGCCGACGCCGCCACCCACACTAGCCATTGAGCCCTCGGCGCTACCTCCAGGAATAGTCACCGCTTTCCTGCCCGCTACTATTACTCCAAACACCAGCACTGCCCCCTGCCTGCCTCCCCCCACATCACTTCCTGTTTCTGCACCCACACTTCCTGCCCCGGAACCCAGTGAGAGTTACACCCACAGCTCCAGCTACATAGCTTACATGGAGTCTCTCCTCAACTCGGACTTTCCTCCAGAAGAGGGTGAACATGGCGTTGAGCCAATGTATTGAAGCACTGTTATGCGCTACCAGCTATTTGTCAATGCTTCATACAGACTTTAAATTCATCCACTGCATGTCTTTGTTTCATTTATTCGCTGTCGTGCTAATCTGAGTTTCCCACCCATGAATGGTGCGCGTGGGACGCATGCGTGTCATTATAGACTGAAGCCGAAACGGACCCAGTACATAGCCTTGGGGGACGCCGCACTCTTCCGACCCTTTCCACGATCCCTCGCTCTGGTTCTTTCACTAAACGGAAAGAGCCGCCGTTTTTAGATGGGACAATCATTCACTGTATGTGCTGTTAAATTTATACCTGATTTTTTTCTCTAATGAGTGCTAAATATTTTTCTAACTCAAGCCAAAACATCATGCTACCCGGTCACAGTTCAAATAGACAGTCTATATCTGTACAGTTTCAGGTATTTTTATCTGTACTCAAGTGTTCGGGGGGGGGGTGGAGGAAGAGTTTTAGCTGGGCTCATGGGATTTAACAAGTATTTAAATGTCTTTTGTCACATATAGGTTTAATATTTGTATAAAGAAAATCAATTATGGCAGCATCAGAAGCTACAGTTTTCAGTTAGTGTACACATTTGTGTTACGATAGATTCGCGCGTCTTCATGTATTCTTCTATAATCAAAGATAAAATGTTTTTTCAGACACCGATGATTTGTTTTTGTAGCATACTTGGTAGACGTTGATATTGAATACTATTCACCTTGTCTGTTTTTTTTTTTTATGATTACCGTTGTTGTTATGATGGTTATTTTTAGTGATTTTTATTTTGGTGAATCTTTGCAACACAATGTCGAAAGATGGAAAAAAAGCTGGATTTATCATTTTTATTCAAGAGGTTGAAGTGGCGTACATTTAAGCGTATAGTCATAGGTGATATTAAACAGATACGCAATCTGCCTTCTCAAGGTGCTATAGAGGTCTTAGACTACTGAGGGGCGATCCGGGTCAAGTGACCCACGATGAGGTGTACATACTAGATGTCCTGCTCATGAATTGGAAAAATTTTCTTCAGTGTAACTTCTAGTCTTATCAAATGCCATGTCACATTCAAATAAAGGGTCTGGTTGTCGCTTTGTATTTCTTTTCTCCTTTTTGTTGTTTGCCCATCCTTGTTTCATTTTCTGATGTGAGCGATTATCGATCGGCACACCTCCTCCACCGATATTTGCGAGTTCATCATCCATATAGCATTGAGAATTTGCTTCAGCGCCCCTCTATTGATTTGGAAACAAACACTCTGATAAGACCTTTGCAGACAGGATCGTCATTCCGACTGAATCCAAAACGAACCCAGTACATAGCTTTGGGGGATGCCGCACTCTTCAGACCCTTTTCACAATCCCTTGCTCCCAATTCTTCGCTAAACCGAAAGAATGGCCACATATTTTTAGATGGAATAATCATTCATTTTAGGATGCCAAATATTTTGGAGAATTGGTCAAAATGCAAGATAAATTAATGCAAGGAAAGTCCCCAGATGAAGTTATTAAAATATTAAATTGACAGCCCTTCATTTTCTATATATTCTCATACATCTTGATTTCTTTTTAAAATGTCATACTATTATTCCTCCCACTTTCATTTTGCATGTTTTTTTTTTAATAATAACATCTGAATTACACCTTTACGTATGAAGTGCATACTGAGGTTTGAAACTCATGAGTGCTCTCCTTTCGTTCAATGTGACAACCACCATTCTCATCTCAACACTGTTTGTTGTTTTCCGCCCGCCAGTGACGCCTACGGCTGTTCTGACACTAGACGCAGTGTGTCGATGGCATTTGTACTCCTCTGTTTCTGGAGTTTCTGCTTTGCATTAACAGAAACGTCACAAGGGGCAGGTTTAATAAATTAACCCACCACAGCTTGCATACTTACGATGGCAAATGTTTATCTGTGCAGAAGTACTAGGAAAGATTGTAATAAAATGTGAAGTGAAACTGTGCTTTATGTTTTACTGTATTTATTTCACTGGGAAAGCAATGAAAAACCTGGTTTAAATAATACCAGTAAAAATAAATACATGTATGAATGAATATTAAATAGGTAATTGTAGTAATAATTAATCAATAATCAAATATTTTTACATTTATAATATAAATCATTCATAAAAAGTTAAGAAATGCAGAGAAATTTCAATGTTGAATTTATATATTTTTCTAAAAAATATTTCATTGGCTAGGGTTTGTTCTTGTATGCAGGTTTTGTATGTCGGGATTTGTGAGCAAATTATTTTTTTTAATTGGTTTTTGTAATGAATCACATGACCCAGTTAACAAATTAGTTACTTTCCCCAAATTCAGTCTAAGCTTCTCAAATTGGTGTTTATTACGTTGACGAATAATTTTCGTCATAATTTTCGTCAACGACATTTTTTTCACCAACGAGACGATAACGAACTAAAACTCTTTTTGAATGACAAAAACTATGACGTAAATCTATTGATATTTTTGTCAAAGAATAAAAACGAGACGAAAATGTTAGGGAGGGACGATTTGGGAAGAGATTCATTCAGAACGAATCTGCTGCGTGGTTCCAATCTCCGTGGTTCGGAGGTTAGATGCGTACATATGAACCGGCGGGACATGAGCTAACATACACTTGCAGCACGTCGCATAAAACGTTCAAAAATGTCAATATGTGGGAGTAAGAGAAGAGCAGACATATGGATAAATCTGACGACGCAAGAGAGAACATGTATCAGTACATTGCATCTGTGCATCCGGATGACAGCAGCTTAATTTAGTTGTTATTGTCCAAGTCATTGATGTTAATCAAGCAACAAAAGAAAGACAGAAAATTACGCACTGCTCTTGACTGAAAAACTTTAGTAGCCGTAAAGATTAATCTAAATTGATTTATAAAAATAAGTGTCTGCTTGAAAGAATGAAGAATATGGTAAACAAGTTGCTATAAAGAATGCATAATTAGCCTATATAACCATTGGTATTTCATTAAAAAGAAGACCATGTTCTTGTTCTTTATGAGAAGTGGTTTTATTTAATTTTAACATGAAGGCATGTTGCGTGTCACCGGTTAAATCGGTGTCTATCATGCTAAAAACTTAATCTCAAACCCATATAATGAGTTTGGAAATTTTAGAGAAATGCTTCATAAATGCACTGTAACTAAACCCATTCTATTTTAGCCGACTACATTTACTGTAGATTTAGTCTGACTAAAACTAGACTAAAACTAAAAACAATTCAAGATGACTAAAATATGACTAAAACTAAATGGCATTTTAGTCAAAAGACTATGACTAAAACTAACTCAAAATCTGCTGTCAAAATTAACACGGCTTCAAATCCTTATCCATTAATCACAAACGTTTGTAAAGGTCATGAAAATCAATTGGCCTATAATGAGCTTTGGCTCTTGAAAATGTGGTGTTTTTATAAATTGCTTTCTGGAAAGTAGTTTTCTAAAGTTCAGAGGTCAGTAAATTGCAGTTTATTCATTTCTAACCATCACAAAAGAAAAGATTAAAAGCTTTTCTTGAGACCAGAGCCATTAAAAATAAACCATTATGAAAAAATACCATGAATCATCCGAGGCAAAAAGATTAATCTGGTTTAGAGTTGTTCTGTCAAATCGAAGCCTCATTGACATTTAGCCGCTCTAAATGTGCCTTTATCTGATTAAAAACCAATTAGGCTTTTAAAATATTGGCTAATTGTTTTGCACAACTAAAATGAAATGTCGGTCAGGATTTGTTTGGCGCCACTGTAGATCCCATAATGCAGTGCGCACACCGTCGTGACACTCGCACACAAACTCTGTTCATAAAGTTATGAAACCTTTTACGCTCTGAGATATTTCGAGACAGCTGCCTCCATAGGGGCCGAATTGAAGAGATGTGAAATGACACCTGCGCTCATTACCTGCTGCGTATCTTCAATAGTTCTGTGTGTGTGTGTGTGTGTGTGTGTAAGTTCAAGCTCAGATGACTTAACCCACCAGAGCGTGACGCGTATCATAATAGCACAGGAGACGAGATATAAAGCCGTTGCTAAAGACATAAGTAGCTCCTTATGAAAGTGCTTTGCATAAATAGACTCGTTCAGAGGACACGACAGGATTCATGAGAGTCACTAGGAATCATTTGCGTAATCAGGTCTGAAGCAAATCGCTACACACATGGTTCTGTCCGTCTGAACCAAAATCTGTAAAAAAAAACAAGGTGATGGTCTTTTTTTTGCTCTATTTCGCTAACAAAACCAGATAAAGCCATGTTGAGCGTCTCTGCAGCAACACAGCGGAGTTTCCTTACTAAATTAATTTGAGTTTTGAACAAATCGGGTGAATCAATGATTCACTGATCCATTCATAAAATAGCATTTCTTACTCCTGATGTGAATCGAGGGGGGGGGGGGGGGGGGGGGGGGGGGGGGGGGGATTCAAGTGGCTTCACTCGCGCTTAAAAGTCCCGAATCAAAGAGAATCAAAAGATGAAACAAAAGATTCACAAACCCACTTCGAAGTTCCGATCTAAATCATTCATGAACAGAGTGCGTCCCGATCTGAAATGATTCACGAACCCACTCTTGACTCCCGATCTAAATCAAAAGATTCACGAACCCACTCTGAAGTTCCGATCTAAATCAAAAGATTCGCGAAACAAAGTGCTTCCCGATCTGAAATGATTCATGAACCCGCTCCTGAGTCCCGATCTAAATCAAAAGATTCATGAATCTGCTCCGAAGTTCTGATCTAAATCAGACAAGTGTTAACAAATTAAAGCCTACATGGTGTCTTGTTGGCAACGTGCTAGAGCCGTTGTTCTTTAGGCGTCACGAGTTCGAATCCTGACTCGTGATGGTAAAAATCATCTTATAGTTTATTTCATTATTATAATTGCCCATTATTATATTAATGAAGTCAATGAAATGAAAAATACCACATTCTGAACCATTTAAAATCTATGTTCAAATATTTTTGGAAAGACATCGAGCAATAAAAACGTAATGCCTTTCTGTCTGTATGGTTATACAGCCTGTATGTTCTGTTTTTATTAGAAGTCAATAAAAAAGGCTTTAGAGAGCTCTCCCCTTCAGTGGTGAACTGTTAAAATTTCGAAACGTTTCAAAACAGTTATGACGTAACAAAGCCTTGTTTACTGAAATCACGAGACTCTGGCAGTTTGAAACACATTCCGAATCAATGATTCGAAACAAAAGATTCGTAAAGGTTTCAAAGCTTGGTGAAGTAGTGTTTCGAGCGCACTCGTCACTTCTATTGACTTAGCTTACTAGTTTTATGATATTCACTGAAATAAGCGGTAAAAGTATGATGTTTACAAATCAATTATTTAATTATATTTCCATTCCAAAGAGAACATCCAACACAAATCTGTGAACATATTCAGGTGACTTTTAATTTGTTTATATACTTATTTTTAAAAATCGATTTTAACCTATTTTAATCTATCTATCTATCTATCTATCTATCTATCTATCTATCTATCTATCTATCTATCTATCTGTCTGTCTATCTGTCTGTGGTCTGTCTGTCGTCTGTCTGATGTGATCTATTTATTTTCTTCCCGGGGGGGGGGGTCACCCCTCCATCATCTTTCTTTCTTTCTTTCTTCTTTCTTTCTTTCTTTCTTTCTTTCTTTCTTTCTTTCTTTCTTTCTGTGCTGTTATACGTGATCAGCATCTCAATTTCCATCTTTGATGCTGGTGAAAGTTGTTTTGAAGTCAGCAGATGAAACGGGGCCCGGCGTGTCGAGAGCGGGTTTCTGCGTGACCCCCAGTGACCCCGTTGCCGCAGTGGGGCCGTTTGATGTGAACGCGCTCCCCCCTAATTACAGGCCCCAGACCGTCGCCGCCTAGGATAAATTCTGACCGAGCAAAGGAGCTGCAAGTGACAGCGTCGCTCTGACCCGTCTGTCTCTCTCTCTCGGGGCGGCCCGCATTGATATTCCACTTGTGTCGCTACGTCCAGAACAGGGCGCTGGGATCGTGCCAGATTCGCAATTACAGATATTAAAATGCATTTAGAGAAAGACAAGGCCTGCTTTGATATTACGGATCAGGGCAGTGAAATACTAATGGAGAATTTAGTGCCGGCCAAGCTGAGATCACCTGTCATGTGACAGGAAATGAACGGCCTTGCTGCACATAAGTGGCGAATAAAACTAGATCAAGTTGCACATGGACATTTTGAATTTGTAGATTTAGTTTAATTCTATTAAAATAATTCTACTTAAGTCTATTATTGTAGTTATTATTTTAAAGTCATTGCACAAAAATAGATTAATGATGCATGTTTTGGATTAGTAGTTTTATTTACATTTTATTAGAATTTTTAAACAATTTTTAAAAATGTATTATTTGTTGAAACTTCCAAAAGTTGACACATTTTTGCTCCAAAATGGACTAAAGATGCACATTTTCGATTTAGAGTTTTATTTTAATTGCATTATATATTTTTTTACATTATTTTCTTGATGTGTTATTCGTTAAAACCTACAAAACTTGGAAATCCAATGCACTTTTTGGATTTGTGGTTTTATTTTAGACTCTGTTAAGATTTTTAACTATTTTTTATAATATTATTTAAAACGTCAGTTTTACACAAACGTTTTGCTCAAAAATGGTTTCATTTGGATTCAATGTTGATCGAGGTATGATTTAATTCTATGAAATTGTGAAAGTTTTTTTTGTGACTCATTACTTGATAAAACTTCCAAAATTCGAGATGTTGTACGAAGAAATAGATTGAAGGTGCAAGTTTTGGGTTTGGATTTTATTTGAATTTTATTAGTATTTTTTAAACATAATTTTCTTGACTCATTATTTGTTCAGTTTCCAAAAGTTGAGACATTTTTGCTCAAAAATGGTTTAAAGATACACATTTTGGATTTAGTTTTTTTATTTGAATTTTATTATTATTTTAAACTTTTTTGCACAAAAATGGATTAAAGGTGCACATTTTTAAATTTATTTAAATTTTATTAAGATTTTGAATGTATTTTATTACCAAAAAATTTTTGACTAAATTATGTGTTAAAAATAAATAAACTGAAATTTTTTTAACAAAAATGGATTAAAGATGTAATATTATATAGATTATATATAATATATTTTTTTGTAGATTACAGTTGAATGCAGGTCATGTGACAAATTCGCAAACCATTGTACACTCAATGTTTGCTCAATTTTTTGCGTTACAGAATGAGTCCTGTTTCATATAATATTTTTTCCCAAAATGTAAACAGTATATTTACCATATAAACATTTAGCATACTTAGCATTATTAAAATTCAAGGGTTATAATGTGTTATGTCTAGGGGTTGCACAGACTAGTCGACCAGTCGATTAATCCAGTGTTTCCCATGTAAAAATTTTTTACATGAACAAGTAAAAAAGCATCTATTATAAAACTTTGGCTATACCGCTGCCCTCTCATTCA
This sequence comes from Sinocyclocheilus anophthalmus, assembly GCA_018155175.1. Classification (NCBI taxonomy): domain Eukaryota; kingdom Metazoa; phylum Chordata; class Actinopteri; order Cypriniformes; family Cyprinidae; genus Sinocyclocheilus; species Sinocyclocheilus anophthalmus. Next base: position 154,899 of record JADLZN010005356.1, read on the forward strand.
TTGATCTGCTAACCGCTATGTTATGCTCCCGTGTTCTGATAATAATAGCTTTCTAGGACTAAACATTATTTGGATAATTGGTAAAAAAAAATTATAATAATCTCTTAATAGCCCATTGTGAGACCTACCTGAAAAACTAAAAAGTAATTTATTTCATTTGTAGGCATATCGTTATTTTTTATTTGTGCTATCATTAGTAATTTCTTTATTTGTTCTTACTTTATTACTGACTGCTTACTTGTCATTTTTAATTCAATTCAAAGTGTGAAATCAAGCTATCTCGTGGTACTGCAACAAAAAAAAACAAATTTTTTTGAAAAAACCCCACGTACATAAAATAAATACATTGAGTGAGCAAAAATTTGTGAGATAACTAGATATAATGGTAATTAAACTATGTTTACATATGAATAAAAGCCTACATTAAAATCTGTCATATAAATTGGTCTCTTCATTAGAAATTAGCCAACTGATTATTTATAATATTAAAAATATCTGTATGACAGTATTTTCTGCAGTTCTTCCCTGCTGTAACGAATATCTATACTTTTCAAAGTATCATATCGAAGTAGAAATTCAAGTATTGTGACATATTTTGTTGGGTGCCACAAATTTGTTAAAATTTCCAAAGTGTGCTGCGACTAAAAAAAGTTTGGGAAACATTAGTCGACTTTAATGCTCTGCCATGACTCTTTTAAGCTTGACGTCGACTAGTCGCTCGTCCTATAGAGGGCGCAACAGGATAAGAAATCATTGAAGTCCACATTTACGCTCTGTTTCCAAACAGTTAAAATGACAAATAAATGCATACTACGAAAGCGCTCCACAAGACATACGCATACGCTTTCGTAGTATGCATTTATTTATTTATTATACCATTTGGATGCTCGAAATTGAACAGGATAATGCACATTTTAAACAGCTTATTGTACAGGTAAGTTAATCGCCGTTTACGATTAACGCACCACATAGGCTACAGACAGTAGCTTGTACATCACGCGCAGATCGCGCCCACACAGAACCATTCAGTAGCACGGCGCAGAAATGCATTGCCAACATTGTTCTGTGATTTCTCAAAAAAATAGCTTAGAAACTTAGAAAGTTCTAGCATATATTTCTTAGTAACTAAAACCCACAGCTTCACTATTAGTAGAGAGACGCTGCCAGGTAGAATTAATTCACACAAGCAAAAGCTCTCTCTAATGCATTCGCATACAGTGTTTATCATACTAAACATTTTACTTGCCCGTTATAAAGAAAAATCATACTGTACACTATATTTAGCATACAAACATTTAGCATAGCATTTATCATTGTATGTTTCGCGTAGTGAACGCAGCTTCATTTTGTGTACTGATTGCAGTATATACTTATAGAAATATTTCTATATTTTTAATAGTACGTATTTAAACATTTCGTTTGTTAAATTTACTGCATGCTAAACGTTGAAGTGGTGTCTAGTTTCTACAGAAATGGTACTTGTGGTATGGTAGCATGCAATATTATGAATGTAAGCACAGTTTGAGAGTTGTTTTCAGTGGCTGTTTGAATACAAATGTCTTGTCTGTGGAGTTTGTGTGTGTGCGTGACAGACGGAGAGAGAAAGACGTATAAGCCGTCCTCTAAGTTTAATGAAAAACAGCGTCGTGAGTTACTGGCATGCTAATGAAGCATCTTTGTCCAGTCAGGGAAGACAAACTAATCGCTCCTCTCCTCCAAAAGCTCCTAAACGCTCCATTAGTCCAGAAGTGGATGAGGGATCTGATACGCCGAGCTCGGCTCTATTTATTAGCGTCTCTGAAATGGCTAGTCGCACACACACACGAGCGTTTGCTAGCTACCTAAATGAGGCCATTTGTTCTGTTTATATATTAAGCTAATTGCAGTAACTAACACAAAACCCTAAAAGAAGTCTTTGAGTAAATTATGTTTAAGCTACTTTTTAGCTAACAGCTAATTCCTCCGTCTAGCTGCACGAGAAACGTTCTTCTCTTTACAGACAACTGGTTATTTTTAACTGGAGTTATAATAGACAGAAGAACTGGTCTCAGATCAGCTGCAGAAGGACCGTGTCCTCCGACCTCTAATAATTATGCTGCTTAAAACCTCATTTCAGATACAATTAGCCTTTAACCTGTGAAAAGCCTTGACAGACCCGTGAAATCAAAATGGGAGTTTTGTGGCTTTTAGTCCATGTCTGTTAGCATTAGCTTTCAGGTCATCGAAGTTGATGAAACTTTCAGCAGACGTACAAAATGTCTTTCTCTTCCTATAAATGAACCAAAAATAGTAATCTATATGATCTAGATTGACTAGCAATAGCACGTGGCAAATCATGGCTCGTCTTTTGTTGGTGACCTTCAAAAGATAGGCTGTTCTAAAGAGAGAAAGACAAACTTCATAAACTCGGCGTTCGTTTTAATTTAGTTTTGCGCTTAAAGCAGACTGCAGGAGATTAGCCGTAATTGTTCTTGCATACGCAGGATTAGCCTTCGCCAGGTGTTCAGCTTCCCGCCAGAAAGACACTGAAAGCAAATGAGAGAATGAGTGATATTTGACCCATGATGCACCAGGGCCAGTTCAGATGATGAATCTAATGAACAACTAGATAGATAGATAGATAGAGAGATAGATAGATAGATAGATAGATAGATAGATAGACAGATAGATAGGCATATAAAAATACTTTTTAAGTACGTTTTACTAACATTTCCATTAAGTTATAAAAACGTTATCTCTAAATGTTCTCTGAACATTTCAAACGTCCAGTTTAAATAAAACAAAAATAACCCCCAACATTTATTCTTGGTTTCGCAAATGTTAAGGGAACATTCTGTTTGATCACTTGGCAAACGTTATGGGATTGTTACTTTTGAAAGTTCTTTGAACATTCCGAAACAAGTAGTTACATTTAAATAAGTTACACTAAAACGTTTTAGAAAAAAACATGTATAAATGTTTTCGCGCTACTACTAACGTTTTGTGAACAGCTAACTTTGAACAAATGTTCTATTAATGCTACTGGAAGAACATTTGTTCATAACTTTGAGAGAACTTTGCCAAAACATTTTGAGCATATTCTCTGATAGCTAGGACAGACAGACAGACCAGACAGACAGGACAGCCAGACAGATCGATGCTAAGATAGGACAGACAGACAGACAGAACAGGACAAAGACAGAACGACAGACAGACAGACAGACAGAAGACAGACAGACAGACAGAAAGACAGACAGACAGACAGACAGAGACTGACAGAGAGAGAGACAGACAGACAGCACAGACGCAGAACAGACAGGAAGACAGACAGACAGACAGACAGAAGACAGAGAAAGAGGAAAGAAAGACAGACTAGACAGACAGACAGACAGACAGACAGACAGACAGACAGACAGACAGACAGAGAGAAAGACAGACAGACAGACAGAGAGACAGACAGACAGACAGACAGACAGACAGACAGACAGACAGACAGACAGACAGAAGATAGATAGATAGACAGACAGACAGACAGACAGAGAGAGCGATAGAACGAAAGATAGCTAGACAGATAGATAGATAGATAGACAGACAGAAAGACAGACAGAGAGACAGACAGACAGACAGACAGACAGACAGACAGACAGATAGATAGATAGATAGATAGACAGACAGAGAGAGAGACAGACAGACAGACAGACACGCAGATAGATAGATAGTAGACAGAAGACAGACAGACAGACAGAGAGACAGACAGACAGGACAGACAGACAGACAGACAGACAGATAGATAGATAGATAGATAGACAGACAGAAGAAAGATGATGAGAGACAGACAGACAGACAGACAGACGACAGACAGACAGACAGACAGAGATAGATAGATAGATCGATAGATAGATGATAGATAGACAGCTAGATAGGCTAGATACCCATTTAACAAAAATATGTTGTATGGATGTTTTGCTTACGTTCTTATTTATGAAAATGTTATTTCTGAAAGTTCTCAAGTGAACATTTGAAACATCTGTTTTTTTTGTTGGCTTCGCAAACATTAAGGAAACATTCCATTTCGTAATTTTGCAAACATTATGGAAATGCTACTTTTGAATGCACTCCAAGTAGTTACTTTTAAATGTTAGACAAACGTCCAGCTAAAATGTTTCAGAAAAAAATGTTTCATGAACGATGTATAAATAACATTTTTGTGCTAATGCTAATGTTACGACACTAGAGGACTTTGCCAGAACGTTCTATTAAAGTTACTTGAAGAACTTTGTTCATAACAATGAGAGAACCTTTCCAGAACGTTCAGAGAAGTTTCCAGATTAGAACATTTTATTTGATGTGTGGCAGCAGGGTTGCTGTGCATTTCCATTAGGTTATGAAAATGTTATTTCTGAATGTTGGCAAAAGTTACGGAAACAAAGTTTTAGCATTTTGTAAACATTGTGGGAACATTACCTTTAAGTGCTCTCTGAAAAATCTGAAACAAGTAGTTATATTTGCAAAATGTCAGATGCATCTCCAACTGAAACTTTTTAGAGAAAAAAAGGGTTTCATAAACGATGTAAAATGTTTTTGTTGTTAACATTTTGAGAGTAGCTGCTGAAAAAAACAAAACAGCTAAAACCAGCCTAAGCTGGTTGGCTGGTTTTAACTGGTCATCCAGCCTGGATAGACTGGTCTGTTGGCTGGTTTTAGAGGGGTTTTGGCCACTTCCTTAGCTGGTCAGGCTGGGAGACCAGCTAAAACCAGCTACTTCCAGTTTAAACCAGCTATGACCAGCCATCCAGCTTAGGCTGGTTTTAGCTGTTTTTTTCCCAACTGTGTTTCAACTGAACATTTGTCATTTGAGTCATTTTAAAACAGATTAGTGTTTGAGTCAATTCATTAAAACGTACAATGTACAACTGATTGACAAAATTTAATCAAACTTACCATATCTAACGCCATTTTATTGTTGCTCCTTGAAAGGATTATGAAACTAGTCCAACATATGAATATTCAGTAGCCTACATACCCTAGTTTATGGATAAATATATGGACAGATAAATCTTCATCTATTGTCGAGAATTAAAGCATATAAAGTGGGCTGATAAGAACAGAAGCCTCTAGAAGCCCTCGGGTTTTCTTAACGTGGCCTCAGATGTGCTGGCTCTCCGCGTAGCTACATGTTGCGCTATAAACCTCAATGACAGTCTGACATGTATATAAATATGCTGTATGATCTAATTCCTGGTATCTGTGGGTCATGGTGTAATCATAACTGTAATCAGTTATTATGGCGTGTGTCTGTCAGCGCACGTTCCCCTCCGAGGAAACCTCCGTGTTTAGCTGCGTTTCAGCTGCGTTTCCTTCTGTATTTCTCACAGGATTGTAATTAGAGAAAAGCGAGGAAGGCAAGAAAACGCTTCCACTCCTTAATTATCTGTGTATGTGTGTGAGTGCCGACGCGGAGTGGGAGATTTCATTTGAATAAAATTGAACTTAATCACCATGTAGAGAGCGCGAGAGCAGGGGAAATATTTGCGGCCCTCAGGGTCAACATTACATGAAAAAGAAATTAAAACAAGTAAACATATTTCTCCTGTTTGCTGCCGTGGAGCTGGAGGGGGCTGCAAAATTGTATTTGCTGCTGTGTGAACAAATTTTTCACTCTGTTCCGGGAATATTAGCTCTTATCTCTGCCCCCTAGCCTTTCTTTGACATCTGCCTGTTTACGTCCTATGAGCGCTTTTCCCCCCAAATTAACGTCTAATCTAATATTCTGCTCAGTGTGTGGTAAGTGTAGATAGCTTTGTTGATTACAACAAGAGCGCTTGTTTGTTTGCACACTTGGACTGGAGAATTTAGTTGATTATTGACGGGAGCGACGCAAACTGCGCGAAGGCATATTTCACGCGTCAGTATGCTTTCTGCACATAACAAAATAACAACGTAAAAGTCGTCTTTTGTGGGTAGTTTTGTTTGTCAAGTGAACTATTGAAAACTGTTTAAAGTGAGTCTTGCTGAACAAGCTAGTTAAAGTCAGTATGTTATTAACTTGTCTGAATAATATTAATGTAGGCTAACTATCGCCCCCTTGAGTACACTGTAAAAATTATGTGTCTAAACTGTAAGCAAATTAAATCAGTAGAGTATATTTTAAAAGAAAAAAATATCTACTACAAAAAAAATGTGTTACTCGCTGATTCGTTGTAATTGTGTAACAGAACGTTCTCGCAACTTTCACTACTGTTTTTTTTTTTAGTTATATAAAAATGTTCAAAACGTTCTTAAACTAATGTTTATGTAACGTTCTTAAATTTGATTAATATTTGATATACATTGTCATAGCGTTGAGAAAATGTTCTGCGATCAACATTCTCGGAACGTCCTTATGATGTTATTTTTTACTTGATGAATATTTTAGGTGAAAATAAAGTTAGTAGAATGTTGCGAGAAACATTTTTCTAACCTTTAACGACGTTTTACATTTTGGGAGAAAATAAAGTTAGTGTAACGTTGTAAGAAACATTTTTGCAACCTTTAAATAGCGTTATATTCACAACAAGAATTCTAATTCTAAGAATTTTAAAAACAAACGTTTAAATAATGCTATGTTTTTTGGGGTGAAAATAAAGATTGTATAATGTTGTAATAAATGTTTTTTGCAACCTTTAAATAACGTTCCCTGATAGCACACGTACATCACAAAGACTTTATTATACGTATTTTTTAGATTTTTTATATGTATAGTTTTTACTCATCTGCAATACGTCTATAGGACGTTTCCTATCAGATGTCAAATAGATGTCTATGAGATGTCTTTAAGATGTTTATGATATAGAATGTATGTAAAACTGACATCTTAAAGACGTCTATCAGATGTTTGTACACAGCAGATGCTTTCCAGATCAAGCGATCTTTAACAGACGTCTTGCAGACGTACGTGTGCTATCTGGGTTTATAATCACAGCAAGAAAATTGGACATTTTAACATACTTATTCAAATAATGTTTTAGTTTAGACATTAAAACATTTTAGAAACATTTCAAAACAACATTCACAGGAATCAATAATCTATTGTAGTCTATTATTTGTGCAGATGCAGTGAGAGGGAACATTTTGTTAGTAAACTGGCTACATTTTGTGCACATTTTAAATTAAATTAACATCTAATGAAATATTCTGCCTAAAATAGTTTTCTCTGGAATTGTGCTGGAGGTACCACATTGTGACTTCACACAACTTTCATCGTCTTCGACTCAACTTTGTTTTTATGTTCCTTGTTAATTGAAACTAAAGGAAACTAACACACCACGGCCTCCTCCTGCTTTATTTTTGAGTGCTCTTAATCGTGTTTTAAGCCCTGCTTTGCGAGGGGGCTTGTAAATTCATTACGGCTTGCGGTCAGCAGACGGATGCGGCCTGTTTCTGGTCTCACTGCATTATAAATGGACTTGCTGGGCAGATAATTAAAGCCACGATGCTCTGACATAATTCTCCATTAAGCAATAATGCGATAAGGATGAAGTGCGAATCCTTGCCCTCTTTAGGAACCGATGAGCGTCTTCCAGTGTAATGTAATTCTGTTTGTAGCAGTTCGTAAACGTCTTAATGAATCAGGAATAGCCTACAGGGGACATCAACTGTTAGGGTGGAGTTTCAGTTGTGTAGAAATACCTCGTTTAAATTTATTCACAACAATAGGTCAGTAAATCCTTCAGAATGCAGATGAAGTGGTTCATTATGATAATGGTTAATATTTAGGGAGGAAACATGAAAGCTAAAATTCACTGAAATGCCCATCTTTTGTTTAGAGAAAGTGTTTGGATGTCAAAGGCAGTAAAAAAAATTATATAAACAACAAGTCAAGTCAACATATGTTTTAACTTATCTAATTAATTTAACCAGTTTCAACCGAATATTTTTAAGCTATACAATTTTCAAATCGACTTATGTGCCAATAGCGCCACCAAGTGGTAGTATTTTCTTAATTGTTCTCAAACAGGTTTCCCAGACACTCTGACTGCCATTGACAGTCGTTCCAGAAAAGGTATTCTTTTTTTTAAATGAATATTTATTTATATTTGTCTCTGTATAATAATAATAATAATAAATAGCTCACTCAAAAATGAAAATTGGCTAAAAATTTGTTTGCTGTCAAAAGCATCAAAGATGTAGATGAGTTTGTTTCTTCATCAGATTTGGAGAAATGTAGCATTGCATCAGTTTCTCAGCAATGGATCTCTGCAGTGAATGGGTGCAGTCAGAATGAGAGCAGATGATAAAAACATCACAATAATCCAAAAGTAATCAACACCCCACGTCAAAGTTAATATTTTGAGATGTTTGTAAGAAACAAATCCATCAAGATGTTTAAGTCCATAATCCATAATAACACTTTCTCCAGTGAAAAAGTCATCTGATCTGAATCAGGAGAGAAATCTGCACAGCACCGTTTACAAGCCTAAACAGTCCGAAACAGATCTAAACAAATATGTGGCTGGATTTTGATGTGAGAGACAACAGGAGATGGACTTTTTCACTGGAGGAAGTGTTATTATTGGACTCGTACTTGAGTTAAAATCATCTTAATGCTGGATTTGTTTCAGCTTTTGTCTTCTCCAGATGTTAATTGGACTGGAGTGGTGTGGAATGCTTGTGGATTATTGTGATGTTTACAGCTTGTGGACTCTCATTCTGACGGCACCCATTCACTGCAGAGCATCCATTTCTCCAAATCTGATGACGAAACAAACTCATCAACATATTGGATGGCCTGAGGTGGAGTAAATTAATCAAATTTTAATTTTAAAGTGAGCTATTTATTTAAACTGTGATAGAAAAAATACCTTTTTTTAACTTTAGAGTACAGTTTTAGTACGTTTTCAACTTCAAATCTGGGCCCAGAAGCAAAACCAGCTGAAAACCACTGATCTAGGCACAACCACATAATCGGTTTGAGGCTGGTCTGGAGCCCTGCTTAGAAGCGAACAGCTTGCAGAGATAGAGGGAAGGAAGGAAGGAACGGTGCCAGAGAGATTGCAGGGTCAGTCGGCTGAAGGACGCGTGTTGTTGGCCCCTCTGGCTGTGCTGTCCACAGCAGGCATATGTTCCCGGCCTCAGCGGTCCCTCCTGTCTGAATGTGAAGGGGGTCGCAGCCACTGCTGCATTTTAATCCTCTAAATGGAAAGTTTGGAAATGCTATTATCTTCCATCTGTCGGCCCCCCGCTCACGAAAGGGCCCCGCTCCAACTGCTTGACAGGACCCAAACGCCTGTTCCTCTCACGAGAGGGCAGCCAAGATCTGCGCTAACGCGAGAACACGTCTGACATCAAACGAATCAGCGGTTTAAAGATTTTTCACTTAAAAACTGCATTTACATTCCAGCCGGAGATCTTCAAAGGCAAAAAGTGCTTCCTTCAGTTAGCTGGAGCGCTTAACCAAAGTTACCCAGAGAGACATCACGCAAACACAACAACATATATTATTTATACTTATTTATCAAATGCCTATTTAATGATTCTGAGGAGCATGAAACTGCATTCCACACTGAAAAAAGAACTGTGCTTATAGCATGGTGTTTTTTGTATACTGTAGTATTTACATAGTATTTAAAGTTTAAAGAATACCATGGTACTTTTTGATGTTTTTGTGATGACCAAAAAACATGGTATCATATAAAAATAAATAAATAAATAAAAACATGGTACTCTTATTGTTAGTGATGGGAAAACATGGTAATACCATGATACTTTTTGGCACTTTTGTGATAACCATATTTATGTTCCATGGTATATACTATAGATTATGTCCAAAAAACATGGCATCATATAAAATAAAAAATAAAAACATGGTACTTTTATCGTAATAGATTAAAAAACATGGTAAAACCATACCACTTTTTGGCATTTTTGTAATGATAGTCATATACCATACTAGAGAAATGTCACAAAACATTAATTTTTTTTTTTTTTTTTATAAAAATAAATGTAAACATAAATACACAATCAAACAAACATGGTACTTATATTGTAAGAGATGGGAAAACATGAAAACACCATGGTACATTTGGCGCTTTTGTGATGACTATAGTCATATACCATAGTATATACTATAGAACATGTCCAAAAAACATGGTATCATGTAAAAACATGGTACTTATATTGTAAAAGATGGGAAAACATGGTAATACCATGGTACCTGCACATTTTTTAGCACTTTTGTGATAACCATATGATGTTCCATGGTATATACTATAGAATATGTCCAAAAAACATGGTATCATGCATAAAAAAACAAAACAAAAAAACATGGTACTTATATCGTAATAGAGATGGGAAAGCATGATAATACCATGATACTTTTTGGCACTTTTGTGATGACCATATCCATATTCCATGGTATATACTATAGAACATGTCCAAAAACCGTGGTATCATGAAAAAATATATATATGGTACTTATATTGTAAGAGATGGGAAAACATGGTAATATCATTGTACTTTTGATACATTTGTGATGTCCTTCTTCATATACCATGGTATTTAAATGTTTTTCAATGTACTTACCATAACGTTGCAATGGAATATGTCCAAAAAACATGGTATCTTATAAAAACATTGCACTTTTTTGTAAGACATGGTAAAACATGGTGGTACCATGGTGTTTTAAATCATCATTAGTGTTTAAAGATGATTGGAATTAGTCGATACTCATCTGTGAACCAATTGCTAATCGAGTTTACCTGTCGTTTGAAAAATAACATGGTAATACCATAGTACTTTTTTGGCACTTTTGGGATGACCATATTCATGTACCATGGTATTTAAATGTTTTTGTTTTTTTTCAAAGTACTTACCATGATTACTATGGAACATGTGCAAAAAACATGGTACCGGTACGGTCGTTTTTTGTATTTGGTTACAATAATTAATCAAAAATATGGTATTACCATGCTTGTGACCATTGTAACATAGTACCACCATGGTATTTTGGATATGTAACATGACCTTGGGGTATATACAGTAAAAAAAACATAGTACAATTAATATATCATAGTGATTTTAAAGAAATGTTTAGATGATATTCCAAGTAAAAAGGTACAAGAATGATTTCCATGTCCAGAAAAAAACAGTAAAACCGTGGTAAATCCATCGAGTATATCTGTTTATATGGATGAGGGCACCACAAACACACACATTCAGGATAGTCCAGGATGTGGTCAGACCTGCAGTCTGTGTGTGGCGGCTTTGTGCAATCACCTCCTTGGATTCGTAGCGGATGTTATTCTGGAAACTGGAATTAAACCTGGCTCTAACCTAATCCCGGCTTATTGCCATCTATTTCATTTCACAGAATACGGAGGGGTGCCACTAAGCACTAACACACACACACACACACACACACTCATATCAGAGGTGATAAAGCTCTGCAGTAGGATAGTGTGCGCTTAGACAAGCCGCAAACACTTTGAACTCACATTACGATCATATTCACATCACTATACCTCATTTTACACTGGAAATTCAATTTCAACTCAGCAGCTAATGCTGATAAAATAGCTAGCTGCTTACCGCGGTCGCCCTTCTTGATTATTCGTATCTTCATGTTTCTCGTTAAAGATATTAGTAGCACAACATCTCAAATCTCAAGTTATAAATAAAAGTTCATGTAAATAACCATGAGGGATTAAGTCATGTGTTTGCAGTGTAGATGTTGTACTTTGACACGTAGTTTCCCCTCAATTTAATTTAAATGTACTCAACTGTCCAATCTCTCCGAACTGTGTGGTTCTTCAGAGCTAACAGGGAACATTCTCACAACTTTCACTCACATTTTTTAAATGTTAGGACAACATGTTCTTAAATTAATGTTGATGGAGCGTTCTTAGAACTATTAATATTTGATATACATTCTCATAACGTTGAAATGTGAAATGTTTTTAGACTGACAATCTCAGAACATGTTATTTTTACTTAATGAATGTTCTTGCAATGTTGAAAGAAAACGTTCTTAGAATATTAAAAATAAACCAAATAATATTTTATTTTGGGTAAAAATTGGGCACAATTTTTGTTCATTTAGCTGTTGACCAAAACATATTCAAGTTACAGTTGTATAATGGATATGAGCTTTAAAGTGCACACTCCGAGCTTTAATTTGAGGGTATACTCATCAAAATTGAGGGTTTTGCTTACCCTTGAAGCATCCTAGGTGTATATGACTTTCTTCTTTCAGACGAATCCAGTCGGAGTTATATAAAAAATTGTCTTTGGTCTTTCAAGTTCTATCATTGCAGTCAGTGGGTGTTGCAGTTGAACAGTCCACAAGTCGTCAAATAAAGCTCACGCATTCATAAAATTAAAAATTTGCTAAAGTAAGGAAACTTTGCTTCCTTTGCTCCTGTTAAACAAACTCGTGAGACTAGCATATCTCAGAGGCGCGCGCGCTGCGCATACGTCATACGCCTTCCGCCGGAACGGATCCGCGTATGATAGATAACGGAAGTGAGAGAAAAGTGTTTATTACGTTTGAAATATGGATATTTTTCTTACAAAAAATCATGGATTCGCTACAGGGGGCCTTTAATCATCCCTCGGAGCCGTCTGCTGCACGTTTTATTATGAATGCGCAAGCTTATTTGACGCACTTGTGACTGTTCAATGCAACACCCGCTGATTGGCATTAAACAGCTTGAAAGATCAAAAGACAATTTTTAATATAACTCCAAATGGATTCATCTGAAAGAAGAAAGTCATATACACCTAGGATGCCTCGGGGGTGAGTAAAACACAGCCTAATTTTCATTTTTGGATGCACTAACCCTTTAAGGAATTACAGCTCTTTAATATGTTTTTCACTTTTTCACGGGCCAAAAGTAATGGACAATTGACTCAAAAGCTGTTTCATGGACAGGCGTGGGCTATTCTTTCGTTATTTCTACATCAATTAAGCAGGTAAAAGTTCTGGAGTTGATTCTAAGTGTGCTATTTGTATTTGGAAGCTGTTGCTGTGAACTCACATCATGCGGTCAAAGGAGCTCTCCATACAAGTGAAACAGACGATTGTTAGGCTTCAAAAACAAAACAGATCCATCAGAGAGATAGAAGGAACATTAGGAGTGGCCAAATCAACTGTTTGGTACGTTCTCAGAAAAAAGAAGGCACTAGTGAGCTCAGCAACATAAAAAGGCCTGGACGTCCACGGAGGACAATAGTGGTTGATGATTGGAGAATCCTCTTCATGGTAAAGAAACACCCTTTCACAACATCCAGCCAAGAGAAGAAAACATTCCCGGAGGTAGTCGTGTCACTTTCAAAGTCTAAAATCAAGAGAAGACTTCACGAGAACAAATACAGAGAGTTCACCACAAGGTGCAAACAAGGCCAGATTAGACTTTGCCAAAAAAACATCTAAAAAAAACAGACCACTTCTGGAAAAGCATTCTTTGGAGGGATGAAGTTAATATCAACCTGTACCAGAATGATGGGAAGAAAAAAGTATGGAAAAGGCTTGGTGATCCAAAGCATACAACATCATCTGTGAAATATGGTGAAGCAGTGTGATGCATGAGCGTGCATGGCTTGGCAGTAAAGGCCTGGCAAAGGAGGAAAACCCAGGTCTTTGGTGATGTCCATGAGTTCCAGACTTAAGGCAGTCATTACCTGCAAAGTATTCTCAACAAAAGAATAAAAACGAACATTTTATTTATGATTATATTTATTTGTCTAATTACATTTGAGCCCCTGAAAATGGAGGAGGGGGCTGTGTATAAAAATGGTTGTAATTCTTAAGCATTTTATGTTACATTTAAAGTACAGCTTAAAGGCTGCACTTCAATTTTGTCTTTATTGTTTCATTTTAATTCTATTCTGGTGGCATACAGAGTCAAAATTATGAAAATTGTGTCAGTGTCCAAATATACTGTATATGGGCCTAACTATCTATATATATATATAAAGTTACTAGAATATTTTAAGAAATTTTAGGAAACTGACCATTTTAATGTTCTTAGAATGTTAAAAATAAACCTTCAAATAACGTAATATTTTGGGTGAAAATAATGTAAGTACAACTTTTTTTATAAACTTTAAATAACATTCTAATCATGAGTAGAACTTACAAAATTACAGGTTACAAAATGTTTCTTACAACATTCTACTAACTACAGTATATTTACACCCACAATTAAACATTATTTGAACGTTTACTGTTAATAGTCTAAGAACATTAAATGTCTCGTTTTCTTGTTGTGATTAAAATGTTAATTGAAGGTTATTTTTTTATTTTCATTTTAAAATGTCTAGTTTTCTTGTTTTAGTTTAGTTTTCTTCTTTCGTGATTAGAATGTTATTTAAAGGGTCCTAAAACATGCTTTGTACAGTGTGCTGCTAACTTTATTTTCACCCAAAAATATAACGTTAAACGTTTATTTTTAATATTCTAAGAATGTTCAAATGTACAGTTTTTCTTGTTACGACAAGAAAACTGGACATGCCACGGTTTAGAAACATTTCAGAACAATGTTCGCGCAACGTTTTTGTTACCTGGTTAGATGTTAGCAACACAATACCAATTCTCTCATCTCACTAAGCTTCATGTAAACAACCACGAGAGATTATGAATGGAGTGCTTCACATGATTCATATTCAAATATGTTTTCTGATAATTAATTGACCTTTAGCCGCTCACCATTACGCGGAGGCTGAATATCGTTAACTCCCAGAACTCAAATGTCAACAAGCCGAGTGGGGAGCGTCTAATTCACGCAACTGTAAAATAAATTGCTTCTCATACATGTTCCTGCATATGACAAATTGATTTGTGGAAACTCAGATGGAAAGAGGGAAAATCCAGCAGACAGTTCTGCAAACACGCACTCAAGTGTAATTGAAGTCCCAGCAGCCCGAGGGCAAAGCGCGCGCTTTCCCGCCTTTAATTTGTTCGGATAACAGTCGCGGCTCTCTTTCGGTCAATAAAACGAATCTAAATCATTTTCCCTCCTCGTGTGAGCACAGATGATTATTCAATATCAAGCTTTTTTTTTTTAGATGTTTGCTTGCTAATGCACTTTTTCCTGTCAGTCTTCCAGCAATACGCTGCTGGTTATGCCAATAACGTGTTTTTAATTTACAGTTCGTACCGCAGTTCAAAATCCATTATGTCGCGATGTGAGGCAGAGTGAAAGAGATTGCTTTTTGTTTGCTTCCATGTCTGAGGGATATGACAGTAGTTGGATTTCACTCTTTTTGCTAGGATGTGGTTGTGACTGGACGCTTTCCGGCAATCCGGCGCTATAAAAAGATAGCTATTCATGAGGATAATGCCCAAATTCCTACAGGTTCCTGCAGCCGAGCACCTGGCCTCCTGTTCTCCTTTAACCATAGTCCATTTAGTCATGTTCCCTGCTCTCCACAGCACAGGTGATGATGACATTGGTTAGGCACATTATCTCTCCTAATTGCCAGGTTGACACAAAACATTACGGATGGTTTGCGCTTTCCCCCGTTCCCGCCCGGCGCGCGCTGGGCTTCCTCACCCGAAAAGGGAAGCTGCAGCCCTTTTTAAGAACTGCTGATGGCCTTGTTTTTCTTTTTTTCCCACACCAGGGATAAGGTTATCTGAGCAATTCGTCATGGAGTTTGCAGATAATTAGCTTTTTAAAGTTTCCCCCGAAGTCAGGACTGTCCTTGCAAGGGCGAACCTGTCTCTGAAAAAATGATTCAGCTATAAACAAAAGTTTTGAGCCAGAATTCAGAAATAAGTGGAGTTTCCTACAGCAGGACTTACGCATGATGCACTATTGCATCATTTTAGATGTGTCTATACTGCATGTATATATGCAGTATAAGGGGGGGTTATAGAGATAGTTATAGGGTTAGATCTCTGCCACAATTATGTGTGCGAAAGATCATATTTTGAGTGCACAAAAGTGCATTTTGCACGCGCGCGATTTGTTGAGAAAATGTTCGTTTCGCAAAGAAAAACGTATTTTGAGCGCACTAAAATCAATTTTGCATTTAAAATAAGTTTTTGGATGTGTGCAGACCTTCTCTTTTGCGCGTGCGATGTTTCACTAGCTTGCTCACCTGGTGCTTGCACCTCAGTGCTCTGTAAATGTTGCTTGCTCAACACAACCCAGCGTTACAATATGCCATAATTCCAGCCAATCAGAGACGTGGCTGCTAAATTCTGATTGGCTGCCTTGACAACCAATCACAACATTCCTTGCATTACCTCGCATAAGCATAAGAGGACAAATACAGTGCATGCATAATTATTATGCAAGTTGATATTCTAGTTATATTTTTTTCCAAGCACATTTAACCAATTCCAAACCACATCAATCTTAACAATTACTATTAATCGTGTAGTGAATAACTTATACATATATTTTGTTATGAAGGTGGAGTGAAAAAACACCTTATATTTAGGTGTGATAATTATTATGCAGGTTATCCTACAGATGAAATACGAGATGGACTAAAATGAAATCCCAAAACTTACTGCAAGATTCTGGAAGATGAATTCTTCAAACAGTGGTACAAGAGGATGTGGTGCTGGTCCTTCAAGAGTCACTCAAAACTTATCTGTATATAAAGCCTTATATATAGATATATAAAAATCAGTCTTCATGTATTTTACTACACTTCAGTATGTGATTGTTATTAAGTAGGGGTCATTTTTTAGGATTCTATACTTAACCTAAGTCTCTGAGAACCTGACACCTTGCACTTCTGGAGACTCCAGGTTGGTTGCAGTTCTGGAAAATGGTGGCACTTGAGACTAAATGGTTCCTGGTGATTTCACATTTAATTCTTCACCTTAATTCCTAATTCGTTTGCAGTTAACATGCATCTTTTCTTCTCCACATGTTTTTGACTGACCCTGCTGACCCACTGAGCATTTTGCTGTCCAATGGTTATGCATTAACTTTGCAATTTCTAGTATTGTATTAGTTTTTAATATTTCTCATGGGCATTTAATAATTTTTACTTTCAGTCTGAGCTAAATCTCTTTTTTGGCTCATTTTATCTGTAAAAAAAAATCTGCTTAATAATTATGCACACCTGAATATAAGGAGTTTTTCACTTCCAGCCTTCATTAACAATTATATATTGGTTATAAGTGATTAAATACAAGATTAATAGTAGTTATTAAGATTGATGTCGTTTGGAATTGGTAAAATGTGCATGGAAAAAAATATGATCAGAATATCAACTTGCATAATAATTATGCATGCACTGTATTCATCCTCTTCTGCTGTCAAGGTAATGCAAGGAATGTTGTGATTGATTGTCAAGGCAGCCAATCAGAATTTAGCAGCCTCATCTCTGATTGGCTGAAATTATGGCATATTGTAAAGCTGGATTGTGTTGAGCAAGCGAGCCGTTGGCATTTAGAGAGAACTGAGGGCGGGCATCAGGTGAGTAAGCTAGTGAAACATTGCATGCGCAAAAGAAAAGGTCTGCGCACATCCAAAAACTTATTTTAAATGCAAAATTGATTTTCGTGCTCTCGAAATACTTTCTTCTTTGCGAGACAAACATTTTCTCCACAAAACTCAGTTCGCGTGAGTGCAAAATATAATCTTTGGCGCACAGAATTGTGGCAGAGATGTAAGCCCATACTGCAGCACCCTCAGCACCCCTACTTCCTGCGGTAATGTTAATTTGAGGAAAAATGTGTGTTTTCTTTACCAAGAAAGTGGCAAGATGAAAACCACTTTTCTGTTTCAAACTTTCACATAGCATCTTTAGGTTATATTAACATTACAATTTAAAATCCAGATTTTGATTTTCAAAGACTATTATAAAAACTGATTATTTTTGTTTTCCCAAAATGCAATAAATCCATTGAATCAATATAAAAGTAAATTTTTCATATTGAAACTGTTGAAAATACACAACAAAGTAAGTTGATCCACGTATGACAGCCTCTGAACTTGCTCAATACTAGTCTTATTAATAAATTAGTTTTCCCCACCGCCGCATAAGAAACCACTACAGGTTCATCAATGCCGTCAAAATTATTCATTTATTCATTCATCATTCAGTCATCAAGGGCTGCACGATAATTCTCATGCGATTGTCATGCGCATCTCGTCAGTAAAGCTGGTTCTGTGATTAGTAGTAAATCTCCATCACGTGCTTTCAGATGGAGCGGCATTTAATACACAGAGGCGTAGATCACTGACAATCTATGCAATATCACATTCATAATCGAAGGTGATTCATCTGCGATTGCGGCGCAGGGTACAGGGCGACAAGCCGTGGACCATGTGGATCCATGTGCAAGCTTTATTCTGAACAGCAGGGTCGAACAAAGGCAAACAGGTATATGGCGGGCAAAACACAAGAATAGTCCTAGGGCTAGCGTAGGTCGACGATCAGCAGACAGAATCACAGGGGTGAGACTAGAGGGATAAATCCAGGGAAAACAGGCAAAGATCAGAAACCGAAAAAACAGACAAGGCAAGGCAAGGCAAAACAAGGAAAAAGACTCAGGAAAGGGGCACAGGCTAAACAATACTCAGCAGAGAATGGCAGTTTGAGTGGGTGTTGTATAGTGAGTGAGGTGATTAGAAACAGATGTGTGCAATCAGTGCAGTGTGCAAAGAATGAAGGGATATGTAGTACGGGGTGCTATGCAACAGTTTGTGTTGTGCGAGAGGCAATGTAAAGGAAAGGGTGACCTCTGATGGCAAGCAAACGGAAGTTCATGGACGAATTCTGACAGCGATATTGCGTAGCTTGTAAGCTTACTGTTTACAGTGAGTGGAATGGTGCGCTGTGATTGGTTGAGAGGATGTATCGCATTCTGCAGAGAAGGGAGACTGGCGTTTGTCGCGGTTTGGAAAGATAGGGAGAAAACATGACAGAATAACACGGTGGATATGCATTTTGCATCATTTTAAAAATTGACTTTTCAATACCTAACAGATACAATACAGATTTTGGCGGGAACTCAAAAAAAAGGCATTTATCGCGTTTTGGAGCCAAACTCTTCATATATTCTAGAACAATACTTTAGTGTTCTGAAAGCTTATTATAATAGTTAAATAAAAGTTGAAATATGATTAAAAATATGAAATTTCTTTATATCTTATTGTTAAACAAAGTATTGGGTAAATAACATAGTAGCCTATTTAACAAAGTAAATAACTGGGTAAATAACAAAGCATTATGAGAGTAAATACAAATCTATCCATTAATTTGACAGGAATATTTAACAATCCAGCAATAACCGGATGTGATTGGTTCAAGCCTCCCAGCACTGCGAAAAGTAGCGGGTTCCAACGACAATGTTTTTGGTGCTGTTTCGCTTTATTTGCAGTATGCATAAGGCACAAAACAGCAAAACTCTTAACCATCAATAAAGAGGAATCCATATGTAAAACTGTGGGTTTTATGTTAACCACTCTGTTTTCCCCACATGCATGTGACATTTAATGTCATCAAACCTATTTGACTAATCAAAAAAAGGATTTCCCGCCACACCCATCTAACAGAATCGGCATGAGGTGACGAGCACACCAAACAGGTCGGCCATTTTGAGCTTCTTTGATATTATGCTGGCCAGTTATGTATTTTTGCGGCATTAGTTTGAATATTGCTTCTGAAATGAATGCTATATTGTTGAATTGTGTGGTAAATAAACCAACTGCGATTAATAAACCACTGGTAAATAATAAACCACTGTTTGGTAGTGGTAGAGGTAGTTTGCATGTAGCAGGTGTCATGTTAACATCTATTATTGATAAATTGTTCAAATATAACGTAATTGTTTTAAATGTTGGTTAAATGGACACATTTATTCAAGTATTGATGCTTTATTAATTGCTGGTTTGTTATTTACCACAAACAATGCAAATGTTTATTTTTGCAGTGCTGTGTTGAATTGCGTTTGGGATTTTACGTTGCTTGCTGGTATGTTTTGTTTTGCTTTTATTATTGATGCTTAAATTATGATGTTGCTCGGTAACAAATAACCACTGGTGATTTAATAAACCACTGTTTTATGAGGTAGTTAGCATGTAGCAGACAAGTTTATCAAAGTTTTGCTGCTGCAACTGCTGATTTGATCTTTTCCAGGAGGGCATAAAAAGGCAAATATTTGTTTTTGCAGTGCTGTGTTGAATTACTTTTGGGATTTTACTTTGCTGGTCTGTTTTGACTGGCTTTTGATGTTGCTGCTGGAATAAATACTGGCCTGTTGCTTCTTGTGACGAGTTTAGCAAACGTTTGCCACTTTTGGCTGGGTTTTGGGTATTTTAATGTGTTGTTTTTGCAAGTTTACTGTAATAAAATTGCTGCTTCATTGTACATTTTGATTTGATTTTAATATCCCAACTGAATATTAACACGATAAGCAGCAGCAGGTATTTAAGAAACTGCAAGTTGGCTTGACATTTGCATTTAATACCTTTTGTCCTTTTGGGTTGTTTGTAATGCATTTCCATTTGAACTAAAATAATCTAGCATCAGTATGCATTTATACAGTTAGGTTTCGTGAAAACACAGGTTGGTTTAATTGGTCTTGTTGTACACGGCCCTCAAGAGCTTTTGTGCACATGGAAAACTCTGCAAATTCATATTTTTATGGACATTTTTGGTGAAAGGTGTGGGTTAATTTCAAAGACTGTGCAAAGACAACTGTGGGATTAATTTCTGTGAATGATTTTGCGAATTTCAGTTTTCAGTGCTATGTTTTGCTGTATATGATTGAGTAGCCAACTAATAAAAAACATCCTTCACGGTTTGCTTTGCACAAATTAATTCAGTGTTCGTTAGATATTTACATATTTTTTAAATTTAATTATTTGCATCTTTTTTTATTTATTTTTTTGATATATTAAATATTTTTGAATTAGTTCCTTTTTTCTAATTTGTTAAGAAGGTGCCACTCACTAGAGAAAAACTATTTACAGATTTTATTAATTCTAAAAACGCTTAAATCTTTTCTTCTAGAGTTGGTGAAGCATTTTTTTTCCACGTTAGATGAACATTTGATTTTTGGTTGCAAAAATCAAATTTTTGGTCCCCCCCCCAACTTTTAATTTTCTAATGTCCTGCTGTCCAGAATAATTTTGCATGCTTGAGATCCAGTGTGAGCAGGTGCACTTAAAGCCACATATATATAATAGGTTTCTGTGTAGCAGGTAGAGGTCACGCCGCACTTGCATTAGCGCTGGCACGCAGCATTAGCCCTGGACTCTTTAGCGAGGCACAAATCCGAAAGTCCCTATCGACAGCCTGGGCCTCGTTCTATTGACTGCCTCATTTCCGAGCGTGTGCGTGAATAACCACGCTGCGCGACCTGGCCAGGTGTTTGTGCGAGCGAGAGTGTGTGGTTTGACCCGTGACTGCTGGGATATGGACACCGCTGCTCCTGCTACAGCAATGAGTCATCGTGCGGCCCAGCCTCAGTGAGCACACAGCAGTGATTGATAACTACCCAGAAAGATTGCTCATCCCCTCGTTTATTTATACCGCTGCCCTTCACTTCTGCTTTCTTCTGAGCATACTTGCGTTTTTAGAGCGTTGATGAGCTATACGCATTTGTTTTGCCGTTATTTTGTGCATCTGTACATCTGTAGTTGCATGTCATAAAATGTAAGTTGCTTTGAGTGGCATGTAATATTTAGGCTATGTTTTTATCTAAAACGACATTGAATTTAAACTATACATTCACCTTCAGGCCATCCAAGATTAGGATGAGTTTTTCTTCATCAGATTTAGAGAAATGTAGCATTGCATCACCTGCTCACCAATGGATGCTCTGCAGTCAGTGGGTGCCGTCAGAACGAGAGTCCAAACAGCTGATAAAAACATCACAATAATCCACTAGTAATCCACTGGGGAAGTCGTGGCCTAATGGTTAAGATCGGACTTTCAACCCCAAGTTTGCCGGTTCGATTGCTAGTCCGGTGCCAAGGAAATACGGTAGGTGGGGGAGTGATGTACAGTGGCTTTCTCACCCCTTGTTCGGTTGAGCAAGGTACCGAATCCCCAACTGCTCCCCGGGCTCCGCAGCATAAATGGCTGCCCAATGCTCCGGGTGTGTGGGTCTGTTCACTGCTGTGTGTGTGCACTTAGGATGGGTTAAATGCAGAGCACTAATTCCTAGTATGGGTAACCATACTTGGCCACATGTCACTTCACTTCACTTCACTTCACTCCAGTTAATGTGTTGTGAAGACAAAAGAAACAAATCCATCATCCAATCCCCATCCGCCATCCTCATTAGAGTCCATAATCCATAAAAACCACTTCTCGTCCAGTAAAACAGGTGTCTGTTTCTGAATCAGGAGAGAATACTGCCACAGATCAAGCACCATTATATATGCCAAAACAGTAGCTTTTATTATGATGTATGGACTCTATTTTAACCCCCAAATCTCATGAAAGTGCGTATAAATAGAATGCCAAATAAAAACAAAAACTCGTGGTATTGATACGCAAAAATTGACTGGCGTGTATATGCTACGCAATGGGTAGGATTAGGGTTGTGGGGTAGCTGCGTATCATATGTACGCGAAAACTGCATATTATATGCACGCCAAAGTCAATTTTTGCGTATCAGTACCACGAGTTTTTGTTTTTATTTGGCATACTATTTATGGGCGCTAATTTTCATGAGACCGATTTCCCTTCACATATTATTTAGCCACAACAAAACAGTTTTGAAGTTATTTTTAATGATGGTTTGTTTTTCTTACACACACTCGCTTTTGACTTCACACAGGAGTTATTAGAACCAGAATTTTAGTGTGTATGTCTTCGATGATGATTTGTGAAAATTCAAAAAACTTTTGATCCTGTTCGTTTTAGGATGATATCAAGAATCTGTGGACGAGTTTAGTGCTGAACACGCTAATCGATTTAGACCTACCATATTGGCCCGATTATAAGACGACCCCCCTTTTTCTCAGATGTACCTTTTGGAAAAAGGCTTTTTTAAAACCAAATCTTGTTTTTTCTCAGTAAAACATATTTTGTCTTCAATTATTATTATATTGAATATTTTTCCTATTTTAATTTGTTTTGAAAGTACGGTAAAAACTGGTAAAATGTACCAACAATCACATTTAAAAAATAAACACTTTTTTTGTTATCACCTTAAAAAAACACAAAAAAAAAAAAAACAGGTAGCCCATCTGAATTAGGACTTTAGGATATCCATCTAATAGTAGCCTGCCAAAATCTTATTAACAGTAGAAGTTAAATCTTACTGTAGTCTTCAAATCTGGGTACTGTCTTACGTTTTAAAATCACGAAGGCAGTTTGGTCCCATCAGGCAATCGTGACAGTCACGACTCATGCAGCTGTAAGGTTTTCTTTTTTTTTTTGTTTTTACTTGCGATCTTTACAACATGCATTACATTATGTATTTCATGGCACTCTCGTTTTATGCGTATTTGGCACCACTTATTTTTGTGGGTGTATTATTGACATGTCAATGTCTAGACCCTGAATATAAGACGACTGTTTTTTTTTTCAGATGTATTTCCAAGAAAAAAACATTTTCTTATATTCGGGTCAATACGGTACTTTATTTGACAATGTAGCATTTGAAAGGTTTATTGAAGTATTTAGGCAGTATATACTTTGCAGTATGCTAGCTTATGTCTACTTTGACTTAAGATCCATCTGTTTGAGGTGTAAACGTTGACCCCATGTCTCTCGAGATAATCGTATCACACATGCACATCCGGTCCGTGTATTCTCCTGTGCTGTTTGAGGCTCAGTGGCTTCACGCTCGGCTGTCTGATGAGCCTCTGTCACGCTTGATCTCTGTCAGAGTTTTTGTGCCAACCTCTGTCACCTGTCAACCGTCACTTCTCACTGTCATTCAGAGGAAGTACCCTCACACACGGAGTGAGCGGCGGCAGCCTATAGTGAGCAGATCCGTGGTGCCTAGGAGTGAACGCGGCGCCTGTAGTGCTAGAGTAGCGAGGCGGCAGGGTTGGTGCAACCACATGTGACGACCCCGGGCTGGACTCCGCTTCGTCCACGGTGAAAGCAGAATTCCTGGCTGACTCCACAAGGCGTGTAAAAGTTCCTCTTTTGTGGAATGACCAAAAACAAAGTAGTTTCGCTTTCACAAGGATGCACACAGCGCCTTCACGACATGGCGGCGGCAACAACAATACTACAGTGAGAATAAAAGTTACGCCTACTTTCATTGCATGAACATTTGGGCGGCGTTATGCAAATCTTCACACATAGTGATGTAGACATGTGGGGTCTTGTACAACGAGCCGTTTTAGGTAGGTGTTGTTGACTCTTAACTTTTATAAAGAATTATCTCTTTGGATTTGAGACTTTAGTCTTTGCAACTTTTACAGATCTTCTTCATGCACCAAGAGCTCCAAAGAGAAAGGAAAAATTGAAATCGTATCATATGACCCCTTTAAAAAACCTTCTAAGTTTTCAACAAATCCTTGATTAAGCTTTTTTTTTTTGTTTTTAAAAAAAAAAAAAAAAAAAACCCTTTATAAGATAAGAAATGGTTTTTCTTTCATTGTTAGTTTGTTAAATAATGTAGTTAACTATTTAAAGACCCCAAAATTACTGTACGTTTTTATGATGTGTGAAGTATTAAATTAAAAGCTATACCTAATTTTGCACTTTTTTAATTTATTTTTCAAAGTGTGAATAAATCCAATTTAAAAAAAGTGTAGGCTACTCTGAATTTGAACCTCATGCAGTTAAACGGTTGTCTAATTTCTTTAGTAAATGCTTAAAAAAAACTGTTAAACAACTACCAGATCATTGGGTTTCATTCTGTCTCGGGGGTTTTTAGGCAAACGGCACAGATTGTTTCCAGAACGATCTAAAAATGATACTTGAGCAGCTTAAGGAAAGACAAGGTGAGTAGCCTATTTCTCCGTCTCCTGAAGCGAGCAGTCAGCAGAACACACGGAGGCCAAAAGTGTCTCGTCAGAAACAAACTCCCGCGTCTCGCTCGTGACCTGACAGAAACACGGCAGGCCGGAAATTAATAGCGTGTTTGTGATTGATTTCTCCTCGTCACCTGCCGGCGTCCTCGCAGTGCTGTTCTGCAGCGTCAGACGCTCAGCCCAGCACAGAGAAACTATTCAAACTTTCCTCTTATGGATGGACACACTAGCGCTCGCCTACTTCCTGTTGTTTGATGGTCTTGCAGGAAGTAAATGATTAGTTTGGCTACTTAAGCCATCAAACCAGACTAGCCAGAACCAGAATGGTGGCTAAGATCTGTAAACCACATTAGGCCGGTTTTAGGAGTTTTTGTGTGTTATATTTTATCCAGACGTGCTGAAATGTTGCAGAAAGATGCAAAATACTAGTGTTCCTTAAGAAATACTGTTTGGTATGGAACTACATTTTGTGTCACACAATAAAAAAAAATAATAAATACATAAATCTAAGAAATATATATATCTGTATATATTTTTGCTAAAAAATTAAACCTGTTTTTATGATCTTTGGTTCATTTCTTGCATTTTGGACATTTTTTTGACAATAACAGATTGTCAACCCAATTTCTCTAAATAAAAGTAATAGTCTCTCAAATATTATTATTATTAGTTTGGTGTTATAGTATATTATATTTGCCTTTCAAAATTAAGATGGGGTGAATTCGCTCTAAATTGCTCAGAAAGATGTCTACTGCAAAGTATGCATGGCCTATTTAACTATTTTTTTTATTATTATTTTTTAAAAAAAATTAATTTATTTAATTTTTTTTAATTTTATTTTGGGGGGTGAAAGTACACAGTAAAAGATTTTTGAAGCTTAAATAAAAAAACAAAGACATACATTTTACAAGATAATACTAATCAGCTTTTCTTTTTCAAACTTTTCACGTTTAATTTAATGTAAATGTGTTTCTTTGTAATTGTTAGTGAAATTATTTATTTATTTATTTATTTGTCACATTTTGACATTATTTTCATGACAATCAGGCATATTGTCACCCAATTTGTCATTTTTGTAATGCGAAAAAATTTAAATAAAGGTATTACATCATGGTAGTATTTGTTGAAGGCTACTGTGCCTTTATTCATAATTAAGAATAAAAAATGTTTTTTTATTAAAGTCATAAATTTATATCATCACAGTAAATCATCATAGAAATATCAAGTATTTTTCTGAAGTATTACTAAATTTGAATTTAAATATTGAAATGTATTAGATATTTTCTTTCTTTTTTCCGCGTATGACCCATGTGTTTGAGCATCCGTTCATAATTTTCATGAAATATGAGCTAGACATGTTCATGACAGACATTATATGTTTGCTTTTTAAGTTGATTTGGGAGGAAAACCTTCTCGTGCAAAGATAAATGCATGCGAATAGAAATATTAATGTGATCTGCATGATTTTCCGGCAGGTGTGTCTGTGCAAACTAGATTGCGGGCCCAAGATGCATCGTGCTGTTTGAGCTCTGCATTATTTATTCATAATAGCAGCATTAATAACGGAGCGGCCTGCTTTATGCTCTATATGTCAATGCCAGGATTATCATAACACGTCCGACGGGTAACCTCTGTAAAGGACGAGCTGGAGCTGTTATTAGAGTAACAGGAGGGTGATAATCGGCTCTTGTATGATGTTCTCCACATGTGAAGTGTTTAGTGCGACTGTGACGGGACGATAACACCGGGATGGGGTTTGATTCCTAAACGACCGTCATGTGAGGTCGCGAAGACGTGCTGTCAGATCACACTGGAGACGGTTTCTGTTTTATTCACACCCTCTGTAACTGTTACGCAAGGTCACGACTCCACAGTGTGCTGCCAGAGCCTGGATTGACAGGTTTGGAAAGGTCAGATTTGTAGAATTAATAAAACTAATATGTTTTTAATTATTTAGATATTTTAATGAAATCAAAACCATGTTTAATAAATGACAAAAACCGAAATATCTAATGATGGATTATTCATTGTTTTTGTTTAACAATGCTAACACTTAATGTTATTTAGAATTGATAAAAACATTATCATTATTATTTTTAATAATTTTTAAATGTTGTAATTGTTTATTATTAATTGTATTATGTTTCTTGATTAGAAATCATATCATATCTAATAAAATATTTATGTAACGTATTGTTTTAATTATTTAAATTATGAGTGTGTTGTTTAAAATTTTATTAACTAATTGAGTATACAGTTAAGAATTGAGCACAGATAGATAATTATAAAAATACTATATATATTTCAATTATAACTCTCTGTCATCAGTAATAGTATTCACAAATCAATCAGTTCAAAAATTGTTACATTAAGATTGTTTAATTTAAAGCTATATTTTTATTTATTATTGTTAAATACATTCTTTTTAAAACAAATGTTAATGTATCAATTATGAATGTTTTTTGTTTAATATTTATTTGCCTAAATTACTATGTTTCTTATATAATTTCAGAATGACAAAAATATGAGCTAAGAAATCAACAATAATACAAAAATTCAAAATGGAAACTGGGTACTTTTACTGTTATTTAAATAAAATCTATTATTTTGGTAACATCTTTTATTTTAAGTGTCCTTGGTACGCATGTACATGTCGTACTATTATAATAACAAGTAGAATCAGCATATAAAATGCAACTAAACCCTAAGCCAAAACCCCTAATCCTAGTTGTAAAAGTCAAGAATGATAATCCTTGATTAAACATAAACCATTGTTAGCTAGTCTTGCAGAACCAAGTTTTGTTTACATAAAAGGAAACCAGTTCCATCCTGTCTTTTTTTCTTTACAATCCTGGTTTTGTACTTCTAATGTCTGGACCATGTTTGGCTTTGCTCTCTCCCTTGCGCTTCTGCATTCTTCACTTTTCACCACGCTTCTCTACCAAATACAAAAGAACAAAACCATGTCCTACTCTCCGCTTGAAAACGCCACTCTCTCTCTCTCGTGAACGTGCGTATGATAGTTAGCGGCAGCTAGACATTACAGCTTATAAAGTTTTAAATATGGATATTTTTCTTGCAGCAACACATCGATTTGCTTCAGAAGGCCTTTATAAACCCCCGGAGCTGTGTTTAATATCTGTGCATCACTTTTTATGATGGATGGATGCACTTTTTTGGCCTTGAAAATCTCAACAACACCCAGGTCACTACCATATAAGCTGGGAAGAGCCCCAGACATTTTTTTATATAAATCGTACTCGACTGGATTCGTCTGAAAGAAGAAAAGTCATATACACCTAGGATGGCTTGAAGGTGAGTAAATCATGGGCTAATTTTCATTTTTGGGTGAACTAACCCTTTAAGCACTTCTGAAGTTTGAGCTCCGGTGCTGTAAATGATGTTATTGATTAAATGTGATTAATCGCTCAGTGCTGAAAGCGCAGGAGGGATTGTAACTCACAAACACGTTATAGATTCTTTCTCAGCATTCGGCGTCTTCACGACTGTCAAAGTTTCGGCGTGTTGGGTGGGTTTTTAATCTAAAGTCGGCGTGTTATTTGACTGGAATAATCTTGTCCATTGTGACAGCAACACGAGTGCAGTGTGAGATTGCAGTTGCACGCTCTCCTCCAGGAGGACCAACGCCGTTTTCTTCGACAAAGCTCGCCTTTCAGCTCCTTCCATTAGGAATTTCTCAAATTCGTGTTAGTTAAAAGGAAAAATGGAGTGTTTCCCCTTCCCCTCAATAAAGCAGAAATGCATGAAAAAGAAATGTCAGAGAAATGTCAAACACCCGCTGGTTGGTCCGGTCCGACAGAATGTATAGAACGAGACTGAAAGCCGGTTCCTGATTTTTGATTGGTGCGGTGCGGTCCTCCCTGACTCCGTCTGCTCGACATTAATGCACTCTCAGCTCTGCTTTTAGTGCCTGGCTTGAGAAATGTATTTGGAAAAACTGGGCATTATGCAACTTTAGTAAAGGACACGTTTTTTTGGAGCACTAATAAAATGTGAATTCAATCTCTCAGTTGAAGTTTTGCATTGGTGGTTGCCAGCGTTAGACCTGTAACGCGCACACTTTCAGCTACTCGTAGCACAACGTTAATCACTGTTATTTACTAATTTAGTATTCATACATTTTTTGAATGAGCTTTTAATTTTATATTTTTATTGGAGTAAATAACATTGGATATTGGAGTATTGGACATTTTAATTTTTTTATATTTTAGTTTTTATTTAACTTTAGTTTTCATTTTAGCAATTTTGTTGTGGTTTTATAATTTTTTAGTAATTTTTCTCTTAAATATTTCTGTTTTGTTTATTTTAGGTGTGGTTTGTGATTATTCAAATACTTGAAATGATGACTTGGCAACTAACTGAAATAAAGCTTGTTTTTCGTGTAATATTTTTATTTTAGTGTATCTGTGAATTAACCAAAAAAATGAACAATACATTTTTACTTTTTAGTTTGTTTTAGTAAGTTGTGGCTTTTTCGATTTTAGTGTTTTTCTTTTAATGTGTTTTTTTCGAGTTAGATGGAAGCATTTTTATTTCAGTTTGTAGGTTAAGAGTTTGCTACTTGTCAAATTATGTGCCAAGAGCACGCGGCAGTGTCTAGTATTCAAGATTTTTTCGCAGGATAGATTTGTTTATACACATTTAGAAGATTTAACGTGAAAATTATTTTTGAGTTTGAGTTAATAACACTGTATACATCTGTCGCATAGCTCATAGCACAATGCTAATCCCTGTTACTGTTAGTAGAGAAGCGGTTTACTCCACCAACAGAAAGGAATGTTGTGGCATATTCACTTACCCCCATGCGTCAGAACCCGAAGAATGGGTCTTTGTTCATCTTGGAAACAATTTAAGCTATTTTGGATGAAACCGGGAGGCATTGTGACTGTCAGCATTGACGGCCAAGTAACGGACCTGGCAAGGCCCAGAAAAGGGATAAAAGGGACATCCTCGAAAATAGGTCCATCTGCCTCAGTGGTTCAATCTGAATTTACGAAGCGCGAGATAACTTGTGGTATGCGGAGAGAAACAAACATAACGACTTTATCAACAATTCTCTCCCCGACCGTAGCGCCATTGGCGAGTATAGCACTGAACGGCAAACTGCGTATTACTGTTGCTAATTGTCGGTATGCGGCGCCCCACAGGATGAGAAGTTTCTAAGTTATTTAAGCTTGATTTGAACGAACACACGTATCGCGCTACGGTGGAGGAGCGCGTGTTGAATAAAGTTGATTTGTTTTCTTCGTGTACAAAAAGTATTGTCGTCGCTTCATGAAATTCAGATTGAACCACTAATGGCAAATGGACTATTCTGACGATGTCTTTCATACTTTCTGGACCTTGACAGTGTAAGTTACTTGGCAGTCTATGGGACAGTCACAAGCCTCCCGGTTTTCATCCGAAATATTTTAAATTGTGTTCCGAAGAAGAACGAAGCTTTGACGGGTTTGGAACGACATGGGGGTAGATGATAATGACAACATTTTAATTTTGGGGTGGAGTAACCCGTAATTTAATAGAATTAATTAATAGAGCATTTATAAATGGTGTCAGTACTACACCAACATTTGGTTCCGAACATAGTATAATGGAGCATTTTTAAAAAGGGTTGCTCCGAAAAATTAGATTGTATATAGTAAGTGAAAGAGCTTAGTACATTTTTTGTAGAGTTGAATATTTATCTCATATAGTATATAGTATAGCATATTAATGTCGAATTAGTCTAGAGTTATGAATTTTATTTATTTAAGTTCAAAGTTAGCAATATGGCTTTTGTCATATAATTCTTTAAATATTCTGTAACTTAGGTTATGGTTATGACGTAAAATAGTACTGTAGTAAAGTTAGTCAGTTGCAGACAAGCAACATTTAGAAAACAGACTGTCTCAAAAAAGCCAGAGATTTTTTTGTTTGTGTTTTGTGTGTGTGTGTTTTTTTGTTTTTTTTTTTTTTTGTTTTTTTTTTTTTTTTTTTTTTTTTTTTTTGTTTTTTTTTTTTTTTTTTTTTTTTGTTTTTTTTTGTTGTATTTTTTTTTTTTTTTTTTTTTTTTTTTTTGTTTTGTTTTATTTTTTTTTTTTTTTTTTTTTTTTTTTGTTTTTTGTTTTTTTTGTTTTTTTTTTTTTTTTTTTTTTTTTTTTTTTTTTTATTTTTTTTTTTTTTTTTATTTTTTTTGTTTTTTTTTATTGTTTTTTTTGTATTTTTTTTGTGTTGTGTTTTTTTTTTTTTTTTGTAGTTAGATCATGGTACAACACATGATGCTAATAGTATGATACGGTCGTCTTTCGTAGTACAAAGATTTTCTTGCTACGGGTTGCATATCTCAAAAATTAGCCTTCAGGGAAATGTCATGTTAGCAGATTCATTTATGTCAGAGTTATAGCATAGTTACTGACAGGCACGCTTCAGCATAATTAATCTACTTTTAATCTTTCATTTTTTCATCTTTTTCATATTGCTCCAGCTTTCGTCACCCTTAATTTTCGCTCTTTTCCTGTCAAGCTTAACTTCACTTTCTCTCTAATATGCTCATTGATACATCCCATTACTCTTGCTTGCATTGTTTGATAGTTTATTCATTCTTAATCAAGTTATTTTTAAAGTCCTCTTCAGTTTTTCCTTTTGTGGATACTTATGCTTCTAGATGCAAAATACATTATTTCCCTCTAGAACGTGAGGACGAGTGAAATGCAAATGTCGAGCATTACAGGTTGCTAGAGTTGGTTTGGTTAGGCGAAACATTGAGTTACTCAGTAGGTTTTTGTGTGTTTGCATTCTAAAATGGGTGGAAGGGATGTTTGGGTAATTAGTCGACCCTCATGTAATTAAATCAATATTAGGTCTAAGATCGATGAAAAGGGCAAGGTGATGAATATATAATCCCAAAAAGAATGAAAAAGACGCAGAAGTGTCAGTAAAAGGAGTTTGATTTGTACTCCATTATATTAAGTTTTTTTTTTTGAAACAGTAAAAAAAGATTGTGTAAAGATCAGACAAAACTTGAGAATGAAATTTATTGCAAGATGTCCAAAATTGAATTGTTGAGCTGGTGAAGGAGATTTTTTCGAGTAAGCTACTAAAACTGGAACGCGGTAAGTTTAGACGAGCGTGAGAAAATAGTATAAAACATTGTTATGGAATACTGTTATGATTAATGTGTTGGTGTTTTTTTAGAAGAAGAATTAGATTTCTTAGAGTTTGTCGCAATTTTTAGTTTAAATGGGTCACTAGGTGCGCGATTGTCAATTTTTTTCCTTTCGCTCGGAGGGGTACAAGCTCTTGGGGATAAAGAAGATCGGTACAAGTTGCAAAGACCTAAGTCCAATACAAAGAGGCATTCTGTATTAAAACGTGAACGCAGTAACCAGCGCACTCCTACCTTAATACACCGGCGCGGTTCTAACACGCCCCCGACATATCTATCGTTCAGTGCGAAGGGTGGGGAGAGATTTGCATAAGCGGGCGGCGACACAAAAGATGTTCACGGCAAATCAAGGAGAGGCGAACTTATCCGCTGTAGTTTGTTGGACTCTGCAGTCCAGGCGGTGAAGGCCACTGTGTGCTCATTGTGAAGCAAGAACTCCTTGTTGGTTTCTAATAAGAGGACATATCTGCTTAGTCATGCCTGGAGCTGATCCGTACTGGTCGCTGAGGAAATACAATAACTTCACGCTGTGGATCGCCGGGATCCGGGTTCAGCCGTGGGACGAAGCGGGAGTGTCCAGCCCGGGCGTCGGTTCACTAGGTGGTTATGGGCAGGCATCCACATATCTGGTAAGGGACGTAAAATTTCCACACAGCGCTTGAGGAATTCGGCACAATACAGAGCACGACTAAGGATGAGGCTGGGGTACCCAAAGTCACAGCGACACCTCCTTTTTCAGCAGCGATTGAGCTCTCGGTAAAACAATCCTACCGCAACAGGCGAGGCATAGGAGGGAGAAACAATAGCTGTTGAGGCAGTAGTGAAAATAGTTGTTTTTGACCTTAGAAAACCGCAAACCAGCGTTTCAATTAGCACCACAGATAGACAACAAAAACCGGGTGCTTTTTAGGACAGGCACCATCATGATGACCCCATTTAAATTTAACGCGCAGTAGCCAGTTGGACTTCGAATTGTATGGGGGGGGGGGGAGGGGTGCAGCGCGGGGGGGGCGCGGGGGGGGTGGCGCCACCCGGGAAAAAAGTACTGCGGACGTCAATGGCTACCAGCAACTGATTTGTTACCAACATTTTTCAAAATGTCAGCAGAAAAAATGAACTCATACAGGTGTGGAACAACTTGAAGCAGAGTAAATGTTTAGATATTTTGTATTTTATGGAAAAAAGTAAGTCATAGAGGTGTAAAAAATCAATAAAGGTGAGTAAAAAAATCTCTCTTTTTTTGGAGAACTACTCTTAAAATCCATTGCTGCAAAAATGATCAATCCCTCAAATCAGACCTTGCATTAGCCACTTAACCCAATACGCTACCTTGCCTTTCGTATTCTAAAATTGCACTGATCACACTGAAAGCCACTATTATTTGCTGTTCTGCTGAAGTGCTGTTGAATTTCTAGCCCCATGGCTAACTAGCTAGTCCAAGCGTGGCTTGTGTGTTTTTCAGCTCGTCAGTATTAGACCCCGAGATATTCAGTGCTGGAGTATGTTGGATGGGTGTAATTCCCTCTTGAACTGTAGGGGTCAGTCCTGATCCAGCTTCATTCGCCGCAGTCTCAGTCTGTATTAGTATCTGCCGTCATCTGTGCTCGGCCCGGCTACTCACAGACCTGAAATATTGTTCACATCATCATCGGTCATGGCAACGGCGGAGACGGCTGTAAACGCTATGTGTGTGTGTGTGTGTGTAGCCACTGGAGAGCAGTGCGGTGATGCAGAGTGTGTGTCTATGTGTAGGAGGGCTCCATCTGAGGTAAGCGGTGTGTGAGGGAGGGAAATAGTGGGTATGAGTGGGTTTAACATATCGAACTATGCGTCTGTCTGAATAACCAGCGTCTATCTGTGCTAGACATTCAACATGTCCTATCACGGGGTTGCCAACCGCTACGCACCTACCTGTATGCACTGAGCAGCGTCTGGTCGAGATGTTTATCTAGTCATAGTTAGTAGACATCCATGTCTACTCTCGTCCTAGGACATCTGTCTATGAAGCCACCTTGGAATATGTCGTTCTGTATGAGAAAACCCACGAGCATCGTTCTTTATAGTCTGTCTGTCCGGTTCGGCTATCCTAGGTAGGATGTATGGTCATTGTCGATAGATGAATCGGATCTTTAAAATTGTCGTCTCTCGTTTCTACCTAGCAAGTCCACATTATCCACTCTCTTGACCAAGCTACTAGGGTTATCTGTCTGTCGTCCAGTGATTCTAGTTTGTCTCTGGGGCCCGCTTTCCTCTAGACAAATCTGTCTGGTCCCATATACTAGTCTGAGTCGTGTCGTTCTGTCAAAGTATGTACCTAACTAGTACGTCTGCTGTTATCATATCTCGGCAATGCTATCTAGGAGAGGGGCCCGTCGATGTGCGTATCTGTGTATAGGAGCTGCGTCAGGGTCTCGTCTGTCCTGTGCTGAGCGTCTATCTCATCTAGATGTCCACGTAGTGCGCCAAATATATTATCATGCTATCGGGCGTTTATCTATCTATCTATTATCTATATATTTTTACTATCTATCTATCTATCTATTCTATTATCTATCATCTCACCTGTCTGTCTATAGCAGCTCATAGCTAACCGTAGCTTCTCCCTCAGCTTTTTCCAAACAGCTAGCTGATGTTTTCCAGTTTACATCTGTCCACATTCACACATTTCTCGCTATTACTGTATCCGGCCTGGAATCATCGCTCTCAGCAGCGTCCCCTATGAAACATCCTGCTAGTGCTCACAGAAGTGTGATAACATCTGTTGCATTTGCATGTTGCAAGACACTGTTTCCCTTAAAATGTGGGAAAAGATGAGTCCTCCTCAATTACGCATGTTTCATGCTTTGACTGAAGGGTTGCGAATGGAGAATTAGCCTACTCGTGTCTTTGGAAAGCGTGACTAGAAATGTGTAAATAGAAACACATCCGCTCTCATTCTCTCTGATATGGTGGCGTTTCCATCCATCATCATATCGCAGGTGGGAGGAGCCGCTCTCCTCTCTTGTACTGGGAATGTCAGTGCTTATGAAGATCCATGGATGGGGTCGCGGTGATAGATCGCTAAGAGACCTGAGCGCCATTTTCTGCCCACGTTTTCAGCACTTTTCATGGTTGATGAGCCACCCAAGATACATAAGCCTTTAATGCTGACCTGAAGTCAGTACATTGGTAGATAAACTTAAACTACAGCTGACCTAGCACACAGTACACAATACAAACAGTTAGTGTTAGATGTGAGAACTACCACGTTGTTAAAATTGACTTTGCTTAGCTAGCATAGGGACTAATTTAAAACTGTACTGGTGGTCAGATTATAAATCTTTTTTGTATAATTTTCATAACAAACAAGATGTTTAGGTTGAACAAAATGATCAGTGAAGATAGTGTTTCTATATATAGTCCATGTATATATAACATTATCCCGGACGAGCCCCCAATTGTTCCATCTCCCTTTAGATATCGGAACTTCTTATTTGATATATTTCACACATCCAGAATCCACATATTTTATACAGACCCAAACTGAAGTAGAATATTGCACTCTATTTTACAACCAGGCGCCATGTGAAGTTACATAAATTGCATAATTTTGTTTGATTTGTCCACTTTGAACACGAAACGTAATTTAATCCAATACGAATGTATTTGATTTTGAAAACTGAAAATGACCAATAATTTACAATTTCATAATTTTCAATGTTTGTTCATAAAGAATGAACTAATTTCAACCATTGTTTCAACCTTTCATAAATGCTGTAAAAGTGTTGTTCATTCTTAGCTTTGTTACTCATCATTTAACATATAGCCAACTATTGTGAAGTTTTAGCTTGGGTGTTATTGACAGCCTACAGTAGGTGAGCAAACACTTCGGTTAAGTAAAACTTCTTAAAAGTGGACAGTTTGACATGTTTGGTTTCATAAAGGTGGTGTATCTTTTCTATTACGCAAGGCCAGAGTCAGTTCGTTTGCCTGGGCTCCGCTGGTGGGTAGGGCTGGGTTCCGCCATTCATGAGCAAGGGTATTATTCAGAAGTCATCTTTATTGTGCTTTTGGAGTCGTTTAGATCGGGTAAAATGATGAAAGCAGTTCAAAAGGGCAGCGTTTCGTCCATCGCATGCAGTGCATGCAGAGCGACGAATTCACCCAGTTCATATTCTGCTGGATACATGCTGATATTTCCAGGCTCAGCGAAGCCGTCGAGCGCTTGTCGCTACACCAGCAAGGAGTTGTGTGACTTTCCGCTTAAGGCTTGGAAAATAAGATGGCAGTGGTTCTGCAAATCCGGCAGGCGTAGCGTTTGTATAGCCAGGAAAGGAAGCCATTACATACAAACAGTCCGATTTGGGAAGGCCAGATCCCGCCTGAAGAGCAGATTCAAGTTGTCCCTATCCTGTAATACACGAACACACAACGACACACGTGTCTTAGGGCCTGCGGTTTCAGCGGATCTGTGCTTTGTTTCTGTTGTGCTCTTTTGTAAGAAATAAACAACTGCAAAAGTTGTTTGACAATCAGCGAGATTGTGTTCTCTCGAGGAAACTTGATGATAAGGCTGGTTCGTATGCGCTCTTGACTTGTGAACTTGGAAAAGATGCGCACGTAATTGAGATAAATTGATTTGGAAGATACAGCGGATGAAAAATCTGTTAACGCTCCCTCGGTTAATACACACATTAAAGTTGGTAAAATTTAAATTAGTGGCGTGTCAAAGGAGTAATCTGCGGTTAACCACAACCTAACCATAAGTTGATCTTTAGCATAATAGATGTGTGTGGGGTACTGTGTATAGGTGATGTATGTGAAAAAACCAGCACACATCTGTATATCTTATGTTATATTTAAAAAAGATGTTGGGGTATCCTAGATTGCATATAATTTTATGTAAGAATACTTTACTAAACAATAGAGATATTTTCTTAAAGAGGCATGGCGTGGTGTGAACGAGATACGTATCTGAAACACCACACACACACACCACACCACACACACACACATCGATACAACCTACTACAAAACTCATAGAGATAACATAGTACACACGACACACATAACATAATTATGTAACGAAATTTGATGGGACTGCGATTAATACGCGACAAGGGTTGACAGCCCTAATTTAAAGATTTCTGTCTGGGTACTTAAGGAACTGGCTGAAATATCAATGTTTGTATGTCAGTCATTAATATCTGGGGAAAGAAGAGATTCCAGCAAACTAAGTGAATATCACAATTTCATGCCCCACTTTTAATGCGATCAAGTTTCGTGTCGGGATTGTCTCCTAGCGGTGTGAGTGTTGTTAAAGGGGTGTTGCAATGTTATTTGTCTATAGTGCTTGAATTGTGTAGTATGGGGTGCAGAAACACAGTGTTAAGTGATGTGCGTTGTTAAAAAAATATATTTTTACGATAATTGGACGTGTATTCCCCACCTCGGTCCTACTCTCTGAAAGCGCTGATCAGTTTTCTGGACTTTTGACCGGCCCCGCCCTCGAGAATACAAGATGGGCTATGCTTGATTAGATAGCCAGTGCGATTTCAATTAGACTAGATTTTTACGTGCCACTCTAGTTGCTCTCCTTTCTCTAAAGCAGCGGGCCAGCATTGGCCTGCCCCCTTGGCTGCGGGTTACAAGGCGAACTGGTGGATGTGTAGAAATTCATGGGGTTTATGACATCACAGGGGAGTGGAGAAGTAACTCGTTTTTAGTCCCTTACCGAGACGTTTTGTCAGGCATTAAATCTGCCAGAATTAAAAGAGCGGATAAGTCGCCGTTGGCAGGGTTGAAGTTCGAGCGTCGGAACGTTGCTATGATAATGTTTTTGTAGTGAGTTGTGCCGCGCAAAACAGCAAGACAGGTGCACGTACTAAACGATTTAAACAAAGTGAAATCGAGGACAACCAACCATTTTACTTCAGATATGTAAAGGTTGCAAATGTTTGTAACGGAATCGATCCACTGAAGGGCGAGGTAAGTGAGAAGCCCAAGTGCAGTATTTAGAAGGGTGATCAAACAATAGATCCAAGAAACTGACGACATTTGAACTGCGGTATCGTTGACGAGGCATGAACAGACTAGACTCACGGACAGGGGGTACAGCATCGCAATACACGAGCGAGGGCCAATGGGACATGAAGCTAACTAAAGGAAACAAGACGGGGTCGAGCAGTGACAAGAACAACGCCAGAGGCGGAATACGAGACCGCGTGGGGTGGAAACTAGACAAGCCAAGTCAGAATCATGACACAATGGAACAGGGTAAACCATTGGCAGGGAGATACATGATGGGCAAGGGAAAGCATGACACAACCGGGACCAAAGAAAACATTTACAAAATAAACATGGGAAAACATGACATAAAACAAAACCAAAGCACACATTACACTGTTTCAGGACCTGATCCTATGATCATCTGACTTTTCGTGGGCGTTTCGTCACTGAGCCTTCTGCATTTTAAAAATTTTCAATTATCGAAAACAATCAACATATTGAAAATTACGTTCACATGGAATTGAAGACATGCGTTCTTGCATGGGTTAAGCTATGCGTTACATGAGGGTTGTTGTAGTGACGTAGATTATCTAACTTCAGGTAGAATATCCTTGTCAATTTACCAATAAGTTTGAGTAGTAACTATAGATTAACTGTAAGGTGGGGCGTAAAACCATAGTAAACCAGGATTACAGTAGCCTTCTGCAGGATCTACAAATAGAGTTGTGTTGAATGGTATCCTAGGAAAATCAAGTATGCGGAGGTAAAGCCAGGTAGGCCTCGGGTATAAACAAGGTTCATGAGGGTCTTGGTAGAAAAGTGATCGACTTAGTTGGCATGTAGACGAATACTGTGGGTAGTTGGAATTACAAACCATACCCTCTGTGGTAGAAATTGCTTTATGAAAGGTTACAATAGTTTTTTGCCCCAGAAACCATAGTTTTCAAGAAGTAAGTGGAAGTAAAGACTAGGAACAACCCAGAAATCCTCCTTATGTATGGAACGGTTTACAAAATTTGCTGGGGAGGTAATTAGTGTCTGTGGTATTTGGAGTAAAACCATTGTAAACCCAGTTCAAATAGTCTTTTATGGAAGTTTACCATAGTTTTTGCGTGGAATCCTAGTTTTAAGTGTGGTGTTTGGAGTAAAAATTTGCTTTTTGATGACTTACAGTATCTAATAGATTTAGCACTAATCTACAATATTTCAACCAAAATACTGTGGCTCCATACTATAGCAAAACTTTAAAAATATATATATATTTCAATCATTTAAATAATTTTACTATACATTTTCTTTTTTATTTAGTAAAAACAGTGCATAAAACATGTCTTTAACTGCATTACATTTTTTTTTAATCTTGTGTGAAACATTTTGAATTTAATTTGCAACAAAAGCTTTATTTTTATTTTCAGAGGCGTTTTAGAGCAAATACATGTTGTGATATTAAATATCACCAAATATAACATTTAACATTCAGCAGCACACAGATTTACTGAAATGTTCTGCTTTTTGATCTCAAGTCTTTATAAAGCAGTTTGCATCTTTTAACATGAGGATCATGTTCACACTAATTAAACACTGTTCCCATTGAAAGCATCTTGAGATTGGACATTTATTGCGTTTGTTACAGGAGCTCGGCTGCTTCGGTTTTTCCATGGCTCTTATAAAAGACACAGAGTATGCTATTTTCAAACATGCTCTCATCTGACCCTCTCTCTCTCATGTTGAGTTTGTGTCTCTCGACCATCTTGCAAGAGATGCTCAAACAGTTGCCATAGAAACCCATCTCCTGAAGTAGCCCTCCTGGTGT
The DNA here is from genome assembly GCA_018155175.1 of Sinocyclocheilus anophthalmus. Classification (NCBI taxonomy): domain Eukaryota; kingdom Metazoa; phylum Chordata; class Actinopteri; order Cypriniformes; family Cyprinidae; genus Sinocyclocheilus; species Sinocyclocheilus anophthalmus. Next base: position 194,740 of record JADLZN010005356.1, read on the forward strand.
TGATGTGTTCAGATGGGTGTTACTTGCACGTGTTCGTCAGAGGAAAGACACTATATGAGTTCAGACTCAAACACACTTTCCAGGCGTGTTGAGACATGCTGAGAACCGCAGCCACTGTCGTCTGCAGTCTGGAAATGAGTGAAAGCTTTCTCTCAAACTCTTCCACCGTCTGTAAAGGGTTTCAAGGCATGTCAGGACTTCAGATACATTTTTAGATGCTGGAATCCATTTTATTTGCTATTTTTGTAGCAACACACCTGTTTATCAGAACGATTATATCGGCATCAGTGTCTTTTGAACATTTTGGCATGGTAGCTGTAGTATTTTAAGAATTTTACCATGGTTATTATGTGGTAACCACTGTTTAACTTTGGTATTTGGAGTAAAACCATGGTAAGCAAAGGCCAAATTCCGCTCCCACACTAGTTTTAAGCCTGGTCGCACCCAGTTTACCCATGTGGCTTGCCATCGACCCCCCACCTTCGGATTGCGCCCGACGTTTCCCCAAATTGGGTTCTTACATGGCACCGCCCTCAGTTTCCTGTGGTCTTTGGCCACCCCCACTGCCGGGTCTCTCTTCCTCGTTTTTTCTCTCATTGTCCCTCCCACTTGTTCCCGTGTTCTTTTTGGTTTTTTCCCGTCCCATTGTTTGCACATTCATGGGTCGTTACCATGGTGGAAAAACCACTGTTTAACTGTGGTGTTTCTGGTAAAACCAACTTCGGTGAAAATTTACCATTGTTCTTACATGGTAACCACTGTTTAACTGTGGTATTTCTGGTAAAACCAACTTCGGTGAAAATTTACCATTGTTCTTACATGGTAACCACTGTTTAACTGTGGCATTTGCTGGGTGCATCCAAGGCGGGCACTTCGGTGACAATTTACCCTTGTTCTCCCTTAGTAACCACTGTTAACTGTGGTCTTTCTGGTGTAAAAAAATCCAACTGCTGGCAAAAAGTTTACCTTATAAGGTTCTTACACTGTCACCCCCGTTTACACTGTGGTCTTCTGGGGTAAAATCTCAAAATCTTGCGGTGCGAAATTCCCATGGTTCATAACAAGGGTAAACCCACGTTTACCTGGTGGTTTCTGGTAACCACCCAACGCGGTGTAAAATTGTTTCCCAGGTCTGACTACGATGAGTAACGAGCGTTTCCTGAAGTATTGGTAAAACAACTGGGCACGGTGAAAAGTTACCACGATTGTTCTTACATTGGTAGACCACTGGTTTAGACTGTGTATTCTGGTCAACAACCAACTCCGGGTGAAAAATTATCCATTGTTCTACGGGTAACCACGTGTATTAAACCTGTGGATTCTGGTAAAACCAACGCTGTGAAAATTACCATGGACTTAGTTACATTGTAAACCACTGTTAACTGTGGGTGGTTTGATGGGTAATAAAAAACAAGACTCGGTGAAATTACTATGGTCTTACAGGTGAGTACCACTGTTTAAACTGTTGGGTTTTGGTTAAAACCATACTTCTGGTTGAAAATACGCTGGTTCTTATAGGTAAGACATTTAACTTGGTGTTTTCTGGTAGTTTAAAAAACCAAGAGCTATCGGTGAAAATTACATGGTTCTTAAACAGGGTGTAAACCAGCTGTTTCACTGTGGCATGTGTTGTTTAAAAGCATAGTTAAACAGAAAGGTGAAAGATCACCCCTGTTTGATGACAAGATTCTGCAGACGGTACACACGGGTAACGTGGAGGTATGTTGGTGTAAATGAATATAGTAATCAAGGCTAAAAATCGACCGCTGTGAAAATTTACCATGGTTCTTACATGGTAGCCACTTTTTTTTAACTGTGGTATTTAAGGTAAAACCATAGTAAACAAGGCTAAAATGAACTTGAATGTATCATGGCTCTTGAATGGTAACCACTGTTTAACTGTGAGGTTCGCAGTGAAGACCCTAGTGACGCGGCCTAAAATCACGTATTGTGAAAATGAACCATGAGTTCGTAGTACATAAGCCACAGTGTGATTTTAACTGTGGTATTGGGTCAAACCATAGGTAAAAACAAAGGCAAAGAGATCCACCATCTAGTGAAAACTTTATCCTGGGGTCTGCACGTAACCAGGTGTTTAATGTGGTATGTGGAGGAAACCCCGCGTAGTACTGCCGCCAGCTTAACTAGGAGTTGTTATGAACGTTTCCAATTGAGTTTTTGGGTGAGGTGTACCCCCCCGATTACTGTGCAGGTCTTTGACGATACCAGTATAAGTCAAGGTAAGTTAGTAATTCTGTTGCCCATCCCATTTTTTGCTGGGTTATAACCAGTATCACCGCAGCCACACAAAACACCAGACACACAAAAAACACCACTCACAACAAAAAAACACCAAAACACCCCCACCACCCTTTTCACATTTAATCGCCAAACACAAACACCAGTCTACTTATACCATTCTTACTCGCCGCCAGTCCACTAACCGATTATTACAGTATGAGTACACAAGCCCTAACCACTATGGCAATTTTATTTCGGCATGTACCACCGGGTTCAGTTCCGCAGTACTCGCCTAGCTGGCCCAGCTAGTTTTCGGCGGAAAATGTTGTAGATTCAATCTACTTATTAGAAACAGGTCATACAAACACCCAACCTGAACTTATCACTGTCATGCCGCGCTATAGTGCGCTCTCCACCCCGCCCTTCATTTTACAGTCGTAACGCGACCCACACTCCCACCAGTCTTATGAACCACTTTGCCATCAGAGAGGACTAGCTATATAGACCTGTAAGCATAATCCACAATTACAAATCTATGTTTTTGCAGCTGACTTGCTACGCAGATTTAGGTTTAGCACTGCCACAATCTTCAACATTCCTGTGAGTTCGATACAAGAGCTCCAGTGCTTTGTATATTGCAATAGGTGGGTAGAGATGGCGAGCGCGCTCGACCCGCCCCCCCCTTTAGTCCCTTTACGACCACGAGCTACGCAGGATAAATGGTCTCCACTTACCGGCTGTCAGCGATGGGACACCAGAGAACAGCAGGAAACACAGAGAGAGACTCCAAATAACTCATAAACGTTCAGCCAGATGCGCTTTCGAGCCAGAGCTGCGTATTGAATGGGTATTTCTAATATAGATACATGATGTTTATTTGATTTTTTAAAATGTATTTATTCTTTTTTTTCATGATTTTATTTATTGATATGTGTAATTTATATGTTTCATTATTATATTATTAATTATTTTATATATTTTTGTTTTTATTAGCATTAGTGGCCTAATATTTGTATTTTATATATTTACTTATTCCTATTTAAATGATTCATTTTCTGATGGTAGTATATATACGAGAACATATTCTATTTGTAATTTATGTTTATTGCTTTTCTTACATTTTCTTAACTTAGGGGCAGATCAACACCTTTCCCTGCTTCCTAAAGAGTTTCTCCCTTGCCCCTTTCCAACCCACTGCCTCTACTAGCCTGTACGATCACCATTCCCCCGCCCTCTCTTCAGTGTCTCCTATATTACCAGCCCATCCAACCTTCCCGCTTTCCCTTTCCTCAATTATTTCCATCCTCGCCTAAGTTATGAATGAGCTTTTTGTTTTTAGTTTCGGCAGACCCCCCTCGTAGAATTAACCCGTGCACCTGTTGGCGTCCCCCTTCTGTTCGCTCTACCACATACTTTGGTTATTTCTCAAAGAGCTTTAGCAACCCACCGCAACTTATTCACCCCTTTCTCATATTACAGAACCCGTTTCTCCCCGCCTTTCCCACTCCCTATTCACTTATTCTTTCTTCCTGCTTTCTGATCCACACCTGCTTACTTCATTATTCAGACCCCCCCCTAATCTTCCCACTTTTAACTCACTTATTCGACCATAATTTGTTTTTATTCTGCCACTTATTTTTTACTCCTTTAACATTTTTTTAATTCTTTCCTTGTTCATATTTAAACTTTCCTCCTTTCTTTTTTTTCATTCTCATCTTCTTTTTTTTCTAGATACTTATCTCATTCTCTTCATTTACCTTTTTTCTACCTTCCTCTCTTTTTTCTCTCTCCCTTTCCCCTTCTCCTCCCTTCCATTACTCTCTCTCTCCTTAATAACTATTCTCTTCTTTTTTCCTCCATTTCTTCTCCCCTTTCCCCTTTTACCCCCCCCCCCCTTTTCCCATCCATCTTTCCCCCCCCCTTCTCCCCTTCTCTTTCCCTGCCTCTTACTTCTTCCCCCTTTCTCTTTGCCTTTTCCTTTTCTTTTTTATTGAATCTTATCCCTTTCATTTCTCACTTTTCTCTGCATTCATACACTCTATACTTCCTCTTACTTTTCTTTCATGTTTCCCCCCCCCCCCATCTTCCTTTTCTTTCCCTTTCTATCATCTCTCCCACCTTCTTTTCTTATTTCTTTTTCCTCACTTTTTTATAGACATCCCCTCCCCCCTTTCTATTTCCCTTTTCTTTTTTTTCTTTTCTTTTTTCCTTTTTCGTTTCTCCCCCTTTTCCCCTTTTCTTTTTTCTTTGTCCCCCCACCCTTTTTTTTCCCTTTTCCTCATTCTTCCAAACGAAGTGACATGTATTGCTTGCACACAACTTGACTCTCTTCTAGCCTTCCCCCATTTCCTCCCATCCATCGTCATGCCCTGCCTTTTGTCCTCTATCTTTGCTAGTTGTCTCTCTCTTTTTATTTCTTTCCCCCTCTGCCCCACTTTTTTTTTTCCCATCTTTTGTTTTCACACCCCCCGGTCTATACCTATTTACCCCGCCCCCTCCCACCTGGGCCCCCTTTGAATGTCTCTCCTTCCCCCCCCTTTGACACCACTTTTTCCTTCTCATTCTTCCGCCTCTTTTCACCCTCCCGCACCCTTATTTGCCACCCTCCTCCGATACTCTCACTCCTAACATGCCTGACGTCCCTTTGCCACTCCTATGACCATTTTGTTTTCTGCTCCTTTTTTTTCCCGATTCATGTTGTACCATCACGTCACCCTTCCTGGTGTCCCCGTCCTTCACCCTCCCTCCTTCTTCCTTTTTTTTCCTACCCCTTCCTGTTTATCCCCCTCTGTCCGTCTCAATATTGCGCTCTGCTATATTCCTCAACTTGTGTCAAGCTCTCCACACACCCTCCCATCGGCCTTCCCACCCGACTTGTCGCCCTCCCTCATCGTTGTACCGTCAGATGTTCTAAAGTGCCCAGTAATCATCATCGACCTCTTGTACTATTCCCTCTTTCCTTTTTCCGGAACATTTTTTTTCCCCTTTTTCCGACACCATACGACCCTATCCCTCATTTCCCCTCGACTTTCCCCCCCGACCTCTTTTCTTCTACTTTTTTGTATGCCCATTATGCTGCCCTTCTTCCCTTATATGTGCTCTTCGTCACAACTGCTATACTCACCCCTTCCTCTCACCTCCCTCTTGTGGCCCATGCTCTCCCTCCCCCCTCCTCTTTTCCCTTTTTTTTTTTCTTTTTTGTTACCCCTTTTCCCTTTTTTTTTGTTTAAATTTGTTTCCCTGGTGTTGACGTCTCAAGGTCTAATTAGTATTATTTACGCTTATTGGTACCTACGTAGGCGTAAGACTTCAGCATCGTCGAAAAGGGAGACCTTGAGTAATTAGAGACACACATTAAAAGAGATCACACATATTTTACAACTCCATATATACAATAACAATACTTACTGCATGTTGCCTATTCAGTGGGAGCGATAGACTCCAGTAATTATTCTTGCCGGAGCTTATACACGACCATTCTGCGTCCATCAATTAAAGCTCCCCACCCAATCTTACACCATGTACAGGCCAACTAAGATGCCTAACGCTATTACGGATTGTGCATAATGTCAAATTCGCTACGATTGTTATTTGATCTTATCAAAGTATTCGATCAAATGGTCTGCAGCTTGGCCTTAAAATAGATTCTCTGGCTTTCATTCTTTAACGACCATTCTGTTAAGTTGAAAGCAGTGATGAGTCAGGACAGACGACTATAGTGATAAGCGGTGAGCGATCCTAGTGAGACACCAACTCTGGCCACAACTTCTCATATGGGATCGTGCCCTGCGATTTGAAACCGCACTGCCTATGCGTGTGCTCCCTCATCCCTTCATACGCATATTAGCTAAGGACGCACCCACGCCTATTCTGCCTGCACCATACACCCCCCTTATCTATATTTTTTTAACCGGGCAGGTAGACAACGAAGGGCGCCGGCAATGCCACCTCTATGTTTCTGTTCCTTCTCCCCCTTTTTTTTTTTTTTTTTTTTTTGTTCTTTAGTTTATTATCCCCACTCATCCTCCCTGTGTCATACTCCCCCCTCTCCCTCCTCCCCTATTCCCACCCCGCTCTTCTTTCCCCCGACACGAGAAATTTCCAGGGCCCAGTTATTATAGGAAGCTTGTGTGTTGGTTTAATGGTTGGTTCGATCTAGTTGACCGCATTGTACTTTCATATAGTCCCTTTACCGTGCTACTCTTATTTCTTTTTGTTATGCGGACTGAAGCACCTTTTAGCCCACCCATATAATACAATTGTTATTCAGTCTTTTGCCATGCCAACCACGTCAATTTTGCATAACAATATATCACACCAAATCAGAAGCAGCAAAACAATTGCTATAAGCACTGTTTTTTTTCCATGCAGGACCATCGGGTTTAGCCTCCTATCAACAATTAATCTTAGTTATGGCCTAGAACAACGAAGTTCATGCCAAAAGGCTGTATTACATTCAAGCCCTACCTGTAAAAATGTATAGAGTATCACAGAAAAAGCTTCCTCTTTTATAGAGACTTATGCCCCCGATGCCAATACACAAGTGGATGATTAGAATTTTTAAAGTCTGTATTCTTCTAAAGTCATTTGCTGTATGGTATTATAAATAAAAATAGGCCCTAATAAATAATATCCCATATTCTCAGACAAAATTCCGTCACTGTTGCAGCAACATCCCTTTAAATGCTTAAGACGCTTATTTTCATGAACAGAGAAAACCATAAAATATCCTGGCTATAAATATATGTTCAGTTCCCCCTATACGATTATAGGACAAAGTTTACATATATGCCATTATAATTTGTGTTTATTTTTTAATTGTATCCTTTTCGTTATAGCAATATAAAATAAAACGAACATCTATAATCACGACCTGCTCCTTTAGCCCGCCTCTTTTCAGCTATCTTTAATCTTTTACGTACATCATCCAATATTATGCGTGATGACCTATACAATACGGCCCCCCGCGACACCACCTCATCCTCATTGCCGTGTTTTTACATTTATTTTAATAATTTTTTTTTTTTGTTCCCTTTTTTTTTTTTGCTGTTTACGTGCCCTTTAAGAGGAAATTGCCCATCTTTAGAGACTACATAATTATAGGAAGTCCTCTATGCGAAGACCTATTTGCCCTCGACCTTTATTAGCTATCAATCAATTCAGCATATATTGAATTAAAAGTTTCTCCGCCCTTTTTAACGACGTCTTTGCTTACTGATAGGCGTAGGTTACCAACACAGCCACAAAACTTTTCTGATACATGCCGATGCCCAAAGTTGATCAGGAGTAGACTGCAAAAAAGCCAGAAACGCCATCGAGCATAGAGAAGGAAAGGTTTCGTAGCTTTTCTGCTATGATTTTTAGGCATAGAAGGCATGTTTTGTATATAGCTGCTTTCATTGCTATATATGTACACCCATTACTAGCGCCTCCTGACAATCATATGATGCCGCCTGGATTCTCTCGTTCTAACCACCACGCCCCTTTACAGAGAAAGGTATTTTATAATCACACATTATGTTGGATGATATCCTTTTATGTAGTGAAGAGAAAGACAGCATTTTGAACAACTAAATATTGAATTACTTGGACCCCTGACCAGTCGTAGGCGGATGAAGATATTTTGGTCCGCGGGGTGCTCTGCGAAGATAGGGCTCTACAAGCACTATAATCCTGATTGCCTAAACAAGCCGTAGTGCAATCACGAGTTATTGTGAAGACCAGCTTTCTCTGAATTGATAATATGTGCATTGGCGCGTTATGTGGAATATTCATCATTTGACACACTAGCCTGAAAGCCTTTCTCTGCCATGTAAGAGTGGTACTGAGCGCTTTATCTTGTGCTATGTGTTTTGCTTGCTGACATTCGGGTTAGACCGTAGCCAGAAGCCTGGTGTCGCGGCTCTATTGCTTATAGCCTAGCACGCCAATTAACAAAGCAATCGTCTTTTGTTATTTATAATTCTGAAGTCGTTTACTATAGCCCTATAAGTAAAGTCGATCGCCAATATAAAATACAGCGGCGATTAATCAGTTAAATAACGGTTAGTATCATGCTATCTATTAAAAGATGACCATACTGACGCTGTCGTATATGTATTCGACATTATATCTCACCGATCCGGCTGAGATTTGCATATGCTCTTTTTAGATACAATAGTAATTATCTTATGGTTCAATCGACTGTCTATTGGTGTGGCTCGATGTTTAGCATTCAGTGCAAGTCACTGCTGCCCCCCTCACCAATCTTGCTATCTGGACTCTTTATTATAGTATATCATTTATTTATACTCTAAGCCCCCCATTATATTTTATTGTTTAGTTGCTGTTAAAATTATTATTAATGACCAATTGATTGCCCAGGCACACACACTGAATCTTGATACGGTCTCTTCGCAAGGCCGCATGCGCTTCCCATCCTCCTTCCCCGCTCGCCACATGCTCCCAGCCTCACTATACTGCAGGCGAACCGGCATTAGTGCCAGCCTTTTATGCAAGAACATTCTTTTTCCTGCGTTTTTTCAATCAATTTCTTGACTTTTTCCCCACTCATGAACAACACATTTTCGTACACGATG